>JASAUF010000426.1:6465000-7065000 GCA_030180095.1 Magnolia changhungtana | reverse complement strand
TGAGAGTGGGTGATTAGGTCACCTAATTAGTGTTTTCTCGATCTTGAGCAAAAATTGTGAAAATTTTTAAAAATTTCTAGAAATTCTTGTGAATTCGAAGTGATTTTGACGGCCATCATTGATTTATAATTATAAGATGCGGAGTGTTCAGGATTTATCTATCTGATAGATTCTACAGTTGAGTTCGAATTATCAATCCATGATTAGAAGTTTTAAACATTGATTAAGTCATGATTTGTCACATCTCACTTACACATTGAGGTTTCAGTTTGATATTGAAGGATTAACTTGGTAATCATTAAGCATGAAAGGAACCAACCTGAGAAAATTGAAAGGGTTGGGCAAATGGTCTTCACCATAAGTTTACTCCCTATAGGTGAAGGTTCGATTCCCCAAGGTTGACATTCAGAAAGGGTTGGCGAATGGTCTTCACCATAGGTTTGTGCTCTATAGGTGAGGATTTGATTCCCCTCCTTAAAGTTATGTTTAATGAAAAAATCAAAAGTTGTAGAATGAAAGGATGATCTTTGAGGCAAGTTTTGGTTATCCTAAATGCTCTTGTTGGTTACCAATGATATCATGAAATAACGAATTGAATCTTAATGTTGATAAGCCGAGATTACACTATACACCCATGGATCTTAATGTTTAGACTTTTTTTCTAATTGATGGATTAATACTTTGAACTTGATTATGAAGTCTATCGTGCGCTCGAGTCTAGGAGAAAGTAATACCCAACATTCATGAATCTTAGAATTCTCATATCTGGATTGTTTTAAAAAATCACTCGAGTTTATAGAAATTGTCCTGTAATTCTCAACTTATTTTTCGCATACTTTGCTCGAGACTAGCAAAATGCTAGTCGGGAGTTGTGTTGAGGGTCAAATATTACATATTAGACCCCAGTTATTACTTGATTTTGTGAACATGATACAGTTTAATGGCCTATTTTAATTGTGTTTGTGATGCGGGGTGTATTTAGGAGCCTGGACTGAAAAAGGGTACTAAAAGCATGGATTTGACGCTCATAAATCACTAAGGCTAGGGACGGACCCCAGGGGACCAAGATCAAAGAATTTACACACCATAGATCCGAGAAAATCATGCTACTCACGTTAAACGGGCCTGAAAATCCTCAAGAATGCAAGATCACAGGGTTCCCACCATCCATTTGGTTCGAAACTTGATATCTGCCCTGAGGACCATAAATTAACCGTACATGTCGAATTTCAGCCTTTAGATCCTTGTCAAAGTGGCCCAATGGTGAGATCAGCTCATAAACATCAATTTTAGGCCCACTTGATCACTTGATATGCTTTAAACTTGGGCTCGACCCCTTAAATTAGCTGGAAGAATGGATGAATGGATTAGATTACTCGAAATATCACGGTGGGACCCATTTACATGGAATGCATGTGCAAAGTTTTTCGCCATAGGTTTGCTCCCTATAGGTGAGAATTTGATTCCCCTCATTTGTGTTTCTGCTCATAAAGGAAACCAAGGGCTGGTAAAGTAAAAAGTTAATCTGTGAGATAAGTATTGGTCTCAAGCTTGGTTATCACGAATTACCAATGATATCATGAAATTGACAAATTGGATCTTTTAATGATTGTAAGCTGAGATTACACTGTACACTCATGGAGCTCAATATTTAGAATTATTCTAATTCATGGATTAATAGTTTGAAATTAATTATGAAATCTGCTGAAAGTTTGATTCCAAGAGAAATATTCCACACACCAATCATGAATCTTAGAATTTTCACATCTCAGCTATCTGTTCACAAGTCACTTGAGTTTACAGGAATTGTCTTTTATTTCTTAAATTATTTTTTGCATGTTTTGCTCGGGACTAGCAAAATGTTGGTTGGGTTGTGATCAGGGTCAAATATTGCATATCAGACCCCGACTATTGCCCTATTTTATGTACATGATAAAGCCTAACATCGAATTTTAATCGTGTTTTTGTTACAGGATAAAATCAGGAGTATTAATTGCAAAATAATGTTAAAAGCATGGATTTCACGTTCTGAAGTCATCAGAGCACGAAAAAGACCCCAGGGAACCAAGATCAACGCTCGAGATCCGAGGAAATCAAGAAACTGAAGTTCAAGGGGCCCGAAAAGGGTCCGAATACAAGATCACATATTTTCCGCCACCCGATCAACTCGAAACTTCATACATGTGATGGGGGCCATAAATCAACCGTACATATTAAATTTCAGCCCTTACAGATCTCGAGAAGTGGTCCAATGGACTGATCAGCCCATTAATCATCAAATTGGGGCTCACCTGATATCTGGAACCTCTCCAAAATTTACCTGGACGGGTCAAACAATATGGGAAAAAGGGTGGACGGTGCAGATTTCTCATAAACATTGAAGTGGACCCCACACCATGATGCACGTACACCATGCATATGAACTCAAGCCGTGCACCGGACCGCCCGGACGGTCAGCGCCCGCGCTGACCCGCGCCCGTCTTCAAAACGCTCTCCGCGTTCCAGCGTCCCGCGGAACCGACCGCTATCGTCGGTTGTGGGGCCCACCTTATGTCCAAATGGAAAATCTGGACCGTCCATCCGCTTCCTGGGGCGGTAGTTACCCTCGCCTAGGTGGCAAAAATCCGAATGAAACCAATAGATCAGGCTCCAGCCTTTCAAACGCAGGTCGGACGGCGAGTTCAAAACTATGTGGGCCACCACAAATATCACTCGAAAATATGTACTCCGACCGTTTCAATTAATCCTCCATCCAATGGACGGAGTGGATTTCTCAAAATAACATCACAGTGGACCCCACCATCTTCGCAGCGGAAGGAGATCCCCGTCCGCGTCCGCGTAACGCACGGCCGCTGGCCGTTTTTGCGGAAGACAGTGGGCCCCACTCATCAACCTTCCGGCCGATCTGATCCGTCCATCGTGTAGAGGGCCATGAATACTACAAAATCATGTTAACATTCTTCTCCCATGCGTACACACGTGCGTGATACAGAGGCCACAAAAGGGCTACCCGGCGACGTTCAAATCTGATCTTTTTGAGATTTCTTCTGTGGGCCACGTTAATGGACCTTCAAAACCACCCATTGGGAGATTAGGTTACCTAATCAGTATTTTCTTGGTCTTGAGCAAGAAAATACTGATTAGGTAACCTAATCTCCCATAGGACAACGAAAATAAAAGAGGAATGAGGGAAAGATAGTACCTGGACGGAGAACTAAGAAGCTTTCTCAAAAAATTTCAACATAAAAGTGAGTTAGCACCAGAGAGAAATCAACAGAAGCAAAAATAACAAAAAGAAAAATAAAAGAAGATCCTACCTATACCACTTTCGCAGGTGCTCTCGATCGCATTTAGCGCATGCAACAAGCCTTTAAACCCCCAGGTTACCCCTAGTGGACGAGTTGTAGTCTCGTGAGGGTTTGCAGTAATGTTACCCACAAACATTGAAATAACTAAGAAAAAGCAATACAAGAAAGCAAAAGGCTGGGTTGCCTCCCAGGAGCTCTAAGTTTGACGTCTTCAACCAGACAAGAACGGACCATGAATGAGCTTAATCGTTATAACCAAGGTCCGCCAAAGAAATTACCTTACCACCTTAATTAACCAATCCCAGATAAGTGATGTGAGTTCCCATGAGCTGTGTTATCTGCAAGGAGGTAACTGACACTGTCGTCAAATAATTTAATGACTTCTGCTCGAACGACTTCTTCCATGTTGGGATCATGCTTCCTTTGCAGTTCACGCGACATTTCCACAGCATGATCCATGCATATCGTGGGGCATACTCCCGTTTCCATTATCTTCCTTTCAATTCTCCTTATATGTTTTAAGAAAATTAAGCGACCGTCATTTTGTCTTCTCGAGTTCGAAATCAGCTGTGTCGTGGGAGGCGTCTCAGAGGGATGAAGATTTTCCACTTTCGCTCTCCATTTTTCAGTCTCCAATATAGGAGTAGAGTCGAGCAATGCATTGACTTTATAGATGGGACTATCAATGTCAAAATCCATGCCCGATTGTGCTAAGCAGGTCTCAAGAGGATCTTCAAAAGATGTACGGAAGGAGTCCTGCATAAGGCTCTCGATCATGTCCACTTCAAATATGTCATCCAAATCTGCGGATTGTTGTCCTGCATTAAAAACATTGAGTTTAATATTCATGTTACCAAAGGACAATTTCATAACTCCATTCCTGCAATTGATAATAGCATTAGATGTAGCAAAAAATGGACGACCCAAAATGACTGGGATCTGACTATGAAGATTCTGGACAGGCTGAGTATCAATAACTATGAAATCCACTGGAAAATAAAATTTATCAACCTGAATTAACACATCTTCAATAACACCCCGGGGCACTTTGACAGATCGATCAGCTAGTTGTAATGTTACCTTAGTCGGTTTCAACTCACCAAGTCCTAGCTGCTCATAAACCGAATAAGGTAACAAATTAACGCCGCCCTAAATCGAGTAATGCCTTCCCGATCTTATGATCTCCTATGCCGCAAGAAATGGTGGGAGCTCCTGGATCCCTAAATTTAGGAGGAGTGTTATGTTGAATCATGGAGCCGAGGCCGCTTTCTGCAATGAAGACCTTCTTATGAACATTCTCGCTTACGCTTTTAAGTGCATAAATCTTTCAGAAACTTAGCGTAAGCAGGGACTTGTTTGATAGCGTCAAGCAACGGGATGTTGACTTGCACTTTTTTGAACACATCCAAGATTTCATCAAAGTTATTTCTTTTCTTCATTGGTGCCAGACGTTGAGGAAAAGGTGCTTTGGGCACGTACGGTGGCACATTAGTGGCTCTTGGAGAGTCAGAGGGCTTTTGGACTTTGGATGCATTGGTGTGTCCCTCTGCTTCATCTTGATCTTCTGTTTTAGAATTTGAATCATCCTCAGGCATCTCTATTCTGTTATCAATCTGCTTGCCTGACCTAAGGGTAATGATTGATTTGGCTTACTCATGATATTGCTTTTGGTTGGAATTAGAGCCAATCTCATACTGTCCCTTTGGGTTAGCCTCTGCTTGGCTAGGGAACTTGCCCTTCTCTCTCTCACTCAATGTGGCAGCTAGTTGACCCATTTGTATTTCCAGCTTAGCAATGGATTGTGCATTTGCATGTAAGCTTTCTTGGTTGGCCATTAGTTTGTTGGGTATCTTTTTGGAATTGGAGAGAACTCGCATAAAAAGATGGAGTGTATCCTCAAGAGATGGGTTCCTTGGTTGTGTAGGCGCTTGTTGATATTGTGGAATTTGTTGACGCCAACTTGGAGGTGCGGTCGCATGGGAGGATTTCCGGATGGTCCTCCTTGATGTGGTCCTTTTGCCCAAGAAAATTTGGATGCCTAGCCCACCCCGGGTTGTATGTGTTCGAGTAAGGATCATTCCCGTGTTTTTGAAAAGTGTTCATAGCATGAACTTGTTCGAGAAGAAGTTCTGGGATGTCTTGCCCCGTATGGACAAGATTAAAGGACTAGAACATGTGGCACATGCCTCCACTTGAGCCGTTTGTGGAGGTCCATTATTTAATACCGTGAGCATCAACTTTCTTTGTCGTTATCAAGCTTAGCGCACGCCTCCGCACGACTCCTATCTCATATATACCACCTCTCTTTTGTGGTTGGGAACTTCTTTCACCTCTATCTGAATAGTCCCATTGCTGGGAGTTTTCACACAAGGTTTCAAAGAATTTCCATGCTTCGGTATCGCTTTTAGTCATGAAGGACCCTCCACTGGTGGCATCAACCATGCGACGACTCTGGGGTGTCAGACCGTCATAGAAGTATTGAACTTGTTGCCACTTCTCAAAACCATGGTGAGGACATTTAAGAAGCAAGTCCTTCTATCTTTCCCAACATTCATGAAAGTGCTCGCCCTCTTTTTGTGTGAAGTTAGTAATTTCTCTACGGAGGGCATTAGTTTTGTGAACGGGGAAGAACTTATTTAAGAACTTCTTAGACAGTTGGTCCCATGTAGTGATAGTTCCAACTTCTAGAGAATTCAACCATGCTTTCGCCTTATCTTTCAAAGAAAAAGGAAACAGACGTAGGCGGATTGAATCATCTGAGAAGTTTTGGAACTTAAAAGTGGAGCAAATGTCTAAGAATTCTTTCACATGATGATATGGGTCCTCCTTGTCCAATCCATAAAAGGATGGCAAACAATTGTATGATCGCAGTTTAAGTTCAAAGTGTCTTTGCCGTAGTGGTTGGCAACACTATGCATGAAGGCGCATTAAATTGGACAGAGCCAATAATCTTTGAGAGCCTTAACTTCGGTCTCATTCGTCATTTCAACAGAATTATTTCTAAATCTTTCACGCAGTGTTCTTTCTATTTCAGATCAAACGGTGCTAGTTCTATATTCAGAGATCTACGTCCCTAGCATAAACTATGTTATTGCAATGGAAGAAGGAAAACTAAACTAAGATGCAACCAAAGAGAAATAAAACTAGACCTAGAACTATGAGATTTTAAAACAAGTTAAAACTATGTAAGTAAGAATGGGAAGAAAGAACCCGGAAAAGGAGATGAATGATGTCAGAAAATTTAAGATGTTCCTCCTTCACTTAGTAGCTTCCTTCCTCAATTCCTGTAAACAAAAAAAACAAATTTAGGTTTCCTAAAATAATGATAGAAAAATCCTAAGCAACGGTTAATTTCTATTAAATAAAATTCATAAAATCAAAACACCAAACCGAACAATATCTCTCTCTTCTTCCTTCTCTTTCTTCTCTTTCTCCTCTCCCTGGCTCTAGATCTCCAATTCCCTGGATCTCTATCCTCTCCCACGTCCAAAACTTCCTTTTTATAGCGCTGGATGGCTGGAATCGGTGGCAGAGTCGTAGACGGACTCGAAGTGTAATTTTTCGCAGCCGTGATCGGTGGGCCCCACAGAGGTGTTTTCTGGAAAATCCACCCCATCCATTGGATTTAGGACGAAATTTCAGTCAAGAATGGGTGGTTTTGAAGGTCCATTAACGTGGCCCACAGAAGAAATCTCAAAAAGATCAGATTTGAACGTCGCCGGGTAGCCCTTTTGTGGCCTCTGTATCACGCACGTGTGTACGCGTGGGAGAAGAATGTTAACATGGTTTTGTAGTATTCATGGCCCTCTACATGATGGACGGATCAGATCGGCCGGAAGGTTGACGAGTGGGGCCCACTGTCTTCCGCAAAAACGGCCAGCGGCCGTGCGTTACGCGGACGCGGACGGGGATCTCCTTCCGCTGCGAAGATGGTGGGGTCCACTGTGATGTTATTTTGAGAAATCCACTCCGTCCATTGGATGGAGGACGGAAAACCGGTCGGGAGTACATATTTTCGAGTGATATTTGTGGTGGCCCACAGAGTTTTTGAACTCGCCGTCCGACCTGCATTTGAAAGGCTGGAGCCTGATCTATTGGTTTCATTAGGATTTTTGCCACCTAGGCGAGGGTAACTACCGCCCCAGGAAGCGGATGGACGGTCCGGATTTTCCATTTGGACACAAGGTGGGCCCCACAACCGACGACACATCTGTCGGTTCATGGGACAGCCGGGAACGCTGAGAGCGTTTTGAAGACGGGCGCGGGTCGGCCGCACGGCCCGACCGTCCGGCGGTCCCAAGGTCTGCACGGCTTGAGTTCATATGCATGGTGTACGTGCATCATTGTGTGGGGTCCACTTCAATGTTTATGAGAAATCTGCACCGTCCACCCTTTTTCCCATATTGTTTGACCCGTCCAGGTAAATTTTGGAGAGGTTCCAGATATCAGGTGAGCCCCAAATTGATGATTAATGGGCTGATCAGTCCATTGGACCACTTCTCGAGATCTGTAAGGGCTGAAATTTAATATGTACGGTTGATTTATGGCCCCCATCACATGTATGAAGTTTCGAGTTGATCGTGGCGGAAAATATGTGATCTTGCATTCGGACCCTTTTCGGGCCCCTTGAACTTCAGTTTCTTGATTTCCTCGGATCTCGAGCGTTGATCTTGGTTCCCTGGGGTCTTTCTCGTGCTCTGATGACTTCAGAACGTGAAATCCATGCTTTTAACATTATTTTGCAATTAATACTCCTGATTTCATCCTGTAACAAAAACACGATTAAAATCCGATGTTAGGCCTTATCATGTACATAAAATAGGGCAATAGTCGGGGTCTGATATGCAATATTTGACCCTGATCACATAGTGCACATGCACTGGAGGTGCACTAAATGCAAAGTCGAGTCAAACCAACTTTGACCCGCACTCGCCCGACTTTCCTAACAGAGAACGAAAAGTCTCTGTTTTCGTTAAGTGGGGCCATCCGCTGATGATGTAATGGCCCACCATCAGCATCCATTTGGATAATCCAAGCTGTCCATCATGTGCAGACCACGATTTCATCCAGAGCCTTGTTACTTTTTATGTTTCTATGCATGCATCCAAGCTCACACCTATAAGGAGTACACCCCTACGTCGATTGATGGTGTGGCCCTTACCCCTACGTCGATTGATGGTGTGGCCCTTCCTAAACACAGATTCAGTTCAAACTTGGGCTCGTGATCAAGGACTAATACAACGGCCCATAGAATGGATTTGATGCTTCATACGTTCAATCAAAGTGGACCCCACCAAGCATCAGCAGACCCTTCCGCAGGCTCTATTGCGCACTGTGAGAACCGACTGCCGTAGGGCCATTCTGCAGTCGAGGAGACGGTCGGACCGTCCATTTGGACCATCCAAATTATTCTCAAGGTGAGGCCGACCAGAGCCAAGAAGACAGAACGACTCAGATCTGTCGTTGGGGTTCTTCCACAACGCTAAAACGTGGGTTGAGTGCGGGCATAAGAGGTTTTGCTGCGCAAAGCAGCTGTTGCTGCGTAAAAGTCACTGACGTTCACCACGCACGTTGCTATGTGCATTCTCCATCGACTGGGATCACCTATAAAAAGGAGACGTGAGAAAGAGAAAAAACATCTACGGTTGGGATGTCTGGAAGAGAGAGAGAGAGAGAGAGAGAGAGAGAGAGAGAGAGAGTATTTTTAAGAGCTTTTTTTTGTTTTATTTACTATTCTTTTTATTATGATTTTTGCAAGATCTAGTTCGATCATGTTGGGCTAAACCTCTTAGGTAGGGCTAAGAGGTGAAGCTTGTGGTGTGATAGGAAGAATTCTATGGTCTGGATTCATGTTCTGAACTACTTTGATTATAGTTTAATTAATAGGAATGCTTTCAGTTTTTAATGGTTTGTTGTAATTGAAATTACAATAGATCTGCGTTAGCTTTAAGTATTCCCTTTCCATTATTTTGATTGTGATGTTAGGAAGCCTTGTTGTTCATCATTGCCTCTTGGACATGGTTAGATAATGGAATCCTTTCTAACATCCATACATCTTTCTGATTGGTTGTAGGTTGGTTTAATTCTGTTGTTTGCTTTATCTCATGGGCATGGTTTTGTGATGGAATCATCTCTAAGTCTATAGGCAAGGGCAAAGGTAAGTTAAAGTGCTGAAATTGTGAGATGGAAGGTTACATGAAGATGGATTGTACAAATCCTAAATCTAAGAGAGAAGAATCTGATGCTTCGTACGAGGAGGCCAACGCTGCCACGTCTGATGAAAGAACAAGTGGATGTAAAGGTGATGTCTTGTTTGTGTCTACGATCAGACACTTATATAATGATCGTAGGGACGAGTGAATTCTAGACACAAGAATATCTTTTCACATGATTCCTGATCGTAGGGACAAGTGAATTCTAGACACAAGGATATCTTTTCACATGATTCCTCATCGAAGTTGGTCACTAGCTACAAGGAGTGCAATAGTGGACAAGTGTTTATAGGCAATGACATTTCTTATAATGTTGTGACTATTGGTATGGTGTGCATCAAGATGTTTAATGGGACAAAGCGTACCCTGACTGAGGTAAACCATGTTCCCGACATGAAGAAGAGTGATTTCTCTTGGTGTACTTGAGGTAATGGCCTGCAAGTTCACGGGTATTGATGGTGCTCTTAAAGTATCTAAGGGGGCACGGGTAATCATAAAAGTACAATGACTCGGTAATCTTTATAGGTTGATTAGGAGCACTTAAACAAGTGGAGTTGCAGTAGTTGTAGCGGATTCTACCTTTATAGGTGTGCGGCACACTGGGCATGGGCACACTGGGCGGACATGACATGAAGGCTGAGACACGTGGACAGAGATATAGAGTAGGTGGAGCAGCCACCTATGAGAAGAATCACACAACATAATCGTAGGATATCGGCGAGGTACATGGATGACTCCAATATCGCATATGCTCTCGTTATAGGCGAGAGAGATCCGTCTACAACTCAGATGGCTCTAGGTGAGTTTGGTACTGAGAAGTGGAAGGGGACTATGGACGATGTGATGGACTCGTTGTATCACATCGATACATGGGAGCTAGTGGAGCTTCCAATGGGTCGAAAAGCTGTTGGATGCAGGAATCTTCAAAAGGATATAGCACATATACAGAGCGAGACTGGTAGTGAAGGGTTATACTCAGGGAGAAGGGATCGACTTCTCAGAGATATTTATGCCAGTGGTATAACAGGTATTTATTAGATTCGTATTGGCGCTAGTTGCCCAATGCGATCTCGAGCTGGAACGGATGGATGTGGAGACTACACTTCTACATGGAAAATCGGAAGTGTTGTTATTCATGAAGCAACTAGAGCGTTTCGAAGTTTAAAGAGACTGAAAAAAAGTTTGCAGGAGGTCGTGGTACAACCTATTGCCTAGGCACTGATATAAAATTTGATTCCTTCATGGTGAGTTAGGAATTGTATGTTGATGACATGTAGATTACTAATCATGTCATGTCTGGAATCAACATACTAAACACTCGGTTAAGTGGGACATTCGAGATGAAGGATCGGGGGGTTGCAAAGATAGTTCTCAGCATTGATATTCATAGAGACTGCAAGAGGAGCAGGCTTTGGTAATCACAAGTAGAATACTTTGAGTAGGTATTGATTAGGTACGTGATAGACCAGGCAAAGCCGGTAAGCGTTCCCTATGTGGCTCACTTCAAGTTTTCCTCAGGTTATGTCCCAAAACAGATGAGGAAAAGCAGGATGTCTTATGAACCTTATTCGAATGCGGTTGGTAATGTATGACATGGTTTGTATTAGACTGGTTATTTCATAGGCATTTGGTGTTGTCAGCAAATACCCCAGCAAGTAACATTGGATGGCGGTGAGATGGTTACTTTGATACATTCGAGATACAGGAGACTACGTCTTAACTTTTGAGAAGACAGGGACAAAGTTGTTAGGCTATGTGGATTATGACTATGCAAGCAGTGTGGATTCTAAAAAGTTGACTTCAAGTTACTTGTTTGTACTAGCGGGTGGAGCAATTAGTTGAATATTGAAGCTTCAGTCCGTAGTGGCTCGTTCCACGACCGAAGTGGAATATATGGCAGTGAAAGAAGCATTTAAGGAAGGTATTTGGTTAAGAGGCATGATAAATCAGTTTGGGCTTTAGCAGGATGCCGTGCTGGTTAATTGTAAAAGCGAGAACGCTATCAATTTGGCTAAATATTCTTTTTATCACTCATGTACTAAGCACATTGATGTTCGTCACTTCTTTATCCGACAGGTGTTTGAGGAAGAAGGCGTAACACTGGAGAAGATTCACACCAGCGTGAATTCGGCAGACATGCTCACCAACGTTGTTCCTACAGAGAAGTTCAAGTTCTGTGCAACTTCTCTAGGCTTAGTGATGGCGTAAAAGGAAGACAGAGTGTGCACGAGAAGTGTTGGTGGAACTATGATGCAAGGCAGAGATAAGAGAAGAGGTCGAGAAGCTACACGTTTGAAGATTGAAGACATGGTGGAGATTGTTGGTGACAGATGTCTTAAATCTGTCAAAAAGGCTCAATGTCATCAAGGAAATTCAGCCAGCCCAAGAAAGTTTGGTTTGAAAATCTAGCAACATATTCTTTTGGAATTTGCGGGAAGTTTGGCTTGCCTAAGGTCAAGTTCGGCTAGCCGAAGTGTCGGTCCACTAGCCCAAGCTTTGCTTAGGCCAGCCAAAAGTTACGCAGTTAGTATGCAGACTACATAAATTTGAGGTGGTTTCCGGACTATTCCAAGTCGGTGCGAAAGTACGATTTCCTAATCTATAAATAGGAGTTCCCAAGGTCATTCTAAGATAATGCTAAGACTTTCTAAAGTATTCCAAAGAGTTTCTAAAGAGGTTCTAGGGTTTCAAAGGGTGTAACAAGGGTGAGATTCGAGTTTGTTTGAATTGGGTAAGTCCTCTCTCTTTGTAATTTATGCTTTCATAGTGGATTTCTATCGCTTTGTGCTGTGGTTTTTTCCTGAAAGGGCTTTCCATGTTAAATCTTTGTGTTCTCTTTGTGCTTGCTTGGTGCTCTTGGATTACTATCCTAGATTGATATTTATATGATTTCGTAGTCTAAACCCAACATAAGATTATCTTTGTAGTCCCTTATTGGCCGTACCACTCAAGTAATTCAAAACAGTTAGGCTCTATCTTGATAAAAAAAAATTCTGTTGGAGGACTTTCCCAATAAAATCTCCTTAAATAACAGTCTAGTAACCATGATTTTAGTGGCTCAGTAGCAGACACATCATGTTTCAGTGCCGCAGTTGGGTTGGAGAACCCATGTGGTGTGTGTGTAAAAAAAAAAAAAAAAAAAAAAAAGACTGTAGTGTTTGTATGCGCCTACTCATGTATGTGCCCAACAAAATATCAGTGGTGTGAAATATCTAAGATTTTTGTGAGCCAAACTAGAGTGTCTTAATCATTCGAAGTTTAATTAATCACAGTGTACACAACAAAATGGATGGCTAGAAAAGGAATTATTTAGTAGTCTACTTTTTTATAAGCTCTAGCCTACCTAAGGAGTGCATCAGCCGATTTTTTGGGCTAGATCTAAGAAACCTCGCATTTATCATGAATAAGAAATTACTTTTATTTGCTAATCTAAATATTAGATTGCTGGACATTTATTGGACAGTTGGAAATGAAAAATTATCCAATGCTCTTGTTGAAAAAAATAAAAAGAAAATACAAGTGTCCTATATATAAATCAGAGGATAAGATTGTTCCACCAATCTGATTTTTGGACTGTAAATCGGAGGCAGTAGGTTACTTGGTTTAATTTAAGTTAGTAGATGCCATATGTATAATTTTTAATGCACAAATAGAGTATCATAACAAATAACTTCCTCAATGTTGTATTTGTGTTTTAAAATAGAAGTTTTTTTTTTAATATTTTATTTTCGTTTGAACTATTAAAAAAGTTAAATTGCTTTTCTGCCGTGGGTTTAGTCCCACATTGGATTTTCCCAGGGAATTTCTTTATATTTATAAAAAGAGCTTTTTGTTTATGGCTTAAGCCCTTAGACTTTTTGTAATGCCCTGAAAATCGGGGGTCGAGCAAAGCTTTACTCCTGAGTTCCAACGCATCACTTATGCAACATAGATAATGATGGTTGAATGTTGTCCATATTAGTGCATTTAAACATGAGTGGGATTATACTAAAACAGCATATCATACTCCAGAGTTAATGTAATTTGGCAAGCGAAAGACTGAAATATATGCATTTAATTATGAAAACGTTTCACAAATTTCGAAGTAAGAGTATGAAATCGGGCCGAATATATACATATGTTATTTCTAACCATATAAAATGCAAGAAGTAAATGTGTTCAACTAAACAAGTATCCCAGTAGCCCCGGCGCATCGGTATGAGATCTACATAGATCCGCCTGATAGTTGAACGTAGGAGAATCCTTCCTCCTCACTTACGAAGTCCAACTCTACTGTATAGACCTTACCATCACCTACATCTAAACCAGAGTCTGGGTGGTGTTTTAAAACACCGTCCCAGGTGGGAATGAGTAGCTAATTCAGTAGAACTATAAGGCAAAGGTTAACATGTTATCAATTTAGTCAAGCAGTAATGATAAGGCAGTATAACATCAGGTCCAAACTATTCTTGTTAATGTTAGAGTAATATGCTATAATGATGCATGTCCTCGCCTGCACTCCCTCAGCGACATCATCTCACAGTCGCGCATGGAAAGCTTCCTAAATGTGCGCTTCCTTGCCAAAGAACATGTAATAAGGTACATGATCATGTTACCCAATATTTAATTAGGTTTATTTATGCAGCAGATTCGAGAAGCTACGGTACATCCCTTTTTATCATTAACCGAAATAATGATCCATATAGGGTTGTCAATCCTAGTAATCACATACGTTAGGCAAGTTCGTGAGTTTATACCGTTGATTGCTACGGGAGGCTCGTCATCTCAGCGTAGGCTTAATTCACACTCAAGGTCACTATCACCAACGCCCTACCAACTGGCAGTCTATTTTCGAAGGCTCATTACCAACCCGACTGGGGACCACAGCAGGCTGCGCCGGGGTAGGCCTATTTTATACTCGAGGTAACTACGGAAAGGCTAGTCACCTTAGTGTAGTTTTAGAGTATACTCGAGGTCACTACAAGAGGCTCATCACTTGATCGTAGACCGATAGCTCGAATATAGTGCCCTATACCACCGTATTCGACTCACCAGTTTGGGTTGCTCACAGGTCACTACGGGAAGGCTCATCACCCCAATGTAAGCCAACAGCTCCACCACGGTATCCCATACCACCATACCTGGCTCATAAGTCTTAGCGGAATGAGGTACCAAGGTTAGACGGGCTTTTCACTGGTAAGTTTGGTACCTTAGGTTCAAGCAGTAGCGTCCATACATGGTGAGCATACATTGGGTAAATCGGCTTACTTGACAAGCTCGACTGGTACGAGCATACATTAAATTAATCGACATGGAGCGCATATGCACTCCTCGTGGCCTAGCCACTGTCGATAATCCGCTACGACTCAGATTCCTCGAACATATCCGTCGTGGCTAAAACGGTTCAGCCACTGATCGTAAACCATTACCAATTGCTTGGACTACATCGTAACCCCAATCACACTCCAAGTAATAACATTCCCATATAGTAGTCATAACAGGATTTAGTAAACAACTCATGCATTTCAATCATTTGAGCATTCTATAAACACATAGTGAACATGACATCACACATGTACATTTCATACATAAATCATGCATTAATCCTAATGTAAATTACATGGAGAAATATATTCGAATCACTAAGGTAATTGAGGATCTCATCGCACACCTTTAATAAATACATTTTATCAAACAATTACTCATTCAAGCATTTTATCAAACACCTAGACTACACACTACAACATACATATAATATATTAGTTATAACCTATATTATGGCGAATCCTTTCACAAAGGAGTTGCCACACATATAACGATCATGTATTTTCAATTAACAAGCATAACAAGCACAACTCATAATTCCATATTCATTCAGACATTTCAACAAACACATAGAATGCATTATATTCTACATAATTCATATATATATGTGTAAGACGTTGAAAATGTCATATCTAGGTGCAGGTGATAGCAAACAAGTCAATCATAAACCATTACTGATATTGAAAGCCTTGAAAACCATAACCTAAACATTTATAGTCCTCACCCTTCGTCAGTAAACCCGTACCGAGCCCAGTTTGAACACTACGTCTTTGTCTACGGCACAACGGCTACCTGAATCACGAAATAGGTTAGCTATTTCATCGATTTATCTACTTGGATACCTAAGACAGATTAGGGTTAGGATTTCTTACCCAAAAATGAAGTTGAAATCGATGGTGTAGCGATGTGGAAGGGTGAATCGAGGCGTGGAGTAGCAGAACAAAATGACAACAATAAACTCCAAGGATCTCCCTTCGATCTCCACTCTTTTCTCTCCTTTACTCTCATCTCTCTCCTAGGGTTTAGAGAAATTCGTATGAGAGAGAGAGGGGTGGGTTTAAGGCCCTTATATAGGCCCAAAACTGGTGAAAATGGCCTCAGGCCATGGTATACTTAAGTTATAGCCAAAAGGCATTTGTTTCGGGCCAACGGAGCTCATCTGGAGGTCCATAACCTGCACACGGTCAGGGGGAAGTTCCCTAACATTGGATCTAGGTCAAGTTAAGTTTTCGATCTGATCGGATTTATAGATCAACCACGGATGATTAGTTACAGTTCAACGGTCACCATTACTCGATTAGGGCCTCAAGTACACTGACATGTGTTGGAAATTTTTCCTAATCTGAGGGTGTAGTTGGGTCAGTATCTAACGGTCTGAAACCATAAATTTGGTCCACAAGTAAATGACCTAAATCACTTAAATCTGAGTTCATTTTCTAAAGTTATTCGCGTTTCCCGCACACTTCACTTGGGGCTTAAGTTGTACATTTTTGGATACTGTTGGGACTTGATTTTCGAGATGATTGTCAAACCTAGTCAGGTAGTCATAACCGTATAGTTTCACCATCATCGGACTTTCGATGCGTGGTCCGGGTCCGATACGAAGTTTCAATGTGCTCCTGAGAGTAACTGAGTTTTAAGATTGCTCCTAGGTTTTTATGTAATGTTGAGTTAGTGATTTTAATGGTTTTGGGTCTTGTAGTTTATATAGAAAGTGGTTCAAGCTAATTTCACCACTTATTTAGCTTAGTACCTAACTAAATTATGCCCTGATTATGACAGAATAAGTTCCTAGGGTAGTTCTACGTCCATTTTTGGCACTTTTAGTTAGTATATTATTTTAGTTAGTTTTCTAATAGTTCATCATCAAGTCTACTTCGTCTCCACTAAATTTCATGGGATTTCATGTTGTAGAAAAAATCTAAAAATTCTAGAAGCAGTAGCTATCCAAACTAATGATTTTCGGACAGTTGTCACAACGACCTATATTTAAATATATTAAAATTTTTATTATATTTTTTTCACTTATTTTTACATGAAACTAGACTTATTAAACTTCAATATGGCTTTTGAATAATCTAAATCGGAGTTATAACAAGGGAGATATGACTTTTTGAAGTCGGTTAAAAAGTGCAGAAAATCTGCAGTGAGGGTCCACCAAAACGTGGTGCACCGCGGTGCACCGTGGTCCCCTGGACCGTCCGGTGGTGATTTTGCCATGTGATTTTTAAAACGAGCGTATTATGCAAATCGGTATGAGTTTTTCAATGTTCAATATATGATTTTGGGGTAGGAGAATCTGCTCTATTAAAATAACCTATTTATTTCACGAGATTTCAAAAGGTTAATGGTCAAAAACCCATTTTATTAATATATTTACTATTTATAATAAATTTTAGTTTAACTATTGTTCTTCATCATTTAAACTTTATTATTAGTGTCTAATATGAAAGTACTTAGAAAATTTTAAAGAATGAGGTGGTGAAAGGTGAAATTTTGAAGGAAATGGGTTAAAAAGGGATTTTTGACTTGGGTATTGAGTTTTGAGAAGTTAATAAGGTATTATGATCGACCCATTGCCTAAGGATGTCTAATTCCAAGTTGGTAAAAATTCAGAATGTTACAATTTACCCCCCTTAAAAAATAATTTTGTCCCCGAAATTGGCTAAGGGTAATAAGTAAAGATTTTTTTTTTTTATTTCATTTGCCTAAGTTTTATTGATTTCAAGTTTATATGCGTGGTAGGGTGTATACTATTTATGTTAGTCTAGCCCATTTTAGTGTGCCTCCCTTAAAACTTTTTTGCCCTAAAATTGGCTAAGGCTTCTATTGGGTTCGTATCTAACGTGCACATTTGTAGATACACTGACCTTGTCTATTGTAATTCAGCTCGTACCCATTGTTAGGCCTATTCTTTAATATGAACTGGTTTAACATTTGAACCTTAATTGCTTTCCTTCAATGACTTCATTATTGACATTCTAAAAAAGATTCAGATCCTATTTAGTGACCTATCCTTACGTATAGCTTGGATCAATTTCCTTCGATCCTGTGCCAGTGGGGCAGATGCCCACCATGCTTCCACTGCGCCACTTTGATCAAATGGGTGTATAAACCGACTTAACTAGATTAGGCTCAAAATGTTCTACCCCCCTTAAATTATTTCTACTCTCAAGGCTCAAAAATCTATGTCCCGACCCGTATATCGGAACCAGTTTGTAATTTAAGACCTACCCTTGACATGAAATGAGAAACGATCTCTCAATACATTGGTCTGGTCTTCCTTTCATCGATGATATGTACTATGACATTGGTACCTATGGTCATAGAAAGGAGCTAAAAAGATGGGTGTTGTGGTTTATTCCAAGGATGGGTGTGAGTTTATGGTAAGATACCTAATTCTACCAAAGAAGGACCTTTACTACGGTCCCGACTTATCCTCGTTAATCATGTCCAGTTTAATACTGTAAGATGATTTATACATTATTAGTACGTAAGGAATTTGGGAAAAATAGGTTAATGGGCAGACTATCTTTCTAAGTTCATATACACATTAAGTATGTTAGAATGGTCTGTGATTCAGACCTAATTCCTAACTGTCTGTTGCCCATTTGAGAAATTTCTTGGAAAAAAAAAATAAAAATATATTCATATTAGCTATACATTCTTAACACTTCTCAAAGGTAAAGTAATAAACTTTTAGTTGTAAGTGGTCAGGCCAACACGAAAGGAAAGTTGTGTAGTGGGTCTGAGCCAGATACATAGACCTTCTGCCTAGCTATGACAGAAAATTTATCCTATCAGTTCTTAATCCTAGTTGATCTCGATCTTCTACTTGATCAGAGCATTGAGTTCATTGGTAACTACCAGGATTGAGAATTCGATTCAAACCACGAATACTTCGCTTATATATAGTTTCTTTACTCTGTGTTCCCGATTGTAATAAGTCTTTGGAAAGGTAATTCTAAGGAGTGTGTTGATTTGACCTAACATTTAATCTGAGGGATACATAAGTTTTTTCTGAGCGTGAATAGTTACTAATCAAAACAATCTTCCTAAGAGTTATTAAAGAAGCCTATAAGTATTAAGGGGATTCAACGAAGGAATGAGGTCTCACTCTAACCTAATCAAGCTGACTAACTAAGTCTATCATGCAATTATTTTAGCATATTCAGTCTTTTACATTCCTTAGTATAACCAGTAGCCTAGTCTTAACTTATGAGTAGCGGTAATCCAATAGTTGTAATCCAAAGTCTACGCTCATACACTAGATGATTTCATACCATTCATAATACAAGAAAATTGTTTTATCGCTTAGGGTCAAAAGTTGTCTGATTGGCATTGAGTTTCTCGAACTTGAATTTAACTGTGCTCGAGTACTTCACACCTGACCATACTAGTTAAGGAGGTCTTAGGGTTCATTTTCGTGGTCCAATGTACCCATATTTGTGCCATTTGGAACCGTTTCAGGTTTGGAATTCGTCAACTAATGACTCAAACCCATCAACTAATGGCCTAGAGGTGACGTAGGTCGATTCACATGATCGAAGATACGTTGTAGACCAAATTACAGTATTCGGTCTCGCCTGTCAGTGAAACCTTGAGATCCTAATGTCGTCTCTAAACTCCATCTCTCCCTTCCTAAGTCAAAATGCGTCAGAGTGTGTCATGTGACCTATAACCTAAGTCCAGTTTAATCCAAATCATGCTCTGATACCATCTTATAATGCCCTGAAAATCGGGGGTTGAGCAAAGCTCTACTCCCGAGTTCCAACGCATCACTTATGCAACATAGATAATGATGATTGAATGTTGTTCATATTAGTACATTTAAACATGAGTGAGATTATACTAAAACAACATATCATACTCCAGAGTTAATGTAATTTGGCAAGCGGAAGACTGAAATATATGCATTTAATTATGAAAACGTTTGACAAATTTTAGAGTATGAGTATGAAACTGGGCTGAATATATACAAATGTTGTTTCTAACCATATAAAATGTTGGAAGTAAATGTGTTCAACTAAACAAGTATCCTAGTAGTCCCTGCACATCGGTATGAGATCTACATAGATCCGCCTGATAGTTGAACGTAAAAGAATCCTTCTTCCTCCCCTACGAAGTCCAACTCTGCTGTATAGACCTTACCATCACCTGCATCTAAACCAGAGTCTGGGTGGTATTTTAAAACACCGTCCCAGGTGGGAATGAGTAGCTAAATCGGTGGAACTATAAGGCAAAGGTTAACATATTATCAATTCAGTCAAGTAGTAATGATAAAGCAGTACAACAATTAGGCCCTAACTACTCTTGTTAATGCTGGAGTGATATGCTGTAATGATGCATGCCCTCGCCTGCACTCCCTCAGCGACATCATCTCATTGTCACATATGACAAACTCCCTAAACGTGCGTTTTCTCGCCAAAGCACATGCAATGCGGTGCATGATCATGTTAGCTAATATTTAATTATGTTTATTCATGTAGCAGATTTGAAAAGCTAAGGTACCTCCCTTTTTATCATTAATCGAAACAATGATCCATTTAGGGTCATCAATCCTAGTAATCACATACGTTAGGCAAGTTCGCGAGTTTATACCATAAATTGCTATGGGAGGCTCGTCACCTCAGCGTAGGCTTAATTCACACTCGAGGTCACTACCACCAATGCCCTACCAACTGGCAATCTATTTTCAAAGGATTGTCACCAACCCAACTGTGGACCACAGCCAGGCTGCGCCGGGTAGGCCTATTTTATACTCGCGGTAACTACGGAAATGCTTGTCGCCTTAGCATAGTCCTAGAGTATACTCGAGGTTACTGCGAGAGGCTCATCACCTAATCATAGGCCGACATCTTGAATACAATGTCCCATACTACCGTATTCGGTTGACGAGTTTGGGTTGCTCACAGTCACTACGGGGAGGCTTGTCGCCCCAGCGTAGGCCGACAGCTCGACCACAGTGTCCCATACCACCATGCCTAACTCATGAGTCTTAGCGGATTGAGGTACCAAGGTTTAACGGGCTTTTCACTGGTAAGTTTGGTACCTTAGGTTCAAGAAGTAGCGTCCATAGATGGTGAACATACATTGGGTCAATCGGGTTACTTGACAAGCTCGACTGGTACGAGTGTACGTTGAATTAATCGACATGGAGTGCATATGCATTCCTCATGGCCTAGCTACTGCCGATAATCCGCGTACGACTCGGATTCCTTGAACGTATCCGTCGTGGCTAAAACAGTTCAGCCACTGATCGTAAACCATAACCGATTGCCTGAACTACATTGTAATCCCAATCACACTCCAAGTAATAACATTCCCATATAGTAATCATAACAGGATTTAGCAACCAACTCATGCATTTCAATCATTTGACCATTCTATAAACACAATATGAACATGACATCACACATGTACATTTCATACATAAATCATTAAGCCTAATGTAAATTACATGGAGAAATCTATTCAAATCACTAAGGTAATCAAGGATCTCATCCCACACCTTTAATAAATAGATTTCATCGAACAATTACTTATTCAAGCATTTTATCAAACACCTAGACTACACACTACAACATACATGTAATATATTAGTTATAACCTAAATTATGGTGAATCCTTTCACAAAGGAGTTGGCACACATACAACAATAATGTATTTTCAATTAACAAGCATGACAAGCACAACTCATAAATCCATATTCATTCAGACATTTCAACAAACACATGGAATGCATTATATTCTACATAATTTATATATATGTATAAGACGTTGAAAATGTCATATCTAGGCGCATGTGATAGCAAGAAAGTCAGTCATAAACCATTACCGACATTAAATGCCTTGAAAACCATAACCTAAACATTTATAATCCGCACCTTTAATCTGTAAACTCGTACCAACCTTAGTTTGAACACTACGTCTTTGTCTACGGCACAACGGCTACCTAAATCACAAAATAAGTTAGCTATTTCATCGATTCATCTACTTGGATACCTAAGACAGATTAGGGTTATGATTTCTTACCCAAAAATGAAGTTGAAATCGATGGTGTAGCAATATGAAAGGGTGAATCAAGGCATGGATTAGCAAAGCCGAAGGACAACAGCAAACTCCAAGGATCTCCCTTCGATCTCTACTCTTTTCTCTCTCCTAGGGTTTGGAGAAATTCGTATGGGAGAGAGAGAGGTGGGTTTAAGGCCCTTATATAGGCCCAGAACTGGTGAAAATGGTCCTAGGGCCATGGTATACTTAGGTTATAACCAAAAAACATCTGTTTCGGGCCAACGGAGCTCATCTTGAGGTCCATTACCTGTACACGGTTAGGGGCAAGTTCCATGACATTGAATCTAGGTCAAGTTAAGTTTTTAGTTCGATCGAATTTACAGATCGACTGTGGATGATCAGTTTCGATTCAACAGTCACCATTACTCGATCAGGGCCTCAAGAACACTGACATGTGTTGGAAAGTTTCCCTGATCCGAGGGTGTAGTTGAGTCGGAATCTGACGGTTTGAAACCTTAAATTTGTCCCGGAAGTGAACGACCCAAATCACTTAAATCTAAGTTCATTTTCTAAAGTTATTCGTATTTCCCACACACTTCACTTGGGGCTCAAGTTGTGCGTTTCTGGATACTGTTGGGACTTGATTTCCGAGATGGTTGTCAAGCCAAGTCAGGCGGTTATAACTGTATAGTTTCGCTATCATCGGACTTTCGATGCGCAGTCTAGGTCCGATACAGAGTTTCAATGTTCTCCCGAGAGCAAGAGCAATTGGGTTTTAAGATTGCCCCTAGGTTTTTATGTATGTTAAGTTAGTGATTTTAATGGTTTTGGGTCTTGTAGTTTGTATAGAAAGTGGTTCAAGCTAATTCCACCACTTATTTAGCTTAGTACCTAACTAAATTATGCCCTGATTACGATAGAATAAGGTCCTAGGGCAGTTCTACGTCCATTTTTAGCAGTTTTAGTTAGTATATTATTTTAATTATTTTTTTAGTAGTTCGTCATCAAGTCTATTTCGTCTCCACCAAATTTCATGAGATTTCGTATTCTGGAAAATTTCTAAAAATTCTAGAAGTATCAGCTATCCAAACTAATTATTTTCGGACAGTTGTCACAACGACCTATATTTAGCTATATTAAATTTTTTATTATATTTTTCATTTATATTTATATGAAACTAGACTTATCAAGCTTCAATTTGAATTTTGAATAACTTAAATCGGAGTTGTAATAAGGGAGATATGACTTTTTGAAGTCGATCGAAAAGTGTAAAAAATCTGTAGCGAGGGTTCACCAAAACGTGGTGCATCGCGGCGCGCCGCAGTCCGCTGGACCATCCGGTGGTGATTTTGCCACGTGATTTTTGAAATGGGCATATCTTGTAAACTGGGATGAGTTATTCAACATGCAATATATGATTTTGAGGTAGGAGAAGCTGTTCTATCCAAATAACCTATTTATTTTATGAGATTCCAAAATACTAATGGTTAAAAACCCATTTTATTGATATATTTACTATTTATAGTAAAGTTTGGTTTAAGTATTGTTCTTCATCATTTAAACTTTATGATTAGTGTCTAATATGAAGGTACTTAGAAAAATTTGAAGAATGAGGTTGTGAAAGGTGAGATTTTGAAGAAAATGGGTTAAAAATGGATTTTTGACTTTGAGATTGAGTTCTGAGAAGTTAATAAGGTGTTATGATCGACCCATTGCCTAAGAACGTCTAACTCTAAGTTGGCAAAAATCCGAGATGTTAGACTTTTAAGGGCACATGAATTTGGTACTGAAGGTCAATTGCTTTGGAAAATCTGCTACACTTAGGACCTTGTCCGAATGGGGAAATTTCAATTTCAAGCCGATCGACTCACGCCTTGACTTAATTTCATTTTTGTTTTCTATTTTTATCGTCTATTTGATTTCAGCTAGATATGCAACAATCTTGAAATCGAATTTTGTTGAATTAAATAGATCATGGCCACCATAACAATAAAGGTTTTCATCGAGTTATCCAAAATTGATCTGTTCTCTAGACAACACTTTAAATAGTGTAAACATGAGCTAACTTTTTCACTAAGCATCCTTAAAGTTTCATGCATATTCTCTGAATCTTTTATAATAGATCCAACGAATCAAAATAAAGTCAAAATTGTAAATAATTACAAAAATTATATTCTAAACTCTTTTTCACTACAGGAAATTGCTCTTTTACCGACGAAATAATTCGTCATTATTTTATCTCTTCGTCAGTAATGATTATTACTGGCAAAATATGTCGTCAGAAAGATCGTCGTGATAAGACCGTGGCTAAAGGCTTTTCTCGACGAAATATTACTTCGTCGACAATGGTAAAAAAAATACCGACGAAAAAAATCATCAGCAAAACATGTTACGTTTGGTAGGAAAAATAATATATTTCATCAGTAAACAACGAAATGTTTCATCCGTAAAACTGTGGATTAATAATACCGACGAGTATGTTCGTCGACATAAACCAGCTATTACTGACGAATTCTTTCTTCAGTATATCTCATATATAGATCGATTTTTACCTACGAAATATTTCGTCGGTATGAACTATTACTTATGAAATATATTCATCAGTATAAACTTTCACCTACAAAATATTTCGTTGGTATAAACTATTACCTACGAAATATGTTCGTCGGTATAAATTTTCAACAAACTATTACCAACGACATATTTCATTAGAATAAATTTTTGTATTAATTTCTACCTATGAAATATTTCGTCGGTATAAGTTTTCAACCTACTATTACCTACAAAATATTTCGTCGGTATAAGTTTTCGACTTACTATTACCAACGAAATATTTCGTCGGTAATAGTCTCTCTCTCTCTCTTTTTTTTTTTTTTCAAAATACAGGAAAAAATTCCTGATATATGAAAGTGCCCTGATTTGTCAATTAGCGTGAGTGTTAAGTCGGCTAGATAGAGAAGCTCCATAGGAAGATCAATCAACCGTCTGCCTCAACCGGATTTGGGCCCGAACTCGCCACAGGTAAATCTAAGCCTCACATCCCATGTCCTAAAACACCAGGTAATTAAAACCCTTAAAACAAATTAGAACATCGTAGGGTTTTGGGTTAAAAAACTTTTTCAAAATTTAAAAAATATCTAAGTTTTTTAACTCTGTCGATTTTGTCGATATACTGATCGATATTATCGACATGTGTTGTCGATGTCCTCGATGACTAAACGATATCATCGAAATGAGGACAAAATATATCCATCGACCACATACTCATCTGGACGGAATTATCCATGTATCGATATACCTATCGATATTCAAATCTCGAGTCTATCAAAGTTAACTCGATACAATCGACAGTAGAGAAAACGAGTCCCTATTTTTACTAAGAAAAATCATAAGATCGTCGATATATCAAGGTCATCCTCGATATCATCGGAATTCAAATCTTGATGATATCGGAAGGCCTTCGATGATATCGGTCTTGGACTCACAAATATCCAGTAAATATTTCAGGATTATTTACCTTTGATTGAGGGTCACTCGAGAGAATCGATATTCAAATATTGATAATATCGATACAGTATCGATTGCATCGAACAAGGACATAAACTGTCCAGCAAGCCTAAAGAAAAATCCTTTGGATTTATCGATGCATCGACACGGCTATCGATTTCATCGACATTCAAATTCCGATGATATCAAAGGTCCCACGATCATTCTTGTAAACCTAAAATATTTCAAGGTAAGTATCTCTCATTTTCAAATGTCAAGGAATCGAACCTCATGTCAATACTATCGAAGTTCAAAATCCGATGATATCGACACTTGTCTCGATTCGCTCGACCAACTGGCAAAAGGTTTTAAAAGTGTATGACATTGAGTTTGTGTCCTCAAGTGGCTAGTCGATGCAATCGAGAGTATACGCTCGATGATATCGAACCCGCTCGATGATATCGAACTCGGTCATAAATGTGACCATTTTATATCCGTTAGAACCTTTTGCCTATATAAAGAGGACTTGTCTATTGTTGCTGGTAGAGAAAGAGAGAGTACTTTTAAGTGTTTAACCTTAGATCATATACCCAAAGCCCTTTCTCTCATGGAAGTTCATCCTCCAATCCACCCTCACCATTGATATTCAATAGTGGATTAGGGAATGAACTTCCGCATTCAAGGATCCTCCAGCTACTACCTTAATGAAAAATCATTAAGCTAGGATGCCTTGAATGCATAGATGATTGGAATCACTCTATCTTCCTTATAGGAAAACGTTTAAGAGAGTAGGATTCCATCATAGCCTTGACCTAACCCGTCACCATGCATTGGTACATCTTCTAAGTTACGGTTCAAGGAAGCAGAAGACTCTTCATCAACAAAGGAGGGGATCTTTGATAACGTGCTGAAAGGGACTCATCTGCTTATCTGTAAGTTATCAGAGTCTAGAGGACCCTTGAGATCGTTCCTTTGTATGATTAGGTCTAAGGTGTTTCTCACCCTTGCAAGTCCTCTAGGAGACCTCCGGTGGGAGTGTAGGTGGTGGGTACATAGTGTTGACCCTTGCTCTATGGAGAGCATAAACTTCCGGTTAAAGGTGAACCTCTCTAAAACCTTGGGTTAGAGGTGAACCGTGTGAAACCTCCGTTAGGGCCTTGTGGAAGATCGTTAGTCAGTGTGCCTAAAAGTTGGTGCGATGTGTTGACTCTTGCTCGTGAGAGCATAAACAGTCAGCTTAGGTGTAGGTTGTGAAGGTTAAAGGTGAACCTGATTTAAAACCTTGGGTTTGAGGTGAACCGTGTGAAACCTCCTTAGTAAAATTCGGTATATTCAAGGGTTGAGTGCAGTTACCAGGAGTGGAGTAGACAAGTAGTCGAACCACTATAAAAATGACTTTGTTTGAGATTGCTATTCATTTGTTTGTATGATTTCCTTCTATATTTTCATATCTAATTATCTGAGATCACACCTCACACACATATAGTCGTATCCATCATAAACTGGTTTGTATATAATTCATCTCTCAAAAAGTTTGTGACTGGATCCTCTACTGGGCTTGGAAGCCAGTAGAGTTATTTTTGAGTAATCCTAATCTATGCTTGTTGTTAGGATTAGTGTGATAGGATTTTAAAATTATTACAAAGTCCTATTCACCCCCCTCTAGGACATATTGACATATTTCTACTTCAACTAAAGTGGTCTTCACTGCAATTTCAATTGGTATTAGAGCGGGTCTCTCTTTAAGGGCTTCACCGCCTAGAGAGTGATCTTGACTAAAGTTGGGAATATGGCCAAAGGAGAGGGCTCATTGGTCTCTAGACCTCCAGTATTTGATGGATCAAATTATGCATACAGGAAGGCTAGGATTCACTACTTTCTGAGATCTTTGGATCATGATGTTTGGGATATAGTTGAAAGAGGATATGTGCCACCATCTGAACAAATAGTACTTGACAATGGCACATCTACCACAAAACCAAAATTTAAAAAAAAGTGGACATCGTTCGATAAAGAAAACCAGACTGCAGAAGCTAAAGCCATGAACGATATCTACTGTGTCGTGTCTCAGGATATTTTCAATTAAATAAGTAGTGTGGGACAACTAAAGAAGCATGAGATCTATTGGAAACAACCCATGAAGGCACAAGCACTGTGAAGAGATCCAAACTACAACTACCGACCTCACAGTTTGAAAGTCTTAGAATGGAAGAACATGAGACCTTCATGGAGTTCTTTACAAAATTGAATATCATTTGTAACTCCATGGGTGGATTAGGTGAGAAAGTTTCGGTCCCAAAAATTTGTAGAAAAATATTTAAGATCACTGCCGGAATGGTTCAATCTTAAAGTAACAACCATTGAAGAATGTAGGAACATAGACGAAATGAAAGTAGAAGAACTAGTAAGTTCCCTACAAACATTTGAACTACACTTCAAACAAACTACTAAATCCAAAACTACTGTCCTCAAATCTTCAAAGAAAACAATGAATGAGGACATTGAAAGTGAAAGAGAAGATGAAGATGAGGAAGTGGCTTTATTGGCTCAACGATTCAGGAAGTTCTTTCAGAGAAATCATGGTCGTCCATTTAAAGGAAGAAAGTTGGACAACAGACCTTTTGCAAGTAAATTTGGTAAAAAGACCAAAGAACCACAATGTTACGCCTATCAGAAGTTTGAACATCTTTCTACTGAATGCCCAAACAGAAAAACTAAGGGTAAGGCAATGGCTGCCACATGGGATAATACAGAAGAGTCAAACTCAGAATCTAGCGACTCAGAGAGAGATGGAGATCAGAAATCTCTGAAAATCCTTATGGTCTCCACTACTCTAATCACTCCCAGTGGAACTGAGAACGAGAATCAAGCCACTGAATCATATCCTTCTGATAATGAGGAATCTGAAGAGGAAGAAGAAGAAGAACAGAATAAACTACAAGATGCTTATAATCAACTTTACATTCACAACATCAACATTGTTAGAAAACTTGGAATATCTGAAAATAAAAAGGAATTGCTACAAAAAGATCTGGATAAAACTCTAGAAATTAATGCTCATCTAATCAATGATTTACAGCAATATCATTCAGATAATGATAGACTCGAGAGAATCAACACCTTCGTTAAATCCAAGTCTATAAAACTAAATAAATAGGTTGAGCTATTAGAAGACAAAAACATGCTCCTTCAAAATTAAAATCATACACTCCTGTTTGATTTAGAAGAATCTAGAAAGATCGCCAAGCTAAACAATAAGTTTTCCCAGAGTGGTGAGAAGTTAGAAAAACGTTTAGGTATGGGAAAACCTCGAAAGTACAAGAGCGGCTTAGGATACGAAAAATCTAAAGCAAGATCTAGAAAGGCAGGACAAATGACTGAAAAATCTATCGCTTTAGGAAGTAACACTAGAACCACTCCAGTTTGTCATTTATGTGGTGATTCGGGTTATTACAAGTTTGAATGCTTATCACCTATGAAGAGTCAACATAGCTCTGGTCAGAATCATATTGGAAAACTCAAACCAACCAGAGAAATGCAAAATGTCTGGAGTCAACCTAGGAGATTGGTTAAAAGAAATACTCATCTATCACCACCTATAATGAATGAAGGAATGAAGGAGTCAGTGGATCAAGTGGGTAAGATAAATATGAAAACTAAATCTCCCATTGTAAAGAATTCTGTCTCAAAGTGGATAGTGAAAGAAAAGCTGAATTGCCTGATAAGTCACTCTATTCATATAACCTGAAATATTAAAACATGAAAAGACAAGTCCAGGGCATGCATCGAGATCTGGATATTTTTGCTAAAATGATGAAATTTTGCTAAGTTCTTAATGATATATCTGAGGTTCCTCACCTCAATCTCTTTGTATATAAACAGTTTAATATTTATAATTTTGATTTGTACAAAGTTTGTACAAAATTTTGCTGTGTATACTGCTGATTCATAAATATACTAAAAGTATACATGAAGGGTTGTCTGAATGCTAAGAATTGAAAATACTCATCCTTGACATGTCTTTTGATAAGTCTTGAGAATCGTCGATCAAATCGATAAATAGTCGACATCATCGATATCTCTTCAGAATTTGGAAAGTCACTTGATTGAGACTATTATCGAAGCCATTATCGATAACATCGAATGAGGATCATCGATATAATCAAAAATAAGATTCGATGAAATCAATGGATGCAGCCCGATAAAAGGCGGTTGAGCGAAAAATCTTTTATTTCTTTCGAAAAGGCACTTCACTTTTTCCCTGCTCAACCAAAAGTACATTGGTGGGTCCCGGAAGCTCCTCAAAACTGGTTCTACCCCTCCATTCATTTCATTCCAGATTCTATCTTGCTTTTGGTTAGGTATTTTCAAATTTTTTTGGAAGAGGAATTTTGTCCGTTTCTTCTCTCAAATCTTTGTCTACATGGGTAAAGACAAGGAGAAAGTGTCCGGTGCGGGAGAGTCTTCTAGAACCTCTCGACAAAAAGTGCTTGCCTCTAAAGAAAAAGTAAGAGGCCCAGAACGTGGGACCCCTACAAGACAACACACTAGATCTCATGGTGGGTCCCAGTCCGAGGCACCAGCACCTCCACTGGTTAAAATAAATCTGGTCTTGGTAAAGTTTACTAGGAGAAAAGTTATTCATGAGAGAAAAGTCGATAGGAGTTGTCTAATTCCATATAACCTAGAACCTCTTCTTGCTGCCATAGATTGGTTGCCCATTCTTTGATTTTGGCGGACATTGTCATCTTGAACGAACATATAATTTCTTCGCCGCCTGTCATTCTCCAGTATCCAATCCACCATCCATCACTGTGACCGTCAATGGTGATGATTTGCAGATCACTCCTAAGTCTATCACAGGAATTTTTAATCTTACTTTATCACTTGTTGGACTACCGGATCTGGATCTGGAAAATATTGAGACTCGGTCCATGGTCACAAAGTTTCTTTGCCATAATCGTGACATCCCATGGCACCAAGGCATTGCTCTAAGTGCCAAATTCATGGAACCTTGATTTCGAATTCTGCATGGTATCTTTTCCTCGAACATCTATTCTAGAGGTTCCAATAGGGTCAATCTTACTGGGTTCATGACTGCGATAATTCATTCAGTAGCCTCTGGAGTCAAGGTTTGCTTGCCTACTCTTATCGTGCACCAATTGGTCAATGCCTTTCATACGACTAGGGATGTCCACCTTCCCTACCCCTGGATCATACACACAGTGTGTAACGCCATTGGTTTTCCAACTACGAGTGATCCAGAACTTCCACTTCAAGTCTTCAACAAAAGCAACATTGAAAGAATGGACTTAAAGTTTCACAAGTATCCTAAGGATCCTCCAGAGGAAGGCATTCAAGCAGAAGGAGAAGGAGGTGCAAGTGACGCTCCCACTGAAGGGATTGAGACGGCTGGAGATGAAGCTCCTGGACCCCATCAAGCACCGTTGACATTAACTCCCGGGCATGTTAAACGATTTAAGCTCCATCAAGATCGGATTGAAGTGATTCAGCGGATGTCTTCCAGTTTAGGGAATCAATGAACAAGCGGCTTACCATCTTAGAAAGGCTAGTCTAAGGAGTGCAGCAGACTGTACAACAATTGGTTGATCTGATGACTTACCATTGAGATGACATGACACCATCTTCCTCTGCTCCATAGTGTTGGGCCTTGAACGCTATCACATACACCTCACTCTTATTTCCGCGTATGAACATTAGTATCTTTTTAGATGTTCTACGCTCTCATGGGTGTATGTGATAACTCTCTAATCTGCATAGTCTGACATTTTTTTTTTTTTGGTTTTATATGCCCATGAGTGGGTTTGCTACTGATGGTTACTTCTGGGTGACCATAAATGGGCTTGGTAATGTTGTTGGGATAACTGTTGATCTTCTGCCAATCTTGGGCAGTATAGATATGTTTTTGGATATTCTAAATATGGCTAGGTATAATTCACATATTTAATGCCATACTTATGCTTTAAGATCCCGCGGTTTATTTAGTTTATGATATGTAGAATGCATGTGATCGTTTGATCATTCTTATCTCTGCTTATATCACTGCTCTATTTAATTTGCTATGCATACATAGTTTCTGAAAATGATGTCTAGTTCAACTGTTTTGATCATTATACATCTATCTTTTATAAATGCATGCTTTCTGAATGGTGGTTATCTCCCTAAAGCTTCAAACTTCAGTCAATATCAACTGTTGTATTTATCTTTATCAATGACTGACAAAAAGGGGGAGAATGATTTAGGTGTTAGGGGGAGCAACCGCACCAAGATAGGGGGAGTTTCCAAATTGGGGGAGCAGCTTCTAAATCCTTTTGTGATTATATCTGCGCCCACTAGATTAAATTGTAAAATTGTGTAAAGTGTATGTGCACACAATTTAGGATGTCAGTATAGAAGCTGTTCTAGGGTGTTTTGGTATTTTGTCACGTAATTGGCAATGGGGAGATTGAAAGTGCCCTGGTTTGTCAATTAGCGTGAGTGTTGAGTCGGCTAGACAAAGAAGCTTCATAAGAAGATCAATCAACCGTCTGCCTCAATCGAATATTGGCCCGAACTCGTCACAGGTAAATTTAAGCCTCACATCCCATGTCTCAAAACACCAGGTAATTAAAACCCTTAAAACAAATTAGAACATTATAGGGTTTTGAGTTAGAAAACTTTTTGAAAATTTAGAAAATCTCTAAGTTTTTTAACTCTGTCTATTTTATCGATATACTGATCGATATTATTGACATGTGCTGTTGATGTCTTCGATGACTAAACGATATCATCGAAATGAGGATAAAATATGTCCAGCAACTACATACTCATCTGGACGAAATTATCCATGTATCGATATACCTATCGATATCATCGATATTCAAATCTCGAATCTATCGAAGTTGACTCGATACAATCGACAACAGAGAAAACGAGCCCCTATTTTTACTAAGAAAAATCATAAGATCATCAATATATTGAGGTCATCCTCGATGTCATCGGAATTCAAATCTTGATGATATCGGAAGGCCTTCGATGATATCGATCTTAGACTCACAAATATCCAGTAAATATTTCAGGATTATTTATCTTTGATCGAGGGTCACTCGAGAGAATCGATATTCAAATATCGATAATAACGATACAGTATCGATTGCATCGAACAAGGACATAAAATGTCTAGCAAGCTTAATGGAAAATCCTTTGGATTTATCGATGCATCGACACGGCTATCGATATCATCGACATTCAAATTCTGATGATATCGAAGGTCCCTTGATCATTCTTGTAAACCTAAAATATTTCAAGGTAGGTCTCTCTCATTTTCAAATGTCAAGGAATCGAACCTCGTGTCGATACTATCAGAGTTCGAAATCTGATGATATCGACACCTGTCTCGATTCCCTCGACCAGTTGGCAAAAGGTTTCAAAAGCGTATGACATTGAGTTTGTGTCATCGAGTGGCCAGTCGATGCAATCGAGAGTATACGCTCGATGATATCGAACTCTGTCGTAAATGTGACTATTTTATATCCGTTAGAACCTTTTGCTTATATAAAGAGGACTTGTCTATTATTGCTGGTAGAGAAAGAAGAGAGTGCTTTTGAGTGTTTAACCTTAGATCATATACCCAAAGCCCTTTCTCTCATGAAAGTTCATCCTCCAATCCACCCTCACCATTGATATTCAATAGAGTGGATTGGGGAATAAACTTCCGCATTCAAGGATCCTCTAGCTACTACCTTAATGGAAATTCATTAAGCTGGGATACCTTGAATGCATAGATGATTGGAATCGCTCTATCTTCCTTATAGGAAAACATTTAGGAGAGTAGGATTCCATCATAGCCTTGACCTAACCTGTCACCATGCATTGGTACATCTTCTGAGTTGCGGTTCAAGGAAGCAGAAGACTCTTCATCAACAAAGGAGGATATCTTCTTCAACGTGCTAAAAGGGACTCATCTGCTTATCTGTAAGTTATCAGAGTCCAGAGGACCCTTGAGATCATTCCTTTGTAGGATTAGGTTAAAGGTGTTTCTCACCCTTGCAAGTCCTCTAGGAGGCCTCCAGCGGGAGTGTACGTGGTAGGTACATAGTGTTGACCCTTGCTCTGTGGAGAGCATAAACTTCCGGTTAAAGGTGAACATGTCTAAAACCTTGGGTTAGAGGTGAACCATATGAAACCTCCGTTAGGGTCTTGTGGAAGATCCTTGGCCAGTGTGCGTAAAAGTGGGTACGATGATTAACCCTTGCTCGTGAGAGCATAAACAGTCAGCGTAGGTGTAGGTTGTAAAGGTTAAAGGTGCACCTAATTTAAAACCTTAGGTTTGAGGTGAACCGTGTGAAACTTCCTTAGTGAAATCCGGTAAACTCAAGGGTTAAGTGCGGTTACCGGGAGTGGAGTAGATAAGTAGTCGAACCACTATAAAAATGACTGTGTTTAAGATTGTTATTCATTTGTTTGTGTGATTTCCTTCTATATTTTCATATCTGATTATCTGAGATCACGCCTCACACACACACAGTCATATCCATCATAAACTGGTTTGCATATTATTCATCTCTCAAAAAGTTTGTGATTGGACCCTTTACCGGGCTTGGAAGCCAGTAGAGTTATTTTTGAGTAATCCTAATCTATGCTTGTTGTTATGATTAGTGTGATAGGATTTTAAATTATTATAAAATTTTTAAAAAGTTCTATTCACTCTCCTCTAGGACATATTGGCATATTCCTACTTCAACTAAAGCGGTCTTCACTACAATTTTAATATACACCTGTAAATACACCTGTTACAATACATTTTCATTATATTCATATCCACATCCATCCAAACACATCCACATCCACATCCATCCAAACACAAACCACATCCATCCAAACACAGACCATATCCATCCATACATAAACAATCCTATCCACATCCACATATATACAACCCACATTCATCCACACACAAATACATATAAGTTTAACATTCATATATAAAATAAATCATAAATAAAATAAAATAAATCACGAAGATGAAGGCAGAGGTTGTGGGGCATCAATGACAAAGCGTGCAGTGAGAGAATAAAACATCTCCTTCATCCGTCGCTCATACTCCTCCCGCATCTCCTTGATGCTCCTCTCTTGCTCCTCTCGTCACCTCTCCTCTTCTCTCCACCTCTACTCCTCCCTACGCCTCTGCTCCTCCTCTCTCTGCCTCTGCTCCTCCTCCCTCTGCCTCTCTGGCTGCTCTCTGATGTCATCGATGACGAGCCGTAGCTGTTGAATCTCTCTCTCCCTCTCTCTGTCATATCATCTCGACATAGGGCGCTCTAGCGGGTGTCATGAGCTTGGCACCATGGCCAAGCCTACGTACATATCCAAAATGGGTGCCAAGCACCTCGCTCATGATATCTGGCTCACTCCGCTGACTACTATCGGGAGTAGGCTGACTACGTATGGTGTCCATCGCCGCATGTAATGAAAAATCTATGAATTTTCATAATAAATGATATTATTATAAATCAATGCAATTAAATTTTATAACGTAAGGATTTTTACCCAATTTTCACAGGCTCTAGGATGAACTCAAGATCCCATCGCCTGCCGACAGTGAGTCCCTCTGTAGAGGTCTACTGGTTTGGCTCCTCGCCGGTGACGGAATCTCACTGCGCAATTAAAAGGACAATAGAGTTAATATAAATGCATAGATTCTGAACATGTTATTCATAATACATTGTTATTAATTGTGAATTTAATTATTACCTTAAGATATTATAAATATGTAAATATTATCTTAAAAAGCCTCAGACGAAAATCTCTCGCAGAGTATCCGCCAATCGTTTGTAGTCATGTGCTGTAGTGCGGACAGTACGACCTCCTCATGGGTCCTACACCACTTGTACCGCTGGTGTAACTCTTCGCGATACTCCTTTAAACACTCCATGACCATGTCGTCGATGGCATGGGAAATGTAGAGAACACTCAGATTTAAGACAAATTTATCCTTTAGTTTCGTAAATAATAGATTAAGGCAATAAACTTATTAAGAAAATAACTTAACCGTAAATGAACTTTCACAAAAGAAATTTTAATTTACAAAAGAAAATAATGTCTGCCCAATGGGGGTGATGGCACGGATTAGAGATCGGCATACAACACCGACCTTCGATGTAAATAATCTAGCATTGTCCCCAACAGGTCTAAGGCACTCCCGTGGGAACTCCACTATCACCTTACCCTCACGCGTAAGTCACTCTAAAACTAACCCATGCATGGGTCTACATCCTCGTCGGCTGGTTAACAATGCTGTCGCAAAAGAAATACGTAAGTCTAAATATAAACAGAAGTCACTAAAAGAAATATATGTCTACACTAAAAAGGCCAAGCTATATGTCCTAGAGGAGGGGGGGGGGGGTGAATAGGACAGTGCCAAATTAAACTTTAAATGCGGAATTGAAGTACGATAGCCTTATAAGTATAAAGAACAACACTTAAAAAAAATCAAAGACTGAAGTGTAAAGCAATCTTAAATAAAGAGCTTGATACTAATGTTGTTCTAAGGACAACCTTTGCACCATAAAAACCAAGGGTTTATGGCAGGACAACCTTACTAGAACAAATTGAATATCAAAACTCAAACAGAAAGGAAATAAATGAAATAACAACAAATAAATTCTAAACTATTACAACATTCCCCACTTTGCTTGAAATGTAAATATTACAACATTCACATTCACATATACATTCCACAAATCTGAATGATTAAAGATATAGAATTTCAAAGAGCATTCAAATCACAAAACACACTGATATATAGTGGTTCGCCTGTGTGTTCACCAACTGTTAAACAATAGCCACACAGCTTGCTACTCCACTCCTAATATCCTTACACAGGGGATATTAGCAGTTACTATGAAACAGGTTTTTATAAGTTCACCTAAAACCTTCACAATTGTGTCTTTTTAACTTGGGCTTACACAATCCAAAAACCCACACTTTCTGAGTTTTCTGGCTCTCCTCAGATAACCAACACAATGAGATTTTTCTGGCGAATCTCAAACAAAACCAAGCATAAAGGAATTTCCAATAAATGTAAAATACCTGGATTTCTCCTTTTGTAGCAGCCCGGTAGAACCAATCAGAGTAGAAGTTTGAATGAACGTTCAATGTCCAATACTCACTTAAGAAATGGTTCTAGGTTCTAATTGATTTTAAATTAAACCAAATTGGGCGTAACTCTATTTGATTTTGATTCCAATGAAGGAAGAATACAACAATTCCTCTTTTTCAAATAAGATTGGAATATAGGAATAAAATTAAATAAGAAAAGCTAACAAAAAGAATATTAAATATGCATAGCGTAGCTTAAAATGGACACAACTTATCTCAGAGTCGAGGCTTAAATTTTCTCAAAATTAATCAATATAAAACTCTGAAATTCGTGTTCAATGTATAGATGCAAAGATCATGTCTACGACTGGTCTTAGGGACCCTTCGACTGGTCGTAGCTCCGACGTCATTTTGAAAATTTAAGCGTGATCTGAAAAATTAGTTCTACGACTGGTCATAGGGACCCTTCGACTGGTTGTAGTCCACGTATGACTGGTTGAAGCTGACCCAGGACTGGTTGAGGAAACCAGATTTGGTTGCTGGAGTTTGGGTCGAAGTTCTAGGACTGGTCGAAGGACGAGTTGAGACATCCCTACGACCGGTCGAACAGTCTCCACGACTGGTCGAAGAATAACCAAAAAATTCTGAAAATTTTCAACAACTTAGGACTGGTCATGGAATTTCTTGGACTGGTCGAACCAGGTCTAGGACTAGTCGAACAAGATCCAGGACTAGTCTTAGAATAGACCAACATCTTGTAAAAGATTTATCTTGATTTATGTATCCAAAATGACCTACCCTAAGGTCAAACAAAGGTCTATCATACCTGAGACATAAAGTATGAACATTGAACTTTATTCTTTCACATGATGGTTAACCTTTGAAGCTTAAGATCTCTACTTGATGTAGCTTGATCTTGAGATCTTCTACAGCTTGAATTTAATCTTCAACTTAAGTTGTACTTGAGTCTCGAAATGTACTTGAGTCTTGAACAACCACTCTTCTTATCGATGTAGAACATTGAAGCATACGGACAAAGTACATAACCTTACATATCTTGAAGTAGAGCACCGTACATGTCTTGAACCATTGTGATGTCATCTTGAATATCAACATACAAACACAAGATACACAAATAGAAGTGCACACAAGAGGTTTTGGCACCACAAAATTTGACAATCAAAGGAGCATGAGACCATAACACTTACAATCTCCCCCTTTGTCAAATTTGTGACAAAACATACTTCTATACTATAAGAGAAGCACAACATGTATATTAACGAATCATGCACTAGTTGTCATTAAGAAGCACAAATGTATATTAACGAATCATGCACCAGTTGTCATTAAGAAGCACAAACTCATTATATACTACTCCCCCTCAGTAGCAGCACATATCACATATCCAAAATATAACTACTCATATCGATAAGCAATCAACCTTCTCCCCCTTTTTGTCACAATATGACAAAGGAAGCAACCAAATAAAGAATAATTATTGGAGGAATAGATGAAGTAACTTGACAATATATATGAAAGTAAACGTTCACAACCTAGTTACTAAAAAGTCATTAAACCAAAATAAGAAAGTTATTACATATCAAAAATGAAAACACTTAATCGGATCCTGAAGGAGCAGGAATGGTAGGATCATTCAAGCGCCTTAGATATTTGCACATATATTTAAACTGAAGATCAGGAGCAATATTCATATTCTCTATCTTCTCTTCTAAAGTATGAAGACGAGCATCAAAATCAGAAGGCTCACAATCAGGATCATTTCCAGAATCATATTCAAATTCATCAAAAATATCATCCATAGCCACATCATCAAGAGGAAGATCACCAACTTCTTCATCCCCAGCTTCAGCTCTACTAACATCCACTTGGCCACGAGTCAATTCCAATTTCATTTTGTTAATATTCGAATTGTTAAAAATAAGATGATGGATGGGAGCTTCTCCAACAGCCATAGCCACGAGCATGTGAGTAGCTAAAACAGTCAAGAGATATGCAAAAGGAATATCACTATGACCTGGATGGAGACGAGAATGAATAATGGAATGACAGATCAAAGAAGGAAGGCAAATTTTAGAACCAGAAATGACAGAGTGCAAAACATGAACCATAAAGGCAGTTAATTCAGTCTTATTACCAGAACGAGGATACAGGTTAGAAGTAAAAATCCTGTGAAGTATCCTGTATTTGGGTAACAAGTACTTTACGGGGAGCGCATTTCCTTTATGAGTCCATTGCACATTCATATTATATAAATCTCTGGTTAGCATACGCTTTTCGAATTCTGAGGGTTTCTCGGCTAAAGTATGAATAGGAATACCCTCCTCATTAACAGGTATATCCATTAACCCTGCAATCAGATGACGGTCAATTTCAAATAGACCTTCTCTAGTATCAATTTTAAAAGTTAAATCCTCAAAAGAGAATACTAAGATACATGCAAACATGGCCTGTGCAATAGATTGATATGCAGGCCCACCCCAATGTAAAATGTTATCTTATCCTACAGCTTGGAGTATAGGTAGAATACCAAAAGGAGCAATATGTTTAATACAGACAGACCATTCAACAATGACATTGCGCATATGCAAATCCCGTACATCGGAGGGACCATCCTTAAGTGAATGAAGATAACGCCTAGTGAGAGGAGCTGATCTAGAAGAAGATGGACCACGGGAAGCTTTCTTTTTCCCTATAGCATCCATTATCAGAACGAAAATTAGAAGATCTGGTAGAGATAAAAGATTTAAAAAATGGGTTTTGCTAGATTAGATTTTTTAAGAAAAAGCCCCAAAGATCCAATGAATTTCAAAATAAATTACTCCAAGAGTGAAAATGAAGTAATAAGAACTATAATCTATAAGAGAAATACAAATGATGCACTTGCCTTGAAGATCTAGGAAGGTGGATACGACTAGTCGTGCTTCGACTATTGGAGAGTGAAATGAAAATGAAGAAGATGAAGGTTTTCCCCAATTTTAAAAGATTCCAACGAGTTACACGACTGGTCAAGGACCGTTCTCGACCGGTCGTACCACGACTGGTCGAGCACGTCCTCGACTGGTCGTGAAAACACAAAAACATGTATTTTCCATAAAAAATTAAAATTTAAACAAATATATTATCAAATATATATATATATATATATATATATATATATATATATATATATACTATGTTACAAATATGCATGAATAATCAATTTAGAATGCACATTCCGAGATCAAATTTCAATTTATTAAACCTGCTTTTGTCGAGCGATTTAGTGAAAATGTCAGCAAGTTGAGTCTCGGCTGGTATATATTCCAAGGATATTATTTTCTCTTCCACTAATTCATGAATATAGTGATACCTAATGTCAATGTGCTTGGTATGTGAATGCTTGATTGTGTTTTGTGATATATTTATAGCACTGGAATTATCACAATATAATATCATTGATTCCTGTGCAATTTCATAATCGCTTAACATACGTTTCATCCAAACAAGCTAAGTACATGCATTTCCTTCTGCAATGTATTCAGCCTCATTAGTTAAGAGCGATATAGAACTTTTCTTCTTACTAAACTAAGAAACCAAACAGTTTCCAATATAAAAACAACCACCACTAGTTAATTTATGTCATCAATATTTCCAGCCCAATTAGCATCTGAGTACCCAACCAATTGAACACTAGTATCAAATGGATACCAGAGACTCATTTTAATAGAACTTGTGACATATCGCATAATCCGTTTAACAGCAGAAAGATGTGACTCTTTAGGATCAGACTGATATCTAGCGCAAATTCCAACACTTAAAGCAATATCAGGTCTACTAGCAGTTAAGTAAAGACTACCAATCATACTACGATATAATTTAGGATTTATATTTTTACCTGTAGAGTCTTTTGAGAGTCTTAAAGTTGTACTCATAGGAGTATCAAAATTCTTGCCATTCTCAAATCCAAACTTTTTGATTAAGTTTAGAGCATATTTTGTTTGAGAAATGAATATGTCATCTGGTTGTTGTTTTACTTGCAACCTAAGGAAATAATTTAATTCTCCAACCATACTCATTTCAAACTTAGATTTCATCAAATCTGCAAACTCAACAGTCATGTTAATACAAGTTGATCCATAAATAATATCATCAACATAGATCTGAACCATTAAGATATCATCGTTACATTTCTTAACGAAAAGCGTCTTATCGACACTGCCCATTTGAAAATTATGACTTAGTAAAAATTTAGTCAATTTTTTGTACCATGCTTTAGGAGCTTGTTTTAAACCATATAGAGCTTTTTTAAGACAATATACATGATCAGTAAACTTAGGGTCTTCAAACCCTGTAGGTTGTTCAACATATACTTCTTCATGTAGATCACCATTCAAAAAAGCACTCTTTACATCCATTTGATAAATTTTGAACTTTCTAAAGCATGCAATGAATATAAAAAGTCTGATTGATTCAAGGCAAGCAACTGGGGCAAAGGTTTCATCGTAATCAATGCCTTCTATTTAAGTGTACCCTTGTATAACCAGTCTTGCCTTGTTTGAAATTATATTCTCAAGTTCATCAGACTTATTTTTGAAGATCCACTTAGTTCCTATAATATGTTTATCTTTAGGTCTAGGAATAAGATACCAAACATCATTTCGAACAAACTGATTAAGTTCTTCCTACATAGCTACTATCCAGTTTTCATCAGAAAGAGCTTCTTTTACATTTACTGGTTTAATCTGAGATGTAAAGCACACGTAATTGCATATCTTCTAGTTGTCTACGAGTGTGCACACCAGTGAGAGGATTTCCAAGAATTTGAGCGGTTGGATGATCTTTAACAGTCCTTATTTTAGAATTGATTTGACTTGATGAAGTATCAGGTTTGTCAATTAGCAGAACTTCATCATTATCTGAACTTGGGGAAGGTGTATTCAAATGATCGTCTGTTACCACATTAATTGATTCTTGAATAACACCAGTCCTCTTGTTCAGAACACGATATGCACGATTGTTTAAAGAGTATCCTAAAAAGATTCCTTCGTCACTTTTTGTGTTAAACTTTTCCAGATTTTCACGGTCACGCAAAATATAGCACTTGTTACCAAAAACTCGAAAGTATTTGACAGTAGGCTTTTTATCGAACCACATTTCATATGCAGTTTTATTATTAGATTTACATATATAAACTTGATTAATAACATAACAAGCAGTATTCACTACTTCAGCCCAAAGATTTTTAGGGAGCTTCATACTATTCAACATTACTATTCCCATTTCTTGAAGCACTTTATTTTTCCTTTCCACAATTTCCTTATGTTGAGGAGTTTTGGGTGCAGAGAATTCATGCGATATTCCCTAATCATTAGAGAATTTCTCCAAACTGCTATTCTCGAACTCAGATCCATGATCACTACGGATCTTACAAATTTGAGAACCTTTTTCAGTTTGAATCCGTTTGAGAATCCTTTTAACTTCATCAAGGGTTTCTAATTTATCCCTTAGGAAGGCTACCCAAGTGAATCTAGAAAAATCATCCACGATTAGCAAGATGTATTTTTTGCCACCTTGACTCTCTGTCCTGGTAGGTCCTATAAGATCCATATGGAGAAGCTCGAGTGGTCTTGATGTAGCATTGGAGTTCACCTTTTTGTGAGAGCTCCTTGTTGGCTTACCATACTGACATTCACTACATATCTTGTCTATATTTTGTAATTTAGGTAGACCTCTTATTAGTTCTCCCTTGCGTAATCTGTATAAATTATGGTAGTGTACATGTCCAAGACGTTTATGCCATAATTCAATTTCATCGGTATGGATAATGTAGCACGATTGATTAGATGAGCTACCATCGCTTACAATATAACAATTTTCAGAAGTCCTGCGACCAGTTAATATTACAGAACCCTTTTTGTTCAAGATTTCACAACCTTTATTAGAAAATTTCACGTTGTGATTGTTATCGCATATTTGAGATATGCTTAACAAGTTGTGTTTTAGTCCCTCAACATATAAAACATTCTTAAACAAGGGAAGGTTATAGAGTTGAACCGTACCTTGGCCAATAATCTTGCAATTGCTACCATCACCAAATGTGACTGACCCATCAGTCATATCTTTAAGATCGGTGAATAAAGCCTTGTCACTTGTCATATACCTTGAGTATCCACTATCTAAGTACCACTTCGAATGACTTGTAGCTTCGAAAGCAGTGTGGGCAACCAAGTAAGTAACTTTAGGAACCCATTTCATTACTGTTTTGGATTTAGGAGTATAGTTGGTCTTCTTCCACTGGGTTAGATTTTAAGAGCTCCTTAAGCAAATCAACTATTTTTTCAGCTAAAGGGTTTTTGGTTTTGAATTTTATAGTTGACATAGTTGCTTTTAGGTTTTTGAAATATTTTAGCATTTTTAGAAAAACTTTGATTAATACTTTTCCCTTTTAAGTTAGAGGTTTCTCCTCTCACAAACTTAGGAGGAGTATTCTTCTTTTTAGAAGGTACATTTTTATCATAGCCCAATCCGGATTTGTCGCCACATTTTGTAGATCCAGATAAAAATTTCTTAAACTTCGGATCTCCTTGGGTATACCTCCATGTATCCTTTGAACTCAAAAGTGAAGAGTTTTCAAGCTTAAGTTTGTCATTTTTAGATTTAAGATTTTCAATCAGGGAGGTTTTGAATTCTAAATCACATTTAGTCTTTTCAAAACAATCTAAAATATAGTATTTTTCTAAAACAAGTGACTCAAAATTTTCTTTAAGTTTTAAAAACTTTTCTTTTCGAAGTTTTAGTTTTACTGCAATTTTACAACTTTCCTTGTATAGGGCATTGTAAGCATCTTGAAGATCTTCTTCATTTTCATGATCACTATTCAGATTTTCTTCACTAGCCGAATCATCATGATCTGAAAAAAGTGAACTTGACTAGAGTCATAAGGGCCTTAACTTCATTGCCCGACTCGGTTTCAGAATCTTCTGATTCAGAAGAGGCTTCAGTGCTAGAAGATTCATCCTAAGTAGCTAACATTCCTTTCTTTTTAGGTTTGTCCCTTTTAGGACATTTGTTTGCTAAATCCCTGTATTCTTGGCAATTGTAACATTGACTATCTTTTAAAGATTTCTAAGTTTTAGATTTTGGTTTAGAACGTTTCTTATCATTTGATTTTTGAAAATCAACCCTCTTTTTACTTTTGAAAATCTTGTAAAACTTTTTAGCAAGAAGAGCTATATCATCTTCAGAATTTTCTAAATCAGAATCTTGAGAAATACATTTTGAAGATTTAAGCGCAATAGATTTACCTTTAGGAGCTTTAAAATTTAACTCATAGGTTTGTAAAAAACTAACTAATTCTTCTACCCTCATATCGTCCGTATCACGAAGTTCCTGGATTGCGGTTACCTTAGAATTGAATTGTTCAGGTAGTGAGAGTAGTATCTTTGCACACACTTTACTTTCTAGGATTTTATCGCCAAGACCCCACATAGAGTTTACAATGTCATTTAATCTAGTGTAGAAGTTCATAAACATTTCATTTTCCTCCATATGAATTTCGTCAAATTTGGTTGTGAAGAGTTGGACTTTAGATTTTTTGACAATTAAAGTACCCTTGTGTGTCATTTCTAATATATCCCAAGCTTTCTTTGCAGTATCACAAGATATAATTCTTTTGAACTCATCTGGTGATAATGCGCAAGTGATTGCATTTAGTGCTTTTGCATTAGCACTACTCTCACTTTTCTGAAGAGTGGTCCATGAGAAAAATGGTGTTACTCTCATTGATTTTGAACCATCAATACCAGTCACTTTAGTGGTAGGTGGGTTCCATTCAGTCACTGTTGCAAGCCACACGTTCTCATCCATTAATTTAAGGAAAATCCTCATCCTGGCTTTCTAATAGGCATAGTTGGAGCCATCAAAGGGTGGAGGCCTAGTGACTGAAAGGCTATTAAAATTTGGCATCTTAAATACAGCTTAGATCATTAGCTTAGGAAAAGAATCCAAAAATAAAGCAATTAATATTAGGCTTTGATACCACTTGAAAAGGCCAAGCTATATGTCCTAGAAGGGGGGGGGAGCCAAATTAAACTTTAAATGCGGAATTGAAGTACGATAACCTTATAAATATAAAGAACAACACTTTACATAAATCAAAGACTGAAATGTAAAGCAATCTTAAATAAAGAGCTCGATACTAATGTTGTTCTAAAGACAACCTTTGCATTATAAAAACCAAGGGTTTATGGCAGGACAACCTTACTAGAACAAATTGAATATCAAAACTCAAACAGAAATGAAATAAAGGAAATAACAACAAATAAATTCTAAACTATTACAACATTCCCCACTTTGCTTGAAATATAAATATTACAACATTCACATTCACATATACATTCCACAAATCTGAATGATTAAAGATATAGAATTTCAAAGAGCATTCAAATCACAAAACACACCGATATATAGTGGTTCGCCTGTGTGTTCACCAACTTTTAAACAACAGCCACACAACTTGCTACTCCACTCCTAATATCCTCACATAGAGGATATTAGCATTCACTATCAAACAAGTTTTTACTGGTTCACCTAAAACCTTCACAATTTTGTCTTTTTAACTTGGGCTTACACAATCTAAAAACCCACACTTTCTGAGTTTTCTAGCTCTCCTCAGATAACCAACACAATGAAATTTTTCTGGCGAATCTCAAACAAAACCAAACATAAAGGAATTTACAATAAATGTTAAATACCGAGATTTCTCCTTTTGTAGCAGCCCAATAGAACGGATTAGAGTAGAAGTTCGAATCAACGTTCAATGTCCAATACTCACTTAAGAGATGGTTCTAGGTTCTAGTTGATTTTAAATTCAACCAAATTGGCCGTAGCTCTATTTGATTTTGATTCCAATGAAGGAAGAATATAGCAATTCCTCTTTTTCAAATAAGATTGGAATATAGAAATAAAATCAAATAAGAAAAGCTAACAAAAAGAATATTAAATATGCACAACGTAACTTAAAATGGACACAACTTATTTCAGAGTGGAGGCTTGATTTTGAGTTTTCTCAAAATTAATCGATATAAAACTCTGAAATTCGTGTTCAATTTATACATGCAAAGATCGTGTCTACGACTGGTCTTAGGGACCCTTTGACTGGTTGTAGCTTCAACGTCACTTTGAAAATTTAAACGCGATCTGAAAAATCAGTTCTACGACTGGTCGTAGGGACCCTTCGACTGGTTATAGACCACCTATGACTGGTCAAAGCTGACCCAGGACTGGTCGTAGTAAACCAGATTTGGTTGCTGGAGTTTGAATCGAAGTTCTAGGACTGGTCGAAGGACGAGTCGAGACATCCCTACAACCGGTCGAACAGTCTCCAAGACTAGTCAAAGAATAACAAAAAATTTCTGAAAATTTTCAACAACTTAGGACTGGTCGTGGAATTTCTTGGACTGGTCGAACCAGATCTAGGACTGGTTGAACAAGATCCAGGACTAGCCTTAGAACAGACCAACATCTTGTAATAAGATTTATCTTGATTTATGTATCCAAAATGACCTACCCTAAGGTCAAACAAAGGTCTATCATACCTGGGACATGAAGTTTGAACATTGAACTTCATTCTTTCAGATGATGGTTAACCTTTGAAGCTTGATATCTCTACTTGATGTAGCTTGATCTTGAGATCTTCTACAGCTTGAATTTAATCTTCAGCTTGAGTTGTACTTGAGTCTTGAACAACTACTCTTCTTATCGATGTAGAACATTGAAGCATACGGACAAAGTACATGTCACGCCCCAAACCCGGAAATCGGATTCGCAAGAATCCCAATCGCCGAATTCGGTGCCGACAGCCTCCGTAGTACCCCATTCTTGGCTCCTAGCGTCCATACGCTAGATTCCGATCCTGGGATCCTACAAGGAGGAGTTATTTATTTTTTTTGTATACATTTACTCGTAATAAGCATAACCACAAGATTACCCAATTCACAAAGGCAATATCATAATCACATATCCACTAATATAATCATTCAAGTACAATGCTGAAAGAAAAATATATCAATCGACAATCAAGCTCCAGAAGACCACTGCACGCTTCAAGCTCAACACTGCTGCAACCTAACATCACCTGCACGCATCTATCATGCATAAGCTTATAGAAAGCTTAGAGGGTGGTGTAAGTGTGTGTACAAGGTGAGTGTCAAGTAAGCAATATCAGAGTAATCAAAGTAATCAGAGTAAGCGGGAATACTAGCAAGCCCACAAATCATACAATATCAGAAATAAGCAAAAATACTGACAATAGCATGAATTATCTGAGTAAATAACATTATTAACAAGGTCATAAATCATACGATAACAGAGTAAACAAAAATACAGACAAGTCCATGAGTCAATCAATATCAGAATACGCATTATAAAACATCTATGCAAATGAGGAGTCATAAAGAGCCAAACATCAGATGCCAAGGATGCGATGCAGTATGCAATTCCTAATGAATGCACGAATACCGTCAATCGTATGTAGACCGTATAAACACATAAACATAGTAGCCCGGAATGCCATATGCAGTAGATGTAATGCGCTGTGCGGTGCGAATGGAATGACCATGCTGGAGTGTGAAGTCGGGATGATAGTACGTAGTATCGTAGGCTACGGGGTCCATCACAAGGGCCTTCTATCCAAACTAGTCCCATACCTAAATTTGGATAGTCAGACTCAATGTGGTAAACTCCTGATCTAAGGTTAGTCGCGCGCCCAACCGAAATCCTAGCCATGCGAAGGTACACATAACAAATAGTTGCGCACCACAAGCCCTAGTGGATAGTGAATGAATGAATGAATGAGAATGCAACTCCTACTCAATAAGTCCACATATCAGTACGGTACATCTCTAAGATCATCACTAGGGTCTATTACACTCCAAATGGCACTGCCGCTCTCCCAGCCGCACAGTCCAAGTGAGGTAAGAAACCTCACTATCCGCCTAGCCAATAGACTGCCAATACCTATCCGGCACGTCGATAGCGGACCCATTCCTCGAGCTGGTCAGACTCATCCTAGCAATGCCCCCTACGCTCAGGCGGGTAAGGCCACACCCCTCCCAACCAACCACGACATAGTGGGAGACGCGGCCTCCTGGTATTCGGCACTCGGGCGCTCATGTATCCACTCGGTCTCGACGTTGGGGCGTCTCCTGACCACAGAGGTTTAGGGATTTTCACCCAGGGACATCTATGACACCCGTATGCTAGAACCAAATATTTTCGGTGTCCTCTCTGGCCATCCACGATATGCCTGTGGAGGCTACGACCCTAATATCGCTAGGGCGTATAAAAATCACAATGCAAGATGCATGAGTCATACAATCCAGACATGCATCAATCCTGTGCATACCGTGCGCTCATGTGAAATAACCTCCGCCTTCGTCGAGGTCTCATAACAACACACTCAATGATATATGCAATGATCAACCACATCTCATAACAAACATGCAGATGGTGCGTATGGGTATGTATCATGATGCTATGCTATCACATACTCATAATCAGTATAAATAACCGGCATCAACAATCTGCCTCGATCGGTAATCGGTCAATCAGCCACGACAAGCAGAATCAACAATCGGCCACGTCAATCGATAATCGGCCACGATCGGTAATCGGCCTCGATCGGCAATCGGTCAATCGGCCACGACAAGCAGAGTCGGCAATCAGCCACGTCAATCGATAATCGGCCACGATTGGTAATCGGTCACAATAATCGGCCTCGATCGGTAATCGGTCAATCGGCCACGATAAGCAGAGTCGGCAATCAGCCACGTCCATCGATAATCGGCCTTGATCGGTAATCGGTCAATCGGCCACGATAAGCAGAGTCAGCAATCAGCCACGTCAATCGATAATCGGCCACGATCGGTAATCGATCACGATAATCGACCTCGATGGGTAATCGGTCAATTGGCCACGACAAGCAGAATCAGCAATCGGCCACGTCAATCGATAATCGGCCACGATCGGTAATCGGTCACGATAATCGACCTCGATCGATAATCGGTCAATCGCCACAACAAGCGGGAATCGCAATGGCCACGTCGATCGATGTCGGCCGCGATCGATGTCGGTCACGATAATCGACCTCGATCGGTAATCGGTCAATCGGCCACAACAAGCAGAATCGGCAATCGGCCACGTCAATCGATAATCGACCACGATCGGTAATCGGTCACGATAATCGGCCTCGATCGGTAATCGGTTAATCGGCCACGACAAGCAGAATCGGCAATTGGCCACGACAAGCAGAATTGGCAATCGGCCACGTCAATCAATAATCGGCCACGATCGGTAATCGGTCAATCGACCACGACAAGCAGAATTGGCAATCGGCCACGTCAATCGATAATTGGCCATGATCGGTAATCAGTCAATTGGCCACGACAAGCAGAATCGGCAATCGGCCACGTCAATCGATAATCGGCTACGATCGGTAATCGGTCACGATAATAAGCCTCGATCGCTAATCGGCAATCAGCCACGATAATCGGGATTGATCGATAATCAGAATCAGAAATCGGTCGCGTCAATCGGTATCGACAATTGGTCATGATAATCGGCCTCGATCGATAATCGACAATCAGCCACGACAATTGGGATCGATCGATAATCAGAATCGGTAAATCGGTCACGACAATCGGGATCGATCGATAATCAGAATCGGTAAATCGGTTACAACAATCGGGATCGATCGATAATCAGAGTCGGCAAATCGGTCACGACAATCGGGATCGATCGATAATCAAAGTCGGCAAATCGAAATCGGTAATGGATCTCAACGCAAGGCAGGGTCCATATATGGACGATCGATGTTGGACCAATCAATATCAATGGGGCTCATTTGTTTGGGTTAATCCACCAGAGAATGATGAGAATGGGCTTAACCAGGCATAAGGGAAGGTCACAATGTGGACATTTAACCATCACTGCCCATCAATGTGGACATTTAACCAACATCACTCCCAAGCAATGACCCACATAACATCATTACATACATCATGGCAAAGTCACATATCTCAACGGGCCTTAAATATACAACAGATGGGCCCTGCACTTGGGTCTCAAATACATCACATTGGCCCTCATTCTAGGGCCACATATACAACTCGATGGGCCGCACATATGGATCAAAAATACATCACTATGGGCCGCATCACATGGGTCAAATGTACATTACAATGGGCCTCATATCTGGGCTACATATACACCACAATGGGCTGCATCTCATGGGCCTAATATATGGTATGTGGGCCACATCCACGGGTCGCACCAATGGGCGTCATATACATCAAGTGACCTACATTAATGGGCCACACTAATGGGCCTTATATACAAAACAAGCGGGCCCCGTACATGGACCAAAAATACATCATGATGGGCCTCATGGATTGTAACGACCTGTAAATTTCCGTACACTGGGTCGAGTACCACCTCGACCAGAAATCAATTAGGATTAAATCCTTTAGAAAATTAACAAAGTTAACTAAGTACTAAACTCGATTAGCCATGAAATCCGTTGGGATCGCTTTAAATACGATCTGCAAGACCCAAAACTTGCAAAACAAGTGACTTTAGTTTACCCTAAAGTTTAGAGCCAAACTCATTTCCGGCTGCTCTCGGGAATGAAACGAAACTTCGTATTAGGTCTAGATCGCACATCGGGAGTCCGATTAACACGAAGTTAAGGAACTAGGACCGCCTCACTGGACTTGACAATCATCTCAAAAATCAGGTCCATCCGATGTTCCACGGCCATTCGTTTCGATTCGGAGCGAGGGAGTGTGAAAAACACTATTCCCATCCTAATAAAAATATCAGGAATAGTGATCTGGCATCGTTCGGTTGCACGTCATGATAAGCAACCCGACCGTCGAAATCGGACAAATTACACTCTCGGATTAAGAAAAATTTCAGAACATTTACATGTACTTAGAATTTCGATCGTGGCTGCCCAGACCGTTGAACTGAAAGTGGTCCGCCACGTGCGATCTGGGAATCCGATCAAGTCGAAAACGTAATCCCACGTAGATCCATAGATGGTGAGCTTAAGTCTGACGTTTGGCTCAAGGAGGGCCACCAGAACCTCTCTTTTGAGCTGGAAAAGTGACGAATATCCTATATTAGCAGTAACCCTTGAACCTGAGTCTATTTTCGGAATGTTTTTGGCTATAAAAGGAGCTTAGAACAGCCCCTCTCATAGCCATACGAATTTAGGATTAAAACCCTAGGGAGAGAGAGAGAAAAGAGAGAGAAGAGCTTGGGTTTTGTGGGAGATCTTCCTCCTACTGCTTTGGGTTGTCGCACGGCCTACACCGCTCCATTCCAGGTGTTTTCCCGGCAATTTCCATTCCGTTTGAAGGTAAGAAACCCTAACCCTAGGTCTGATTTGATGTAAGATCGTTGTAGGTTACGTAAAGACTAACCGATTCCACTCTTTAGGCTAGAAAACTCCCGTATACGGAAGCTCTACTACCCTTGCTGATTCGTTGGAATTCCAAAGGCAAAGGTGAGGACTTTAAGTGTATAAGTTGCGGTTTTCAACGCTTTCAATGTCAGATAATGGTAGATTCATGACCTGCATGCAATTGCACATATACAAAGTGCCTTCCGTTTTCTGTTTCGATTAGAAGTGTAGAATTTGGAATTTCACATACTTTAGGTATTCGTATAAAATACCGTATACGTATTTTTTTGGGAAATGTGTTTGACATGTTTAATTGTCGTATGGACATATAATGTATAGATAAAATACTCATTTGGCGAAAGGGTTCGCCTAAATACACGTTTACTAATATACGCCATGTATGTAGAAATACGGTATTGTAAGAAGTACCGTATACGTGTATGTTCTTGCGACGTGTTTATCATGATTAATTGTTGTATAATTATATTAAGTGCGTACAAGTTAATTGCTTGGTGAAAAGAATCGTCGTATTACAAGTTCCCTTGTAAACACTATGTATGTCGAAATTGGGTATAATAGAAGGTACCCTATACGTATAAAATTTGCTGATGTGATTGTCAGGTTTATTTGCTGTATGAATATGATGTATATGTAGAAAATACTAGTTTGGTAAAGGGACAACCCTAGTGCACTTTTCTCTAGCATACGTCATGTATGTTGAAATAGTGCATTCCAAGTGTTGGTGAAATCACTTGTGAGTGTAAGTGCTTAAGTGTTAGAACCTTAGGTAGGTGCTGAGATGGGATTCTCAGCTACCTTAGAGTCACATATGACATCCTCCATGTGGTTATTCACTCTAACCACTCACCTATGAAATATATGTATTTGTATCCCTATTTGCATAATGCTTTATAACATGCTTTTGAACATGCTTTGTGACTTGTTTATTAACATGCTTCATGATATGCTTTATAACATGCTTGCTAGTGTTCTTGAATTACCATGTATCAGGCCATATTTCACATGCTATGGTTAGGACTTGACTGAGCTTGGGACTATGTCCATAGTCCAGGCATTCGGTATCAGACTTGAAGTTGTGGTTGGGATTCATTCCGCCACACATGATGTGTTGGCGAACCCGTGTCGTACTTCGGTTGGCGATAGTGGTTGGCCACACGAGGTGCTTCTGCGCTTCATATCGCCCAACTTGTTGTGCGTTCGAGCCAGCCGAACACGTCAAGTAACCCGTATGTCTTATGTATGTTCACCATGTTTGGTCGCTAATGTTTGAACCTAGGGTACCAAACTTACCAGTGGAATCCCTTTTAACCATGGTACCTCGATCCGCTAAGACTCATGAGCCGGGCATGGTGGTATGGGACACCGTGGTCGAGTTGTCGGCCTACGCTGGGGCTACGTGCCTCCCCGTAGTGACCAGTGAGCAACTTAACTCGTGAGCCGATTATGGTGGTATGGGACACTATATTCGCGCTGTCGGCCTACATTGATAAGGTGATGGGGGAGTGGTGAAACCTTTGTGCGTAATGCCACAGCGGCACTTTGTAGTGACCGCGAGCATATTCTGAAGTCGTAGTACGCCTTAGGGTCCGCCGCGATATATAGAGTATGAACTAGGCCTGTTTCTGTATAGTGATGAATCGTTTAAGGGGTGATGAGGGAGTGGTGCAACCTTTGTGCGTAACGGCCCACAGCCTCTGCAGTGACCTAGAAAATACACTATCGTCTGATATTAACTAGGACTGACGAACCTAGAATGGATCATGTTTGGGAATGATACAAGGGAGGTACCTTAGTTTCCCAATCCTGCTGTTTGAAATGAACTAATTAAAAACTCGGTAATCATGCTCATCATGCATCGCATGTGCCTGGAAGATGTGGAGCACTGTGGGATGTAAGCATGCCGCGAACATGAGATGGTGTCGCATGAGGGAGAATGTCGGTGAGGGCATCCATCATATCTGCATTCATACTTACATTAATCAGAGTAACTAGGAGTGTTTGATTTACTGCTTTATCATTACTGCTTGACTATATTGATAACATGATAACTTATGCCTTATTGTTCCACTGAGTTAGCTACTCACTCCCATGTTACGGGACGGTGTTGCGCACACCAACCAGACTCTGTCTCAGGTTTAGGCGATCCGACGACTCTGGAGGCGGAGCCTGATTATGACGAGGACCAGGAGGAGTTCTCGTATATGCAGTTCTCTGGCGGCTTCGACTAGGTTGCTAGGATCGACCGGTTCTACAGGGATTGTACTTAGTTATTTTTGACATTTTGATTTCAAACAGAAATGTATATGGACTCAGACGGATTCATACTCTGGAGAATGAAACGTTTACTTTGTTTCTTTACATACATATATATACAGTTCAGTCTTCCGCTTGCTTTTATACAATTTATCTGGAGTATGAATTACTGTTTTGGTATAATCTCATTCATGTTTACTGCTCTAACACAGACAACATTCAAATATCATTAAACATGTTGCATAAGTGATGCGTTGGAACTCGGGAGTTGAGTTACACTCGACCCCCGATTTTCAGGGCGTTACATGGATAGGCCGCACTAATGGGCCTCAAATGGACTTGGACCACACCAAAAATCATTTTACTAGTTGCAGGTGTAACATGTGTATCACTGTACACCATCAGTCCATGGCCACATGGCCTACTAATGATGATCAACACGGTCCAAACATTGCCCAGGTAAATCAGCACCAACCAAACATTTTCCAAGTAAATCAGCACCACCCAAATATTGTCCATGAAACCCTGCACTATCCAAACATTGTACAACAGCGGCAAGGCAGCTAGGATTTACATGTACATCACGTGGGACCCACATAACTTGCTGATGTCATTGGGACGGATGGGCCCCACCGTCAAAACAAAATGGATGGACGGCAGGATGAAACACGCCAGGGGGAGGGGCTGTACATGACATCCATGCCGCTAAGCAGATGGACGGTATGGATACTACACATGTATCATGGTGGGGATCCACAGATCTTGGTGATATCACTGCATCCCACCGTCCAGGTGGATGGTGGAGATGAAACACATATTCAGTGGGGTCCACAGAACTTGCTGACGACACCACGTCAGCTAGATTACTGGTGCATACGTACACCAGCCAATCCTATTATATCAGGTGGGTCCCACGTAGGGGTGGCCCACCATAATAATAATATATATTAAACAATATTAAAGTATTATATATTATATACTTAAATATAATATTATATTATATATATATACATATATATATACTCCATATCCACCGTCCAGTTACATCTGGACGGCGCAGATTATGTAATTAAAGGTGGGTCCCACATAGAAGTGGCCCACCATCTTCATTCATATATAATATTAAAATGATATTAATATATTATATCTACATATACAATATATATATATATATATATATATATATATATATATATATATATATATATATATATATATATATATTATATCATCCAGCGTCCAGCAACAGGGACGCTGGACGGACTGGATATAAAATAAGTACATCAAGGTGGAATACACATGCACGCTGTGGGTTACACACATGGTGTAGATCACACGTGTCAGCGGGCTCCACGGTCCCAAAAAAAATGCCGGACGGTGTGGATATATCACAGGCCTTATGATCAGGCCCACTTGTTGTAGTCATAGCGGTAGCTATACAGCCGGTGGGACCTACACAGCTTGCTGACGTACAGCAGTTATATAGCTGGCGTGAGGTATCCCAGCCAAACCACTTCCATTTCAGGTGGTCCCCACGTGTGGCTCACCAGAGTTTTGAATCAAACTGGTAGTTGTATTTCCCTTCACCAGGGTTCGTCCAAAACGGACGACTAAGGTGGGCTGGTCCGCTGGACGTCGGCAAGGCGGACCACCCGGCGGCCGGCATGGATATAGAACACACACATCACGTGGGGTCCACAACATATGGGAAAGAGAGAGATAGAAAGAAAGAGAGAGTGATTGGTGGAGATGGGAGGAGCTCCGCCATTATGAGCTCTTCCATATACATGCATACATCGAGATGGGTCCCACCACAGGTGGGCCCTCAAATAGAGATTAATGATAGGAATTTCAAGATCACCCACAAGCAAAGAAGATTCACCCACAAACAAAGAAGATTCACCCACTATGATCCAAAAGTTAAGATTTACACAAAAGAAAATCACCCACCTTATGATCTTCTTGGTCCTCCACTTCCATCAACGCATCCTAAAGCTCCGAGGGACGTATTTCAACGGTGGAGATGATCATTGGAGGGTGGAGATGGGAGGTAGGAAGGTGGGCCACACTTGCTCTCCATGGAAGCCATGGACGTGAGTTGCTTGGGAGGAAAATGAGAGAGAGAGAGAGAGAGAGAGAGAGAGAGGGATTGAAAGAGAGAGAGAGTGATGGGATGAGTGATGGGAGTGATGTACTTTGTTGTAAAAGGAAGTTGACTTTTGGGGAGGGTAGTTGTACTTGGGGATGGGTGTTGTACTTGACATTGATTTGATTGATTGATTTGACGTTTTGTAGAGATTCTCTCGTAATTGCAACACGCGGCATTTTCTCAAACTGAACGCGGGCCCACATCTTCTGGCCTGGGTATCGCCTCGGCGCGCGAGACGCGACGTTGGAACCGCGGCGACGGCGCGGTCGCCAAGGTATAGGTTTCGGGTCGAGCCGACTTTAGCATGCAAGTCTAGTCTTAGGATCATGCGCAACGTTGGCTTTAGGTCAAGGATTGTCGAAATTCGACCGAAAGGATCGAGGAAGCTTTCGGAACAGTACAGACTAGGATACAGGTCTTACAGCTCTCCCCTCCAAATAAAAATTTCGTCCTCGAAATTTACAGAACGAGCAAGGGAAAATGAAACATCATAAAGTACATGCGCCAAGACTCAAGCTGATGGTTAACCTTTGAAGCTTGAGATCTCTACTTGATGTAGCTTGATCTTGAGATCTTCTATAGCTTGAATTTAATCTTTAGCTTGAGTTGTACTTGAGTCTTGAACAACTACTCTTCTTATCGATGTAGAACATTGAAGCATACGGACAAAGTACATAACCTTACATATCTTGAAGTAGAGCACCGTACATGTTTTGAACCATTGTGATGTCATCTTGAATATCAATATACAAGCACAAGATACACAAATAGAAGTGTACATAAGAGGTTTTGACACCACAAAATTTGACAATCAAAGGAGCATGAGACCATAGCACTTACATACACTTACATGTAGTGCCCGGTGTATGCTCAACCAAGGGCTCAGACGCCTATGATACAGGATGCGACGTCGATGCTGTCTCTGTCGCATTACGGGTGGAAAGGGTATATCCAACTCACGAATGACATGATCTCCCACCTGGTGCCATGACTGAATATGTGCGAACTACGAACTTATAAATTTAAACAATGTCAGTACAAGTGTATGAACATTAATGTAATAAACATATTAAACTTTACAGTGCAAGTGAAATATACTAAAACATTATACAAGCAGTGTTGATGGTAGAATGAATTTGTGTTTATGCTTAGAGAGATTATTAAAATATGATTAGACCATTACACTATAATGTAAGTAGAATATAATAAAACCATAAACATTCTAGTAAAATTTAGAAATTCCATTACACATTATCATTCTATATTAAATACATGTATTTCATTCTAATACGAAACAACTTCAGATCAACTATCTGAAGTATTCCCTGTATAAGTTATCGTACACTGCAGAAGTATATGTCAAGTTGTGTGAAGCACTCGACATTGTTATAACCAACATGCTAGTCACGATAGGAGAAATCTGGTCTCTCGGGACTCCATTCAGATGTGCAAGTGATAAAACCGCATCTTTCATACGAAGTTTCCTGTGGTTATATTCCTTCATCATGTCCAGAATCTCTCTGAGATTGTATAATCCTTTATCTGAGTCATCGTCGATATATTTCTCCCTACACTCATTGACCAGACAAGTTATCTCTTTGGCCCTATTAGAAGAAGATAGGGCCAGAAAGTTCATCCGCAACAACTGATGAAGTATGCTTCGTGCTTCCTCTACACTCCGGTTTGAGGAGGACATGATCAGAAATTAACTCAACTGCAAATGTGGATTATAAATAAGTCAATTAAAGGAATAAATCATGACTTGTAAAACATGTATACATGTAATAATCAAATTATTTGAATTAAAAAATCACATGTAAATCATGTGTACATTTAATAATCGTCGTCTATATCACTATCGCTTAGGACTATTTCTTCTTCATTATCACTATCGTTGATCAGTAGTTCCTCTTTATCGTCTGCAACGTCATCATCAATGAAACCGCCATCATCTCTAACAATGTCATGTATTATTGAGGCATCAACATGATCAAGTGGCACATCATCTCTGTCCAATTGCACCTCATCAATATCAACATTTGGATCAGTCCCTTTATCCCCAGATGACATATCTTCTTCATATGTTTGTTTAACCCTAGTCGTTTCATTTCCTCCGTCCTCGCTATCTTCAACGTCTGGTTCGGGAACGTCAAATATGTTCTTAGGCTTTATTTTCTTCACCACGTGTCAAGAGCCACCTAACTTGGTGTCAGCGAGGTAAAATACTTGTTCGGCTTGGCTGGCGAGGATAAATGGATTGTCTTTAAACCAATTCCGAAATAAATTTACACTCGTAAAGTAGTCGTCAGTCTGTATTCCCAACTTCTTATTTCCAATGTCCCACCAATCACATTTAAATAAGTACACCCACTTTCTCATACAATAATTCAGCTCAATAATATTCGTCAAAATGCCATAAAAGTCAATTTCTACCTCCTCAAGCATTCCCTTCACAACCACTTCATTATTTTGTGTGGTCCTATACTTCTCACGCTCTTCAGTGTAGAACCGAATCTCATTTACAATACAAGCTGTATATCTAGATACACGTCTATCAGGGCCACACACCAGTGAGTAGAGTGCATCAGACGCATTTACAGAGTTGCTAGTGTGCAACGTCTTAATCTATTATTATGTATAGAATGTAATTGTTTAGGGATTTTCTTAGGTTTAAATATTGTGCAATACAATAAAATTCTAAGTATGGTGAGATACAAGGTGAAATCTTACACATTTGCAAACCATTCTGGAAACTGATCCTGATGCATTTGATCATAATTTGTCAGGTATTGGGACTTTATCTCCTCAATGTTTTCGCTACACATAATTGGCACGTCATCAGTAAGAAACATTAAGATCATCATATGTAGAGATACGATTATCGAGGGAAGACTTACTCTAAGTACGACTCTATTTCTTCATAATTATGCAACACATGCACCGTGCCTTTACTCGATCCCCAAGGTCCATATCTTGAAACGTTGGGGATCCTAAAGGACGGACGTTATGTGCAAATACAGATATGAGTCCTTGTTCATGCTCCTGCCCTTCATCGGCATTCCGATCTTCTCGGTTAAATCTAGTCTCTATGCCACAAAGATACATAGAGCAAAATGTCAGACACTCATTATCAATGTATGTCTTAATAATAGATCCCTCTGGATGTGCCTTATTCCTCACAAATCGTTTTAGTGTGTGAAGGTATCTATCTGTACACATAACTACTATGTTATACATATGAAAACATGGATATATGTAGTTTATGAAATGAATAAAAATTTTAATAGGTTCCACCACCTTTCGAATGGTAACATCCAACGATATTGTACTGGGCTTACAAGCTTCGCCTCATGCGGTAAGTGAATCGCTAGGTGTACCATGACATCGAAAAATGCAAGTGAAAATATTCTTTCAAGTTTGCAAAAGATTACGACAATGTCCCTTTCTAGTCGTTTAATAACCTCTATATTCAACGATTTTGAATACAAATCCTTAAAGAATATCCCCAACTCAATCAGCGTTATACTAATATCCTTGCTCAGTAATCCATGAATTGCAACTGGTAGTAGACGTTGCAGAAGGACGTGATAATCATAACTTTTCATTCATGTTACCTTACAGTCCGTAATGTTTATGCGCCGAGAGATATTTGATGCATACCCATCGGAAAACTTCACCGATCTCAACCATTCACATAAACGTTTTTTCTTTAGTTTTGTCAATGTGTAGCAGACTGCTGGTATAGTATATGAATTTCCATGAGGTTGCAAGTGCAACTCTTTCCTTAAACCCATTGCTTGTAGATCCAATCGAGCCTTGAAACCGTCTTTTGTTTTATTCTCTAGGTTCATCAATGTTCCAAAGACATTGTCAAATATATTCTTCTCAATATGCATGACATCCAAGTTGTGTCGCAATTTCGGATCACTCCAATAAGGCAACTATAAAAATTCTTACTCCAATATTGTACGTTTTCTCTTCTTCAAGTGCGGTGCCTTACCAAATCTAACTTCTCAAATGTTACTCAGGTGCTATATTACATCTTCTCCAGATACCTCTTTCGGTGGTAGCCTATGATCTTGTTTGTCATCAAAGATCATCGTCTTCCTATGCCAACTACGATTGCTCAGAAGGAAGCGACGATGGCTCATATAACACGTTTTTTTACCATGCTTCAATGACAATGAATAAGTCTCGATACTACATGTAAGACAAGCCAACTTTCCCTTCATGCTCCACCCAGACAAATTTCCATACGCGGGGAAGTCATTTATTGTCCACAAGACCGCTGCATGCAATCGAAATGTCTGTCCTGCAAATGTATCTTATGTCTGTACACCTTGACTCCATAACTCGTTTAACTCATCTACTAACGGTCGCAAATATACATCAATGTCGTTCCCGGGTGACCTAGCTCCAGGAATAAGCAATGACATCATGAAAAATGACTCCTTCATACACAACCAAGGAGGTAAATTATAGGGCATAAGTACCACTGGCCATATACTATACGAGCGACTTATATTACCAAATGGATTAAAACCATCACTTGCAAGACCTAGTCGAACATTACGAGAATCCTCTGCAAACCAGTCATATTGCTTGTTAAAATTTTGTCAGGCTTCAGAGTCCACAGGGTGCCTCAGTGTACTATCATCATGAACGCGTTTCTCCTTATGCCACCTCATATCTTCAGCCGCCTTGTGAGATGTAAACAATCTTTGCAATCTGGGTTTCAATAGGAAGTACCTTAACACCTTTTGTGGGATTTTCGTACGCTTGACGTCGTCATACTTTCACTTAGACTCTCCACATTCTGGACACTGTTCAACATTTTCATGCTCTTTCCAATACAATACACAATCATTTATGCATTCATGTATGGGGATGTAACCAAGGCTCAAGTCTCGCATCAAGTATTTTGCCTTGTAATGAGACTTATGCAATGTCTCACCATCTGGTAATACTTCTTTCAACAAGTCAAGCAACATGTCGAACGATTTGTTACTCCAACAATTTATTGTCCTCAAATGAAGTAACCTTATAAGAAAATTTAACTTGGAAAAGTTCTCACACCCCGAATAAAGTGGACGTTGCGTATCCCTCAACAACCTACTAAACGTGCTGTAAAATCAGTATCCGTAATTGTTCCCCTGAACACATCCCCTATGATATCTTACATTTTATTAACGTCTTCATCCTCGTCATTCGGCACAATTGGGTCAGCAAGGACTTCAGTGGCCTCAACTCTTTGGTGGAACTCTTCACCATGATAGATCCACCAAGTGTAACCCTAGTCAATCCCAACTATGAACAAATCATCTTCTACTTTGTCTAAAGTCTTATGAACCATGTTCTTACATTTTCGACATGGACACCTAATCCTATTGCCTGAATCTGTCCAATTTCGTGCAAATTCCATTAACTCTAGAACCCCTTGTTCATACTCTAGGCTAAACCTGTTCTTAGCTCGCATCCAACTCTTAACTATCTCTACAATGAAAAGATTATAGTCATTTTACGGAAATAAGTTTAACATTAGGTTAGGGTTATAGGTTTAGGATTAGGTGTAGGTTTAGGTTATAGGTTATAGGTTTAGGTTTAGGCTATAGGTTATAGGTTTAGGTTTAGGTTTAGGTTATAGGTTTAGGTTATAGGTTATAGTTTAGGTTTAGGTTTAGGTTTAGGTGTAGGTTATAGGTTGTAGGTTTAGGTTATAGGTTATAAGTTTATGTTTAGGTTTAGGTTTAGGTTTAGGTTATAGGTTTAGGTTTAGATTTAGGTTTAAGTTATAGGTTATAGATGTCCGGGTTATAGGTTATAGGTTTTGGTTTAAGTTATAGGTTTAGGGATTTGAGAATAGGTTTAGGTTTAGGTTTAGGAATTCGAGTTCGAGTTCGGGTTTGGATTCGGGTTCGGGTTAGGGTTATAGGTTTGGGTTTAGGTGTAAGTTTAAGTTAAGTGAATTAAGTTTAGGTTTAGGTTTAGGTTATAGGTTTAGGTTTAGGTTTAGGTTATAGGTTTAGGTTTAGGTGTAGGCTATAGGTTATAGGTTATAGGTTATAAGCTATAGGTTTAGGTTTAGGTTATAGGTAGGGGTGTACACGGGTCGAGCCAAGTCGAACTGGCCTCGGCCCATCCAGGCCCGTTTAACAGCCACACAAGTCCCAAACCGGATGGGCTTGGTCACCGGGCCAACATCTCCAGCCCGAACCGGGCCGGCGCGAGTTCGGGCCAGTTTCGAACCTTCGAGTTCGGGCCAGTTTCGAACCCGAGTTCGGGCCAGTTTCGAACCTTCTAGTTAGGGCCAGTTTCAAACCTTACCGTAAGTTTATGGGAAGGGCTTTGACAAGTAATCCGCGTCCCATTACAATTTACAAGTTAATGAGAGAGGGATGATATATTATAATTTTACTACATTTACATATATTTGACAAAGCATAAAATAAAACATTTTATACAAACTGAATACAGTCATACATTAGTGACTACTGTTGAGGAGATTCATCTGAGCCCGAGCTGCTGCTATCTAAATCATCATATACGTACTCATTCACCTCTCCCTCTTCAGAAGGTGGAGATATCTTTTTATCGCCCTCCTCTTGTATAGTTTGAATTAGATTTTTCAAACTATTTTTATGAGAAGATTTATACGTAGTTCCCAACGTCCTGTAAAATGCACCTAGACTGGAGAGAAACTTAGCTGAATTTTTACTATTTTTCTTTTTACCCGTGCAGCTTGAACCTGCTTCGACATCATGTGGTCTTGGAGGACATCGCTGATGTGTAGAATCCTCTTCCATACTATACTTTAAGGCGAGTTGAAATTGTTCTTCTTCCAATGCTAATAATTTAGCTTCCTTCTTTGCCTCAGAAAGTTTGGATTGGGGAGTAGAAGTTTTTTTGTTTGAGTCAAGAACTGCTTGGAAAAGAACTTGGATTTCTTTTGAGACTTTAGGACACGGTTTTGCATCTCCACCCTGACAGGATAAGTGTAATCTGAGCCGATTAGTTTTGTTAACAAACTTGGCTCTACACAAATTACACAAAATCTTTAACTTTCCAGACTTTGGAGAATGGACTAAGGAACCATAGTCCCAAATGTCAATCGATGGTTCGCTTGAAGACATCTGCATATTGTGTTGGAAAAATATTTTAAGCCTTTTAACAATAATGAAATACCGACATAAAATAAAAGCAATTTATGGATAAAAAAGAGTCATTAATGCATTACGCAGCTTGCATAACATCCATCAACATAACAGAGAAATAAAAATAAAAGTCAAAAGAGTACCCATTACAACATTTGCAAATTCAAATAAAATAACAAAATCAAAACATCCATCCCAAACATCCATCATATTGCTGTTGTTTCATGTGTTGCGGCTTCATTCACATTCTCCTCCTCTTCCTCATCCAGATCATAACCTCCTAGACTCGGACGTAACCAATCTTGTGTACAAATTAATGCTTCCACTGTATCCGGTGCAAGGGAACTTCTAGTCTTGCTCACGACCCTGCTCCCTGTGCTAAACGCAGATTCCGATGCCACTGCTGAAATAGGAATTGATAAAATATCTCGTGTCATCGTCGACAGTGTAAGATATTTTCCTTCACTAACTCGCAATTTCCACCACTCCAACACATCGAACTCTGAATCCTGTCATAGTACGACCGACTCTTTGAGATACATGTCTAACTCTGATTCTTTCATGCCTATGTCTGTATTTTCTTTTGCTAAGAAAGACATGAAATCAGTTTCGTCGTCGCATCTTGAAGCAACTTGGGATCTAACTTCAGAAGCACTTGGTGTGGACATTGTGGTTGTGTACGCGTTGTACAATACTTCAATTGCGTCACGAACCTTCGAAGTTTCAGATATTGCCTTTTCAGTAGGATAAATCCTTGTGAAGATGTACTTAACATAACTCATCTTGCGCCGAGGATCAAGAACAACAGCTAAGGACATTATCAGATGGCAATCATCCCAGTACTTATCAAACTTCATTTGCATACCACCTGTCATGATTTGGAGAAAAAATGGACCGTCATCGCTACTTTCTTGTAGGGCATCCTTGATCTTCCACACAGATGGAAGAAACTTATTTGCTGTAGAAAACTTATTGCCAGAAAATATTTGTATACAGTCATAAAAAACCTTCAAAATTTTGTGAACTTCTTTCGCTTTGCTCCAATCATCATCAGTAAGCAACCAAGCATATGCTTTATCACGCACTGCATATTCCGGAAAAGCATGTTCCAATTCCAGGGCTGAATCCAACATCTTAAAAGTGGAATTCCAACGTGTGCATACATTTAGCTTCAACGTTTTTGGAGATGTCAAATTCAAATGTTGGACGATGTCATTCCATATGCTCAATCTTGACGGCGAGCCTCTTATGTACTTCACACTCTCCCTCACATTCTCTATAGTTTGGTCAATTGATTTCAACCCTTCTTGTACAATTAAGTTGAGAATGTGTGCACAACACTGAACCTGAAATATTTTTTCCCCAAAAAATAAACTGTCGGTTGCCTTGAACTAGTTACGTAAGAATTGTATGACACTGTCATTTGTCGAAGCATTATCTAAAGTTAATGAACTGACTTTCTTTTTAATGCCCCAATCTCGTAGACAGTTGCAAATGCAATTTGAAATAACCAAACCAGAATGGGGAGGTGGAAGGTGGCGAAAGTTCAATATTCTCTTGCAAAGTTTTCAATTTTCATCAACATAGTGTGCAGTCAATGAAATGTAACCCTTTCTTTGATTTTGCGCCGTCCACATATCAGACGTCAAACTTACCCTTGAAACCGAATTTAAAACTGCTTTCAGTTTCATTTTCTCACTGGCATACATTTTCATGCACTCCCTCTTCACAGTAACACGGGAGACCTTCTCAAACTGAGGATTAAGGTATCTACTGTATCCCATAAATATTTCACTCTCTACCATCTTAAATGGCTGCTCATCAATGATAATAAGCTTTGCAAACCACTCCTTCAGCTTCTCTTTTTTAAACTTATGAGTGATAAGTGTACTTTCAGAAGCAGATCCTTCAGACTTTGCAAACGATAGCAATTGTTGGCCTGAACGTGGAAGTCTAGGTCTCCTTGCACAACTTTTTCTATGTCTGTTTAAATGAGACGTCGACCCCCCGACACTTTTGGTGTATAGACTTTTGCAGTGCATACATCGGATCTTGGGGATATTGTTAACTACTACTTCTTCAAAATCATCCCAAACAGCTGACCGTTTCTTTCCTTTATTTACAGCTGAAGACCCCTCTCCCTCAACAACAAGTGGTGATGTGGCTGACGCACCGGCACCGCTACTAGGGGTAGCCGTAGGTGGGACTTCATCCTCACTAGCCATATCTAAAGATATGAAACAATTTCATTTATCCTTGGACCTTAGTAAAGAATTTCCTAAGAGGAAAAATCAGTTACCTATTCAATGCTGGATAGATAGTAATGCTTTCATTATTCAATTTAAATGTCACGCCAAAATTTCGGCAGCATCTCCCCTTATCTCTCCAGAATATATTAATCTTGAATTTGATTCACACGTCAACTATCCACACAAAGTGTGGATAATTGATGAGGAAGTAAATGCAAGAAATATATCCAGAGAGAATTAGGAGAGACGAATCGAAACAGGCATGTGCATTTAAATTAGAATAAATGAAAAAATTACTATTTATCCAACATTGAACTGTCCAAAAAGGGACAATTTGAGAATTTCTATGCATCCATGAACACACTCAATCTATGTTTGGCAACATAGAAATTCTCTAATGGGTAACTGATTATCCTATACCACAACAACAAGAACAAAGAAATAAATAAAAATAATATTGATAAGTGATAACCAATAATCATGACATCTGATACATATAATTACCATTAAGTAACCAATAATTATAATCTCTAATACATAATTACCATATGGAATTCTTATAAAATATTTTTAAAGAATGCGAAATGACCAAAATACCCTTCATCTTTTTTTATGTGGAAGTTTTGGAGTTGAGCATGTGGGCATGCTTCTTGTGTGTATAACGTCCAAACCATCTAAAGGCCCACCCACTCATGACTAGATGACTCAAAAATAAAGACAACTAATTCATTTGGTTGGCCACATGTGAATTTAGAGGTGTTGGGTGATCTACACAAATTTCTAAGGTGTGTGCCATATAATTGGACATAGACCTCACTTTTGAGTCGTCTAATCATGGTGGTAGGATGCACCTGTTGGATAGTTCGGATGTCATACATGTTTCACGATAATAAACTCCTTGCCAAAGCTAGTTGAAGAGGAAGGTTGGTTAGGTTTAAGAATTTTGCTTTCAACCTAGGACTATCACAACTATTTTTTATGAAGTTGTAGACTATTAAAAAAAATGACACTTGCATGTGCTCAAGAATTTCATTACCATTAACTACTAAAAATCTAAAATCCTTGGCCTAAGTAATTCTCCATTATTTCCTTAGAGGTTTTACAACATTCAAAGATCTTAATGAAATCTTCTTGTATAAAGGTCAACATAGATGTGCTTGCAATCAAGTCTTCTTCCTCGAATTTTTCTAAAGTCTTTTTTTACTTCTTCGTTGAAATTTTAACTAAGCTTAGATGGATCTATTTCCAAAAGATATGCATGAATATCCTAAATGAGCAAATATTCAAAAAAAAGATATGCATGAAACAGTACACTTGGCTGGCATATAAATAATTCAAACTGAACCAGAAAATTTATATATCCCAGTTTAAATGTATGGTAAACGAAAATTACACTTATTTGCATGTAACTTTCGGATTGTGGACATTTATTGGGCGGTTGAAATGAAAAGTATCCAATGGTCCTATTTAAGCAAACAAGTGTCCATGAATCAAAGGTTGAGATTGTTCAACCAATCCAATTTTGGGCCTGTGATGTAGTTACAGTAAGATCCACAATTTAGACAGTTTTACTTGAGTTAATGTATTCCACGTTAGTGCTGCGTATCAAGCATCATATGACGTCGTAGTATCAAATAAGGATAGCGGATTAGGTGTGGCTGTGTAACACGTCCGAGTGGATGTTTCCATGACTGTGGGCCCCATTTCCATCGCTTTGAGTCTTTGACAGCTCATTTTAGTGCATGGTATAAAAGTAAGCAGGTCCAAATATAAAGTGGACCACACAATAAGGATTGAATATCCACCGTTAAAAACTTCTTGGCTCACAAAAGCTATGGATCAAGATGATATTTGTGTTTTCCCTTCATCCAGGTATATCAGTATATGTGACCTTATCAATAGATTGAATGGTAAATAAACATAACGGTAGTACCTAGGATGTATTTAACGGTAGGGGTTCAAAGACCAATGTTTCAGCAACTCAGATCATTGGTCTGTTGAGTCCCACCACTTTCAGCTGAGATAACCCACTTTACTTTCAAGCCATAATTCTTGTTTAAACAAACACTTTTAAAAAAATAATAATAACTCATTTACTTTGCATTTTTGAGATTATTTTAGAGCATGGACCAAAAAATCAGATAAATCTAAAGCTCAAGTGGACCCCACCATAGAAATCAACAAGATTGAAAAACAGTAACTTCCAATATACTGCTCAATATGCGGCAGTCAGCTTGCATAGATTTGAAGTATTCCTAGGAAAAAAAATCGTAGTAAGTTGGACGGAATCATACCTGGTGGTTGGACGGACGGACGGACGAGCACAAAGGTGGAGGTCCTCTGGTGGTTGGACTGCCGGATGAACAGAGACGAGCAGAGAGAGGCAGACAGGCAGACGAGCAGAGAGAGGCAGCCGGACGGACGAGCAGAGACGCGCGCGCGAGAGAGAGAGAGAGAGAGAGAGAGAGAGAGAGAGAGATTTGATGGGGCCGCTGGGGCCGGGCAGGGTGAGAGAGGTTTGGTGGGGCCCTGACGGACGAGACGAGAGACGCGAGAAAGAGAGAGAGAGAGAGAGAGAGAGAGAGAGAGAGAGAGATTTGGTGGGGCCACCGGGGCCTGGGCAGTAGGGGAGGGTTTAGTGGGGCCGCCGGATTGACGGACGCCGGGCCGGACTGACGACGAGCAGACGTGAGAAAGAGAGAGAGAGAGAGAGAGAGAGAGAGAGAGAGAGAGATTTGGTGGGGGAGTCTGGGCCGGTGGGACCAGGGAGAGGGTTTCGTGCGGGCCGGGGCTCCGGCGCTTTTTCTCAAAAGGGGGAGGGAAAGCGATGGACGAGTAGGGTTATTTTTATAAACAGGGTATATATACCCTAAAGTGCGAGCGGGCCAGGACGGGTCGGGCCGAGACGGGCCGAGTCGGATTTCGGGTCGGGACGGGCTGAACTGGGTCAGATCCGAACTCGGCCTGAACTCAGAACGGGCTTAGAAAAATGACTCGTCCTGAGTTCCGGGTCAGGCCGAGTCGGGGTTTTTCGGGCCGAGTCGAGCGAGCTAACCGGGCTAGCCTGGTTTGTGTACACCCCTAGTTATAGGTTTAGGTTTAGGTGTATGTTATAGGTTATAGTTTTAGGGTATAGGTTATAGGTTATAGGTTATAGGTTATAGGTTTAGGTTTAGGTTATAGGTTTAGATTTGAGAATAGGTTTAGGTTTAGGTTTAGGAATTGGATTCTGGTTCGGGTTAGGGTTATTGGTTTGGGTTTAGGTGTAGGTTTAAGTTAAGTGAATTAAGTTTAGGTTTAGGTTAAGGTTATAGGCTATATGTTTAGGTTTAGGTTATAGGTTTAGGTTATAGGTTTAGGTTATAGGCTTAGGTTTAAGTGTAGGTTATAGGTCATAGGTTATAGGTTTAGGTTATAGGTTTAGGTTTAGGTTTAGGTGTAGGTTATAGGTTTGGGTTAAAGGTTATAGGTTTAGGGATTTGAGAATAGGTTTAGGTTTAGTTTTTGGAATTCAGGTTCGGGTTCAAGTTTGGATTTGGGTTAGGGTTATAGGTTTAGGTTTAGGTGTAGGTTTAAGTTAAGTGAATTAAGTTTAGGTTTAGGTTTAGGTTTAGGTTATAGGTTATAGGTTTAGGTTTAGGTTATAGGTTTAGTGTCACGCCCTAAACTTGAAAACCGGGCTCACAGAATTCCCAATCGCCGAATCCGATACCGACAGCCTCCGTAGTATCCCATTCTCGGCTCCCAGCGCCCATACACCAATTTCCAATCCTGAGATCCTACAACAAGGATTTTTCCATTGTACATTTATCTCGTAAGAAGCATAATCACAAGTATACTCAAATCACAAAGGCAATATCATCATCACATATCCACTAATATAATCATTTGAGTACAATACTGAAAGGGAAATACAGTATAGAAATATCAAAGAAAACTCTAAAAGCTCAACCACACGCTCCTACCTCAGCTCGGCTGCATCATAATGTCACCTGCACGCATCTATCGTGCATAAGCTTATAGAAAGCATCGTGTACGGTGCAGATAAATCACATAGATTACGGTGGGTCCACGTGGTGGCCTACTAGAGATTTGAATCTGCCACATCCAAGGCCAGGCCTGGATGGATGGCATGGAGAAATACATACATCATGGGTAGGCTCCACCTACCATCATCCAAGTACGGACGGTGGATATAAAACATTTACATCAAGGTGGGTCTCACCCCACACGTGTGGTATGTGAGGGTGGGTCCCACGCATCCACTGAAATGGATGGACGGTGAATAGAATACATATATTAAGTAGGTCCCACCGTCCAGTCCACTGGACGGTGGATGGACGGTGTTGATATCACACATACCTTGTGATGGTCCACACAATGGACAGTGTGTATCAAACATCTGATGGGTCCCACCGATCTGGGTAGATGGACAGAGAGGATATAAAATAAATACATCAAGGTGGCCCTGTACGCTGCAGGTGGGCCTGACACCATCCAAACTGATCCAACATCGTCTAGATGGCCTGGATGATGTGGATGAAATAAATACATCACGGTGGTCTCGTGTGTTGCGCTCAGCGCATCATCAAAGTGGGCCCCATGTCCCATGCATGGATGGGGTGGATAACATATAAACATCAAGGTGCGACCCACATGGATGGGTCCATCGTCAGATGGACGGTGTTAATGAAACCCATACATCAAGGTCGGTCATACCTAGCACGTCCATATGGATGGTTGGATGGCATGGGTTTACTAATCAGGTGGGCTACGTCATCACCAAAAAAAAAGGGAAAGAAAGAGAGAGATAGTGAGAGAGAGAAATTGGAGTAACGGAGGGACCCCACCACTATGGGCCCCTCTTTGATACCAATCATACATCAAGATGGGTCCCACCATAGGTGGGCCCTCAAATCATCAAAACCAAACAAAATCACCCACCATTAGATCTCCTCTTTCTTCTTCTACCAATGTATGCTAAAGCTCTAATGAATGAATTTCAACGGTTGAGATGGATCATGGACGGTGGGATTGGGTGGTAGGGAGGTGGGCCACACTAGCTTCTCCTCTCTCCCATGGAAATGTTGGACATGGGTTGCTTGGAGAATGAGGGAGAGAGATGAGAGAGAGAGAGAGAGATGGGTGAGTGATGGGGAGTGATGGGTGGAGAGAGAGAGAGAGAGTTGACTTTGGGGTTGCTTGGGTATGGGGCTTGTACTTGACATGTGAGGTGATATGGTACTTGAATGATGGGATGTGATGTCGCTAGGGCACAAGTCTCAGGTTGAACCGACTTTGGAATATGGGACATGACTTAAGCTTACACGCAACTGCCAATAACAGATCGCGGGTCGCCGAAATTCGATCGGGAGGACTACAGAAGTCTATGGAATGGTATCGGCTAGGATACGGTTCTTACAACTCTCCCCTCTTAATAAAAATTTCATCCTTGAAATTTAAACTACAACACAACCAATACAGAGCTCACCAAGGGAGGGAAACCCTATCCGAATACAACATGCCAACATAATCAAACACCTAAGAGATGGGGACAACGCCTACGAATCTCAGCCTTCTGCTCCCAAAATGCCTCATTGACACTATGATAATCCAACTGACCTCGAATCCTGGATCAGAAAATATCAAAACTGGAATACTATACAGCCTCACAATCTCAACGGTAGGGAGCTATATCAGAAAATATCTAAGTCATTCGAACTCAAAGATCTAACCATTTTAAGTTCTCAACAATCATATAGTGAAGGGTAGCTATCAGCAAATATGTGATATTATCCTTGGGTATTCCCAAGTTATGCTCTGATACTAACTTCTGTCATGCCCCAAACTCAGAAATCGAGCTCATAGAATTTTCGATGGCTGAATCCAGCGCCTATACACCAAGTTCCGATCCTGGGATCATACAAGGAGGATTTTTCCATAGTATATTTATCTCGTAAGAAGCATAACCACAAGTATACCCAAAGCACAAAGGCAACATCATCATCACATATCCACTAATATAATCATTTGAGTACAATGTTGAAAGGGAAATACAATATAAAAATATCAAAGAAAATTCCAGAATCTCAACCGCATGCTCCTACCTTGGCTCGGCTGCATCATAATGTCACCTACACGCATTTATCATACATAAGCTTATAGAAAGCTTAGAGGGTGGTGTAAGTGTGTGAGTAGTATATGAGTGCTTAGAATGTAATATCAGAGTAAATGAAGTTACTGATAAATCCACAAACTATACAATATCAGAGTAAGCAAAAATATCAACAAGTCCATGAGTCATATAGTATCAGAGTATACAATACAAATCAGCTATGCAAAAAAGAGGACAAAGAGAGCCAAATATCAGATGCCGAGGGTACAATGCAATATATAAATCCTACTAAGTCCATCTAGGCCATATAAGTGCAGAAACATAGCAACCCAAAATGCCATATGCTTGCGGATGTAATGCAATATGCGATGCGAATGAAATGACCAAGCTAGAGTGTGAAGTTGGGATGATAGTACGTAGTATCGAAGGCTACGGGGTACACCACAAGGGACTTCTATCCAAACCAGTCCCATACCTAAATTTGGATAGTCATGCTCAATGTGGTAAACTCCTGATCTCAGGTTAGTCGCGCGCCCCAACCGAAATCCTGGCCATTGCGAAGGTACATGTAATAAATAGTTGCTCACCACCAGCCCGAGTGGATAGTGTGAATGAATGAATGAGTATGCAACGCCTGCTCAATAAGTCCACATATCAGTACTTTACATCTCTAGGATCATCACCGGGGTCTAGTACACTCTACATGCAATCGCCACCTATTAGACGCGCAACCATGCAAGTGGAAGAGACCCCACTATTCGCCTGGCCAGTAGTTAGGCAATATCTACTTGACATGTCGATAGCAAACCTATTTACGAGTTGGTCAAAATCAGCCTAACTATGCCCCTACCCTCGGACGAGTAAGGCCACACTCCCTCCCAACCGACTACGACACAGTGGGAGACGCGGCCTATTGGTGTACAGCCCTCATACGCTCATATATATCTACTCAGTCTAGATGTTGGGGCATCCTCTGGTACCAAGAGGGTTTAGAGATTTTAACCTAGGGCCATCTATGTTGGCCCAATGCTAGTAACAGATTTTCGGTGTCCCATCTGGCCATCCACGATATGCCTATGGAGGCTATGGTCCTAATGTTGCTAGGGTGTATAGTAATCACAACACACAATGTAAGATGCATGAATCATATAATCCAGTCATGCACCAATCCAGTGCATACCGTGCTCATGTGAGACGATCTCCACTTATCAGGGAGTCTCATAACAACCTGCCCAATGACATATGTAATGGTCAACCACATCTCATAACAAACATGCAGATGATGCGTATGGGCATGTATTATGATGCTATACTGTCACATACTCAAAATCGGTATCGACAACCGAAACTGATAATCGCCCTCAATAATCGGCCTCGATAATCGAAATCAGCCTCGATAATCAACCTCGACAATCGGAATGGCCTCGACAATCGGAATCGGTCTCGACAATTGGAATCGAGAAGCTCACAATGTGGACATTTAACCATCATTACTCCTAAGGAGTGGCCCACATAGAGTCAAACGTATGGTGGGCCCATGGCCTCACACAATGGCCTAATGTACATCACAATGAGCCTCACTCAAGGGCCTAATACACATCACAACAGGCCTTACTCGTGGGCCTAATACACATCATGATGGGCTGAATACACGGGCCTAGTATACGTCACCATGGGCCACGACCCATGGTCCTCAATATACATCATAATGGGTCATAACCTATAGGCCTCAATATACATCAAGTGGGCCGCATCACATGGGCCGCACTAATGGGCCTCATACACGTCAAGTAGCTGCATCAATGGGCCACACTAATGGGCCTCATACACATCAAGTGGCTGCATTAGTGAGCAGCACTAATGGGCCTCATACACATCAAGTGGCTACATTAATGGGCCGCACTAATATATCAAGGTGGGCCTCAGGGATGGGCCACAAATATATCGAGGTAGGCCATAAAAACATCATATTGGGCCTTGACAAAGGCCACAAATACACAACAGGTGGGCCCTACATATGGGCCCTCAAATACACCACATGGGTCATATAAACATCAAGTGGGTCGCAAACATAGGCCTCATATACAACACGTCAGGCCTCATGGACGGGCTACAAATTCATTGAAGTGGGCCTCATGAATGGGCCATAAATACATTGAGGCGGGCCTTATGGATGACCACAAATACATCAAAATAGGCCTCATCACATGGGCTGTACCAAAAATCATTTCAATAGTTATAGGTGTAACATGTGTATCACTGTACACTATCATTCCATGGGGCACATGGCCCACTAATGATGATCAGTACTGTCCAAACATTTCCTAAGTAAATCAACACCATTCAAACATAATCCATATAAATCAGCACTGTCCAAACATTGTCTAGCACCGTCCAGCACAATCTGGATGGTGTGGATGAAATAAATAGATAAATTAAGGTGGACCACGCTTGACTGCCTAGATGTAACATATATACAAGCAAGTTGGGCCTCACAACTCACACGTGTAGTACATGTGAGGTGGGCCCACAACTACCAAACAGATGGACAGCGAGGATAATAAATACATTTGCTGAGGGTCCCACCATCCAGCAGTTGCTGGACAGTGCAAGATAAGACTCATACATCAAGGTGGTGTCCATCATCAGATGGATGGACAAATGAAACACGTACATCAAAGGTGGGGTCCATGACCGTGTCCAGGGATGGACGATGTGGATACAATAAATACATAAATACATCAAGGTGGTCACCACTGTCCAGACCACTGGACGGTGTAGATATACAATACATACATTGAGTGTGAGGTCCACAGCACCGTCCAGACATTCTGGACGTGTGGATCAAAATATACATCATGGTTAGTGTCCACAGCACCATCCAACCTATCCAGCATCGTCCAAACATTGGACAGTGTGGATCAAAACAAATACGTCAATATAGGGCCCCACAACACCGTGTACGGTGCATATAAATCACATAGATTACAGTGGGTCCATGTGGTGGCCTACCAGAGATTTGAATCTGCCACATCCAGGGCCAAACCTAGATGGACGGCATGGAGAAATACATACATCATGGTTAGGCTCCACCTACCACCATCCAAGTATGAACAGTGGATATAAAACACTTACATCAAGGTGGGTCCCACCCCACACATGGCAAGTGAGGGTGGGTCCCATGCATCCACTGAAATGGATGGACGGTGAATATAATACATACATTAAGTAGGTCCCACCGTCCAGTCCACTGGACAGTGGATGGACGGTGTTGATATCACACATACCTCACGATGGTCCACACAATGGACGGTGTGTATCAAACATCTGATGGGTCCCACCGATCTGAGTAGATGGATAGAGAGGATATAAAATAAATACATCAAGGTGGCCTTACACACTGCAGGTGGGCCTGGCACCGTCCAAACTAATCCAGCACCGTCCAGATGGCCTGGACGGTGTGGATGAAATAAATACATCACGGTGGTCCCGCGTACTGCGCTCAACGCGTCATCAAAGTGGGCCCCATGTCCCATGCATGGATGGGGTGGATAACATATAAACATCAAGGTGCGACCCACATGGATGGGTCTACCGTTAGATGGACGGTGTTGATAAAACCCATACATCAAGGTCGGCCTTACCCAGCACGTCCAGATGGACGACTGGATGGCATGGGTTTACTGATCAGGTGGGCCACATCATCTCCAAAAAAAAGGAAAGAAAGAGAGAGATAGAGAGAGAGAGAGAGAGAAATCAGAGTAACGGAGGGACCTTGCCACTATGGGCCCCTCTTTGATATCAATCATACATCAAGATGGGTCCCACCATAGGTGGGCCCTCAAATCATAAAAACCAAACAAAATCACCCACTGTTAGATCTCCTCTTCCTTCTTCCACCAATGCATGATAAAGCTCTAATGAATGAATTTCAACGGTTGAGATGGATCATGGATGGTGGGATTGGGTGATAGGGAGGTAGGCCATACTAGCTTCTCCTCTCTCCCATGGAAATGCTGGATTGCTTAGAGAATGAGGGAGAGAGAGGGTTGTAAGAGAGAGAGAGAGATGGGTGAGTGATGGGGAGAGATGGGTGGAGAGAGAGAGAGAGAGAGTTGACTTTGGGGTTGCTAGGGGATGGGGCATGTACTTGACATGTGAGGTGATGAGGTATTTGATTGATGGGATGTGATGTGATTGATTTAAAAGATTGTCTTGGGTTTGAAAATGTGCGGTGTTTTCCTCGAACTGAACACAGGCCCGCATCTTCTGGCCTAGGTATTGCCTCGGCGCGTAATACGCGGAGTTGGAACCGCGGCGATGGCACGGTCGCTAGGGTACAAGTATCAGGTTGAGCCAACTCTAGAATATGGGACATGACTCAAGATTGCGTGCAACTACCGATAATAGATTACGGGTCACCGAAATTCAATCGGGAGGACCGCGGAGTTTACCGAATAGTACCGGCTAGGATACGGGTCTTACATTTGGGTTTAAGTTATAGGTTTAGGTTTAGATTATAGGTTAAGGTTTAGGTTTAGGTTATAGGTTATAGGTTATAGGTTTAGGTTATAGGTTATAGGTTTAGGTTAAGGTTATAGGTTTAGGTTATAGGTTTAGGTTTAGGTTATAGGTTATAGGTTATAGGTTTAGCTTATAAGTTATTACTTATTGCTTCCTGATGGATTGCAACATGCCACCACCCTTCAAGAATTGAAGTTGTCAGGCATGTCAGAAGAATTCAAAGAAAAGGTGAGAGAGAACAAGGGGGAGGACTGGTTTATGATCCAACACATACCCTCTCTTATCATCACATAAGAGTAAAGATGTTTGTTTCTTTTTATAATTTTTTTTTATCTTTTCAGTTTTTATATATTTATTAAATTCAGATCCTCTGTCCGCCATGCATAGGGATTTTTTGCTTATTGCAATATGATTTGTCTACATTATCATTGACATAGTCAGCACTACTACATTAAGATCATTCACATTGCAACAAGCAGGAAATACATCCTTGTGGGAAGCAGAAGATCAGGACTCTTATTTATCTTATTGTTGGTGATAGAATTGTATTGCTTGGTGCCACTGACACCAGGATGTCCCTAATCATTTAAGTTAAGTGAATTAAGTTTAGGTTTTGATTTTGATTAAGGTTATAAGTTATAGGTTTAGGTTTAGGTTATAGGTTATAGGTTTAATACATAAACACGGGCCTGTCCAAATGGCCAGGCCACTCATATTGTTGTCCATAGGAAATGGACAGCTTCATCATGGTTATAACAGCGGTTCCCACCTTCTAGAGACCCCCGCTTAACATCCGGATAGCTCCAACGCACATCCGGGTTTGCTCCATCAATTTCGAGCTAATACATAAACACGGGCCTGTCCAAATGGCCAGGCCACCCATATTACTGTCCATAGAAAATGGACAACTTTATCATGGTCATAACAACAGTTCTCACCTTCCAAGGACCCCCGCTCAACATCCGGATAGCTCCAACGTACATCCAGGTCTGCTCTATCAATTTCGAGCTAATACATAGACATGGGCCTGTCCAAATGGCTAGGCCACCCATATTGTTGTCCATAGAAAATAGACAGCTTCGTCATGGTCATAACAACTGTTCCCATCTTCTAGGGATCATCGATCAATTAAATTCTAAATTAGTTATCCATCTAAGGTTGGATAGATTATAATACTTTCATATTTCCATTTAAACGTCCACGCTGAAAATCCGGCAGCATCTCCACATGCCTCTCTAGATAAGTTGATCTTACATTACATTCCAATGCCAAATATTTAAAGCAATGTAAAGATATTTGATATTGGATACGGAATTGAAGAAACATATCTAGAGAGAAATGAGGAGATAGACCGCGGATCAGGCATGAACATTTAAATAGATTATATGAAAGTATACTATCCATCTAACCTTGAACTGTCCAAAATGGGACAATTCGAACGATTTCTATGCCACTAAAAACACACCATATCTATGTATTACCACATAGAAATCCTCAAACAAGTAACTAATTATCTAACTTATAAATCACATTCACAAGTCACAACTATAAACTAGCAAGTCATAATAATAATTTAAGGAAAAAATTGTAATACATATTAAGCATCACTAAGTGAAAGTATAATAATTTCTTCAAATAATCTGAAAAGATTAAATACAACTCCCATAATTTGCAAAGTATAATAGTTTCTTGAAATCTCAAAACAAAGTGAAAGCATCACTAAGCTGTACCGCTACAGGGATCCAATGTGTATTTCATTGAGAATGATAGGAATAAACAACTCTACATATTTATCCTATACTCTAACACAATTCTTGCTCAATCAAACTAATCAATAGCAAATATTAGACTAGCAATTCTTGCTCAATCAAACTAATCATTAGCAAAGATTACTAATCAAGAGTGTGGCTCATATGCAGTAATTTTACAAGAAAAGATAATTGATATGATTAGAAGCCTACTAAAGTTATTTTTGTGTGTGTGTGAAAGAAGCCTACTAAAGTTTTAGTAGCAGGCTAGCAGCTATATAAAAACACAACAGAATTATAGAGTATCGTAAAAAATAAATAAATTCATAATGCTTAGAAATGAAGGCATGCGTGGGTAGGGCTTTGACAACAAGTGCGTGAATTATTTTTCACATTTAACCATTCCATGGATGTCAGCAAATCCAATAATTGGCTACTCTTAAGAAATGTATATATATATATTTTTTTGTGGTACATCCATACTTGCAAATATAATTAGGACAGTTTAGTTCGACGTGATTATATGCCATGTATGCAATTTCAAGTAATTTATAAGCGCCTGCCACTACACCAAAATCGTCAAACTGGTACGGTTGCGAATTTGGTTCAGAAACGTCTCTAAGCCGTTCATGATTTGAAACGGTAATCAACCATACTGGAGTTGTTGTGTTATAGGTTGTTCTTTCCACTGTTTTGTTAGTGTGTCCCAATTGAGTGTTGGATCTTGTTATTTCTTATGATTTTTCTTCATTGTTTTATTTTGAAACAGATAGACGGAATGGATTCGATTAAAAACCTCTGAGTGGACCCCACAAGGCCCAGGAGATACATTGCTCTATATCTGCCGCAGACTACCGATGGGTTTTAACCCTTTCCTTACGCCAAAATCCCTAAAATCCCTCATTTCGCATCTCCATCTCCATCACCATCTTCGTCTCCGTCTCCGTCTCCCTCTCCCAATCTCTCTCTCTTTTGATCTTCCGATCTCAACCCTCTCTCTCGATCTCCCTCTCACTCTCCCGATCTCCTCTCTTTCAATCTCCCTCTCCCGATCTCAACCCTCTCTTTCGATCTCCCTCTCCCGATCTCAACCCTCTCTCTCGATCTCCCTCTCCCGGTGCGCTTGGGTTCAGCTTCGTTTCAGTCAAAGGACGTATGGATCTGTGGTAGTATTAGCATGGTATGATCATTCAGTGAGGCTATAATCAGATCAGATCAGATTTTTGGGCCTCACATATCCAAACTTAAGGCGTTGGTGTTTCCTTTTTTCCTACTCGAGATACTATCGATCGATCACCACAAATAGCTAGAGGTAAACATCTCAGTGAAAGAATCGTCACTTTATTAATTATGTTGTTAATACAAGTTCCAAAATTTTAATGCATGCATTTATAACCTTACCATGCAGTAGTGTCAGTTGAAGATGATTAAATATTTTGTTTTCTATCTTTCGTTGAGAATGTTTTTGCCCAAGAATCTCCTGCACTGTTTGATAGCTTACATTGTGACATGCGATTTGATCTTAGAAAGTAGCTTTTCTTTGTTCTAATTGGTGCCATATAGTGTTTGCATTAACTTTATCTGTCATTTTACATAACTATGTCTCTTTTAATGAATGGACTTTCTCTAATTAGATTGTAAACTAATGTGATTAAATGGCTTACTATATTGACTAAAGGCTGTATTATTGTCATTTTCTGAGTTTATGTTTCCCATCTATACAAAAATGAGCAGCTCCTGGAAGCCACAACTAGTGCAATTCAACTTGTGCTTGATTGGGGAGAATCCAGCTTAGCTGCATTGTCTAGGATAATTTTGAGGTATGGTCCATGGACGGTGAGGCACAGCAGACCAATGGCTTGGATAACTGAACCATGAACCTCACTTGCCAAGAACTGAAAACCAGAGGGGAATGGCTATTGGATAAATCAAATAGTAGTGTTCATACATCCTCAGGTCGAGAATCTTATAATTCCTCCTCCGTAGTGTTTTTGATATTAGTATTGCTGATATTCAAATAAATAAATAATTGTTGGACACTAAGGCACAGGGGACCCACCATACACATGGTCAGCATGTTTCTGATGACCATTGATCTCATGGGCCACCATGTGGCTGGGTCAGAAGCCAAAAGGTGGGAATGGCCATTGGATAGATCACATAGTAGTGTTTGTACAACCTAGGGTCGAGAATCCTATAATTCCTCCTTGCTAGTGTATGTAATGTAATATTACTATTGCTGATGTTTGAAAAAAAAAAAACCCACTGGTGTTGTAGGATTGGTGGCCTTCAAATTGATCGTAAGAAAACAATTGGTGAACAATCTCCATTCAGTTGGGAGAAGTGCAGAAAAGTGATGGCTAGGATTGTCCAGTTTCTTTGGTTTCTGAACCAAGGTGTTGTAGGATCTAGTAGTTGGATTGTCCTGATTCACACCCCCAGTAATGAGCACAGTGGTAGGATCCAGATTTCGGTTTCTCAAAAAGAATGTTATGGAATCCTATCACTCTCAATTTCTACATTTCTTTACCCCTGTATGTTTTCCTGATGTGGTGATTAATCACAGGAGAAATATAAAAAGTTGTACCCAAGGTTGCTAGTAACAGTTGAAACTCTTCTGCATATTGATCCCAGATTGAATTGCCTCTTTGGCTAGTTCATATGTTCAATGTAATTTCTCTTGTTTGAATTGATTAGTAATTTAATAACAACTTCCAGAAACATGAGGGGAGGTTCCTTTGATATGAAAATTGGATAAAATCCAATGAAACGAAGAATATAGCTTTCATATAGGAAAATTTCATAGCTTTTTTCATGGGTACTAGCATTTTAGTTTGCATCCGAGAGATTTTGGATTCAGGTGGTCTGTCATTTTTTTTTCTCCGTGTTCTAACTTGGTAACAATTTACATGCCACCTGGACTCAAAATTTTTTTGAAAAATATTATCTTCAAAAATCATAAATTTGGACCAATAAAAAATAAAAATAAATGCAAATTTGGTCAGTCCCATGCTGACACAGCAGTAAGGCACTGCCCGTTGTGGTTTTCCCTGAAATTTTATTTTTTTTGACTAAAATGATATCTTTTCTGTTTGATATCTCTCCTTCTTTTTTTTTTTTTTTTTTTCTCGTAAATTGTGATACTGACCTTCGACCTTTTTTTTTTTTTCGCCTCATTTCATTGCCACTTAGAATATTCTGAAAGATGTGGTAGGCCACGCTAACATATATATATATATATATATATATATATATATATATATATATATATATATTGTTGTTGTTTTTCATGTAAATTGCTTTCAAAGACATGTTTCAAGCATTGCAACATTATGGTTTAACTTGCTGTAAAAGACGTTGCCATGTGCTGTGTGTTCAAAATCACATCATTTTGTGACGATAGATTTTTTTTTTTTTTTGTTTTTTAATATTTTTTATTTCCCTTATTGTCTACATCTTATTCAATCATAATTAGTTCTAAATGATATATTTTTGTTTGTTTTTTAAAAGTAATTTTTATTTTCCTTTTTGTCTACATCTCATTCAATCATAATTAGTTCTAAACTTTGAAGTTGTCTTCGCAAGACTCTGGAACCACCTCATGGGGATTAGTTGTCATGCATGGAAATGGTGAAGGCATTTGATCTTTCTAAGACTCTTTGAAGTATTTAGAAACTTTCACTTTGCTTTTCTTTGGTCTCTTAACTCATGGGTTGTAAGTTCTATCTGGTGGATACAAAGGAGGAGTTGCAAGGCAGTGTTTAACCTGGGAAGAATATTTAAAATTTCTAGGACTAAGGGATTGTCTTTATCTTTGTCTTACAGCATCAACGCATGACCAGGAGTTTTTAGTTTCTTCCCAAATGGATGACCATGTAATGACTTTCTTTTCATAGTTGTCATAACTCCAGTGTTTTGGCTACTCAATACTGATGCTCTTGATGCACACTTAATGTAGCTTTCATATAGGTATACAGTACCAAAATCTCTTCATAATCTAGTTTCTGCATATGCTCTGAGATTTTGATCATGCTTTTTATTCTTTTGTTCTTGGTTTGTGTAGGGGTCTATTCGAAGTATGTTAGCAAAGATGGAAATAATATAAGTGGTTCAAGCAGCAAGGTTTCAGTAACATAGCTGCAACTACTATGCTGGAGCTTTTCATTCTTTCTCTTAGGAAATTGGGTTTTACGCTCTTCTTATAAAGGAAAATAATTGTCTCTCATAGTCTAGTCGGTCTCTCTTTCTACATGTGGAAGGGTCTATAGCTGTTGGAGATGTGTTTCTTGACAGGCATAAAATGCTATAAGGGATGAGCAGCAACAACTCTTTCTACATGTATTTTATATCCACGCCGTCCATTTGTTATTCCAGATCATCAAGAGGCTTCCGGAGATCAGAGAGAGGGAATGGCTTCACGGGTTGTGCCACCTCTCCCTCCAATCTCAGCCTTTGATTCTCTCTGTTTTTGGTTTAGAAACGGTTCTATGCCCAAATGCATGTCTGAAAGAAGGATAATCTGAGCCTATTTTTTCAATTCCCTTTTTACCCTCTCTCTCTAAATATAAATTTTTTTTAAAAGATTCGTTATGGGGCTGAACTTGCTTGCTAGGAGGTGGGAACAAGCAGCAATTTTGGCATATTAGTTATGAAGATTCTTTAACACTGGAGTTGTTGTCTGTTGTAGGTGTAAGAAGTACCCTTCAATGGACCTAAGAGGTCTTTTCCAATATCTTGTTAATCAGTTGAAGAAGGGGACAAGAATTGAGCTTGTTCTCTTGCTGGTATTTTGAGAGGCTAGAAATTATGCTATTTACTAGATTTTTTTTGCATAAAAAATTAGACCCCTCATGGATTCTGATTAGTGAGAGTGATACAGGAGCTGATACAGCAAATGGCAAATGTCCAGTACAATCGAGAACATGACAGAGGAACAGTTGGATTCCATGGCAGGGAGTGAGACCCTACGGTATCAAGCTACTTCATTTGGGATAACTAGAAATAATAAGGTGTGTACATGCATTTTTCTACCATTATGCCTAACTTCCATCTTTTATATACTTCATTTTATATACCCACTATCTTTCAAAATAAAAAAAAAATAGAAATTACATACCCAGTGTAAAATTTGTCTACCATTATGCCTAACTTCCATCTTTTATATACTTTCCTGAACCACTCAAGTTTAATATCGACTTGTTATTTGAACTGATATCCTAACATGATGTAGCACAATAGATATATGAATTTGATGCTATATAGTCATCATGGTAGACCCCACATAACTTTTATTGAATGGTCCTGTTGTGCAAGCTACACACGAACACAAAGAAGTGGGCACAGGCTTGTGAGGCCACAAATTCTAATGATGCAAGAAAGACATAATGGTAGAAATCCTAATTGCAGGAATAGAGGATTCACATACCAGATCTGCTGCTCATCAATCTCTAGGAATATTTGAGAACTTACAGGGAATGAGAAAGAAGAAGAGACTGAGGGCTACATTACGCGACAACCCACTTGCCGGTTGCTAGCCAGTCACCAATATCCTCCTATGTCACGTTGTGGCCTTCTCCGGTACACACGTGTGGCCTGGGACTTGACTGTATCAATTATATTTAAGTCTTTTTAAAAAAATCCTTTTCAATCCACTGAAAGAGAAGAAATGTTGGGAGAAACTCTCAGATCAACCAGAACCAATACAGGATAGTTAATGTTGTGTTGGAAATGGCTACATATCCTTATATGTTAGCTATTTTCTGGAATGTTTTGGACAGATCTAAGCATGATCCAATATGCATGTGCACATGAGAATAAAATCAATCTAGGGGAACCTTCCTCATGCTTGAAATATTGGTCTCCACAATTATTTCCTCTAGTGGTTTTGCTTGTGTGCATGCAAGCTGGTGGTTAGTCAGGTTTTCCTGTGTTTATGATGCAAGCTCATCAATTTGAATGTTTTTTTTTTTTTTGGTTTGATGTAATATCAGTTCTCTGTTTATCTTACATTCATTTGCTGCTAGGTTTTTGCTGGACTTGGATATTGCAAGCTCTAAGATTACCATTCCTACCGAATTTCATCCAGACAACTTCAATGCAACTAAACTTCTACTCAATTTAGGAAATTTGGTGCTTCACACAGAGGTTAGATGCTTTATATTGAAGTGAGTCTGTTGAATTCCTCGAGTTCAATTTTAAAGTGAAATGTCTTACATATACACAGGATGAGCATGATTCACCATAAGAAAGTGAGTTGTACTTGCGGTTCACTTGGAGTTTGAGTGATGTTTCGCTTTCTTGGTTGATCGTGACTATCATTGAGTCAAACTCCTCTTGACACACCTACCTGTATTAAACCAAGTTTTATTAATTTCCGCTCATGTCATTGACAAGTGTGGGATAGCCTTAAAGCTTCAGCTGGTTATTGCTTCACTTGTCCTTTCTGCATAAACTATTGTCTGGTGACAACATCTTAATCTCTGCTCTAATCTTGTGTGTTTAACATTATCATATAGATTTGATTAGAATATCCTCTCTATCCATCAACAAGACTTGTTGTTCATCTGCCTTCGCTGGGATTTCATTTTTCTCCTATTTGTTACCATCGACTATTGCAAGTTGCAAAGATCTTTTAGAATGATGACAGTGAGACCTCGGATTTTCCTAAACCTTGGAATCAAGCTGATTTTGAGGGATGGTTGTTTGCTCTTGCATGGAAGGTCCGTTTTTCACATTTCCTTAAAAGAAATATATTGTTGGATTGAGGTCTCTAACCATCTTCCACTATTCTATAGGGTATGGGAAATAGGGAAGCCATATGACAGCGTAGGTACTTTTGTCTGGTCGGGCCATTTCTTTATATACTGGAAAGCCCTGCTTCCAAAACTTACAAACAGTTCCTCTTTCAGAGTGTCATTGCAAGTCATGGTGCAACCACAAAGGACCATGTGTTTTTTTGGAGCACATCTTGGAGGATTTTTTATTTATTTATATTGTATTCATGCAATTGTAAATTTATTGTTGCAAATATATATAATTTTTTATTATAAAGTTGTAAGCAATTTGTTCAATATTTAATTTTTAATTGTATATAATATTCTTTGGTTTTTAAATACAAAAACAAATGTACAGCTTTTATTAGCCATTCGAAATAATGAAAAATACTGGTCCAAAAATTTAAAATTTGCCCATTGAGAACGGTTTAAAACCGTTCCTAAAATTTGAAATTGACCGTTTGCAAACTTATGAACGGTTTAAAACCGTTCCCAAGAGTTTGTTCTTAAATTTTGAAACGGTACTTGATACGGTATTTAACTGTTCCAGATTATATGCGACGCCTCTTTTAAGAACGGTTTTAAACCGTTCCTAAGGGATTTAGGAACGGTTTAAAACTGTTCCTAAATGACGTTTTTGGTGTAGTGTGCGTATCATCCGTTACACTTTACAAGAGTGAAAGCTTTTCTCTTTGTATAAATGTGCAGGACGGGTATGGTGGGCACAGGCCCAAGCCTGAGCATGGCATATAAGGGCCCATTTGATAGGTCAATTTGTGAATGGGGCATGTTTCAAAAAGGGAGAACTTTGATACACCATCAGTGGCTAATACACAGTAAGTTAGGTTACCACCACTCCACTCTCTGTTTTTATTCATTCACAAACTTCAGTGTCCCAGTGTCAACCATCCCACAAAACTATTGGTGGGCCATGAGAAGCAATTTTAAGGGTCCTAATGCGTCAGGAGGTGAATAGTGTCCTAATGTTACAAGTACGTAGCAATGGTGATGTATTTTTTTTATTATCCAAACCACTGATCACATGAAACACACTGAGGATGGGGATGCACTAAAAATCTCCCGGATAGGATGATCCTAGCTGTCCAATCAATGGCAATTTCTCCCCGCCATTCTTTTATGTTTTTTCCGTTGACCATTCATCATACAGTGGCATAGACTACCTACAGTGGACTCGTGATTTTGTTATGCTTGTCCCATCATTTGGACGGTCCAGATTGCGACACGTGTAAATCTCGTGCGCAACGAACCGGCTCAAGGTATGATATGCCGACACATCTGGTCTGCTGCGACGGACCATTCCTAAAAATCCTTTCAGGCTGGAAGATTACGCTACACCAAAAATGCAGATCAGGAACGGCTATCATTTTTTTGTTCGGGAATGGTTTTAGACTAGAGCACGGAAATTAACTACTTACGTACAACATGAATATAGAACGCATTGCAGTGGGCTCCCAGTACACACCCGTACTGGGAGCGAGTGCACACGAGTTAAAAGTGCACTCGACTTACACTCAACGGAGTAAACTGTAGCATTTCTCCTTTATTAGTGAAAATTACCATAACTATCGCCTCACTCTCTCTCTCTCTCTCTCTCTCTCTCTCTCTCTCTCTCTCTCTCAGGTTCACCCATACCAACCCAACCCTCAATCTATCCTCCTTTCTTCTCCGTTTTTCGCCAGCGAGAGAGAACGAGAGGCTCTGATCGTCGGATCACTTCCCTCCATCTCCTTTTTCTCTCTCTCTCGACCGTCCAATCAATTCCAACTATCTCCTCCTCCCGCCTTTCTCAGGTACGATTCCACCGTCCCATCCATCATCGATTTTATTTTGGTACAAATGGCTGATATTTTCGGATCGTGTCTTTCCATCTGAAAATTTAGGAACTTGGGACGGATCTTTTTATTTATTTATTTATTATAATTGGAAATTCCTTGGAGAGATGAAATGGAATGCTGCAGAATTACTTGCTTTTTGTGTTGTCTTTTTGGAGTCTCTGTTGTTGGATTTTGGTGATTTTTTTGGGGGATTGAGTTTTATGTCAACCCTCATTGGCGGTGGATTTTTCAGATTTTCGTTCTTTCTGATTCGTTTTTTGTTTGCCAATCTGTTTGGATTTTTTAAATTTTTTAAATTTATTTCTTTCATGCATGTACCGATGGTTTAATCTTGCGGTAGAATTTTCTTGGATCGTGTTTTTTATGGCAAAATTTCCACCTTTTTCCCATCTTTGTTGTTGTAAATCCAGATTAGATTGAGTCGATGGTAGTTGATAGGTGGTATAGGACTTATGTGGTCCTCAACCCTAAGCCTTGAGTATATGTAAGTGGGCCCTGTGGTTTGGTGGGACGGTTGACTCCTTTGATTAATGATTTTATAGCCCTAGGATTGGTGGCCTGGTAGTAGATGGTGAAGGGAATAATTCCGTAATGGGAATGCCAGGGAGTTTGTAATCAAGAAATTTTTGGGGCACGAGTTCTCCATGGTGAAGTCCATATGATCAATGGTTTGGAATGATAAACCATGAGGTCCACCTCTATGCACGTTACAGGCGATGGATGTGCCCGAAATCACCAGTCAGGCAGATATTTCAGTGGGAGGGGATTCACTCAGGTGGTCCCTTTTGGGTGGTGAGGATTTTGGAACCACATTAAACATGGTCCCTTTTTTCACCTTTTCTTACCCAAATCAACATCCAGGATGTTTCAGGTTCAACCTGAACTTTTTGGACATTAATTTAGGGAGGAGGATATCTAAAATGACCTACAATAAAAAGAATGAAACAACTTTCTGGACATTAATTTGAGCAGAAGAGTATTACCCAAATTCTATTTACAATGAATAAACAAATCATTACCTCTAAAACGATCCGGCCCTTTTCATCATATGGGAATCTTCCTTGCATTGGTTTGCCATCAATATCAGTCGCATCTTCATAATCATTGTCACTGGATTGAGCAACCGTTTTGTGACATAAGTGAAGCCCTCCCAAGGCATGGAACTGTTAGAATTTACATGGAGGGATTTCTTTAGATCCTCATCCACTACACAAGCCACTGGAACCGATTCTCTTCCGGAGCTCACAACCTCACATAAAACAAGGACTTTTCGTGTAGCTTTCTGTTTGAAATGCCTTGAGCTGACAATATAGTGGCATTCAACCATCTCCAATTCCTGATCATTCAAAAGATCATTGGGTGGTGCAGGCGGTAGTCCCACGAAAACATCAGGAAGAACTGTCAAAGTGCCAAAGAATGAGAGCTGCCAGCGGGTTTAGACCCCTTGGGACATTTAAAACATTTAAAACCTTTTACACCAACAAAAGGGACAGATCATCAATAAGGAAGAGGCAACAAGCAACAAAATGATGTGATAAAGAGTCAAATACCGTGTCTTCGCGATATATCTCAACATTGATGCCAAGTTCCTCTAGATGAGGTGGGCGTGTGGTTATCCTTTATGGCCATGGAACCAATCTGCTGCCTTTTGTTCTATGCATCGCTGAATTTCCAAACAAAAACACATGTTTAAGACTTGAAAAGGCAGTGTGCTATATCATCATCATCTAGGCCTTTACCCCAACAGTTTGCCATATCTTGAGACCAAAACAATACTCATAAAATAAAATGCAGGTAACATAGCTTATATTCAGTATTTAGGAAGCAATCAAGACTACGGACTACCAGTAGAATTGTAGTCATGCTATTGAGTTGGTGCGAGAGCAAATGCTAGATATGAGAGAATATTCATAAGTGAAATGGTTAGTCCAGAATTTGTAACTCTGCTTTGTTGGTGGTCTGTACTTGACAATAGTTAGCATATCTTTTTGAATAATATTGACAGTCAACAATTTTGAAGCTTTTTTCTTTATGTATCTGTTTGTTTCTCCTTTCAAATAAATTGTGTCATTCATAAAAATAAAATAAATAAATAAATAAGTCAAATTAATACAGCATGTAGCTATCCAGATGTTAAGAGATTTGAACACTTAAACTGGTGAAGAAAAGTAAGACTCAAGGGAATTTTTGGAGGTGAAGATAAAACAAAAGGACTCCCAACTCTCCAGGCACCTACATGGAGTAAGAAATGATGATGGTTGTCAGAACATGAAGATATAATGCTTGCTAATATATACTCATTGGGATGCAGGAATCCCATGTCATTCATTGATATGAACAAGGAGAGAACTTCTGTAGCAAGACCATAATGGAAATAACCCACCATCAATGCACTCCAAGAACCGATGTTCCTTTCGGGTATTTCATCGAACAGTCGACGCGCTGAAGAGATTCGGCCACATTGCCACTGCCTTAAATCCTGGAAAGCACCCCACCCCACCTAGAGAAATTATATGATTTTCAGCACCAGGATTAAATAGCATCCCAGTTCTTAGGTCCCAGCTACTTCAGGTCGTCTTCAGGAATCATGTTTCGCCATATCTGATGGGCTATCCTTGGTAAGTGAACAAGAATCCATATCATGATTGTCTAAGCATTGCAACTAGTTTAATTTACTACTTTTGGTGGAAGGTATACGTGCTTCCTCAATTAGTGTATTTAATGCTTCCTGCATTATCGTTTATGAAATTCTTTTATGGTCTAATGATGAGTTGGCATTCTTTTATGTATTCACTTAGATTTTCTGTTTAGTAAAGCCAGGTAATTTTTATCTAGTGCAGAAGGGTTATCTTGTCTATGAGTGAAACTCCCTTTGCAACTGCGATAGAAGTTGTCGGAATAGAGTTTTGTAGAATGGGGTGCGAGTCAAATTGGAAGTCTTTAAAACAGAGAATAAGGTGAGAGATTTTCAGCTTTTCATAGTAGTTGGGAGAACGAACTAACTCTCCTTTCTGACTTAAACAGGGTTGGGCAGTCAGAGCGAGGTGCAAACCCATTTCACGTGGGACCTTTGTATGTGAGTAAATTGGGGAGGTTTTGAGTGATCAGGAGGCAAACAGAAGGGGAGAAAGGTTTCACGATCCCGCTCACTATTGTGTTTTTTCCTTGTTGACCTTTTGACCTATGGTTTATCTTCATCCTTGGACTTGATTATTTTGAAACTCAGGTATGAAAACAAAGGTTGCATCTTTTTGTTTCACGCGGATGCTCCTGTTGATGATATGAGTGGATTGAATGAGGGAATGGTGCCATATGTGATTGATGCAACAAGATATGGGAATGTTTCACGGTTTATCAATCACAGGTGAGTTAGAGTTACTTTGTTAGCTATATCTTGTTGCCATCTGCCTTGCATTGTGAATGAGGTCCTTTTTTCTTCCCTTCTATATATGCATTTCTTTTCTTGCTATTTATGTTGGTGGCAGCTGCTCGCCAAATCTCATAAGCTATCAAGTTCTAGTGGAGGGCATGGATTGCCAGCTTGCACATATTGGCCTCTATGCGAGTTGAGATGTATGCTCTCTCTCTCTCTCTCTGTGGACATCATGTGGTATTGTGCTAGCACAAGGTTATCTAGAGGATATTATGGAATTATTGCCATAGAAATGCAGAGTTGTGGTTAAATAAATATCAAACCTTGTATTCAAGGTTTCAGATGAGTTCCATGTGAACTGTCCGAGTTCCATGTTGAGATGCATCAATGAACTCTTTATCACATCGTTTTGAAAATGACATGACAATATCCTTCATTCCGCCTGATGGATCCTTTGATTTGATGACCTACAGACTCAGTACTCAGGTTTATGTTTTGCTTTTACAATGTATATTGGCTAATGCTGCTACTACCGCCAACCCAATTTTAAAACTTACAATGTTTATTGAGGCTAATTCCATCTTCGGTTTCAGGTCAAACCTTTGATCTGGGTGGAAGCTCAAGTTGAAAGGCATTTAAGAAGTCATATAGAGATCATGGAAAAGGAGAGGAGTCAGTTCAAGGAGCACAAGTGCATTTATATTGTCACTGGCCAATGGTTTTTTTGCTGTTGGACACTTTCTTCTTAGTGTTAATAGGGGAAATTTGATTTGTTACTCTCCCGATTTTGCTCTGCTTCATTATACAGCACAACTACAAATGTGGAGATTGAGCTACCTGTAGCTACAGATGCAACAATCCCCAATATAAGGACTTCCATGGGTTCTGCAGCATACACACCTGAAAATGATGCGTTGCTCTGGAAAATAAAATCTTTTCCTGGTGGCAAGGTTTAATGCTAAACTCCCATTTTTCCAACTGCTGGCTGTTAGTGTTCAAGGATGGTCTCTTGACATGTTTTAAACTGATCAATTAGGAATATATGCTAAGAGCAGAATTTAGTCTTCCCTATTTTTGCAGGTAGATTTTGTATCATACATTGTTTGCTCTAACCTGAACTGATTTATTTTTTTTCCATATAAAATTGATAGTCCTTCTAGATAGGGATCCTGCAGAATTAGGATTAACCTCTAATCTCGATTTTAATGACCCAATCTGATGGACCAAGCCCTACTCTTTTCTTTCTCCCATGCATTTATACCTTATTTGTTTGGACAACTCATGTGTCCTTTCACAGAAAAATTGTGCAACATTATTAGGATTTCCTTTTCTAAGGGGTTGTGGGTACATCTCACTTGAGAATCTATTATTTTTTGCCAGGACTTAACCGGTAAGCCAGACCAGATATGTTCCTTTGTCTTTGTAATTGATTTCTCACTAGCATGTTACTTTTGTCATCATGTTATTTTATTTTAAGCTGACTTTGCTGTCAGATTTTTGCATTGTTGATTTATCACTAATTTTATGCAAACTCAAATCTTTTTTTGAACATGCCATGCTGGCATGTTTGCCTTGGATTTCCTCTTCACATGATTCAGCTAGACATTACTTTATTTTGTTTGTTTTTTGTATTATAGGCTCAACAATTGGGTTTGGTTTTCGCAAGAAACATGGCAAACTATCTTAACCTCAGAATCTCTTTAGATTGAGCTAATTACGTCTCTCTTACCATTCGTAGCCCCGCTTGGTCTAGAACGAGCTCCCTTCGGGTCAGGAGTGCATCGAGCATATCCAAAAACCAGGTGAGTCAACTAACAATAGTCCCCCATATGTATGTTCAATTGTCACAATTTTTTTCACACTGTTTTGATAGTTGATTGTTGTTCTTTCAATTTATTCACATGTTTTTGTTCTTATTTTTTACTTGTTGCTTGTTAGGTACATAAAAGGCCATCACATTATGGAGCTCTTCATCTGCTTGATGGACTTTCATTGAATTGTCTTTTTATTTTGAAGTCCTCCATTGTAGATTTTAGTTTTTACTGTCAAATTTGTAAGTCAGATAAATAATGTTTCAAATTACTATCATGGTTGTTTTTACTATCTTTTGATTGTTAAATGAATATGGCTTAAATATATTTGTTTCTTATTTTATTTTATTTTTTATAGTAGGTTTTTTTTGTTTAAAATCATTCTGAAATAAGAAAAAATACTGTTCTGAAATATGACCGTTGGCACTAGAACGGTTTAAAACCGTTACTAAAATTCCGTATCTAAATTTTGAAACGGTACCCAAAACGGTTCTGAACCATTCCAGATTTTTTGCGACTCCTCATTTAGGAACGATTTTAAACCGTTCCTAAATGACGATTTTGGTGTAGTAAATTATAGCCACCCATCATTAGCTTTTTTTCAGTTGAATGCCCCTTCGCTGGATTTCACTTCTCAGCCATTGAAGGTGGGCTCTAACGAATCAATGGTTTTGGACAAACATAACCCTGCCAGTACAAACTGAAAACCCAAGTATACTTTGCAGATCCTGGAGTTAAATATTCTACTATTCCCATCCCTTATCATTCATCTAACACGCTTGAGTGGAGGTTTGCTAATTGTGCACGTGCATAGTCCTACCCATCCGCATGTGTCAGAGATTTGGGCCATTCATTGGGCAGTGGCTAGTGTTAAACGCCAAATACAAATACAAAAAAAAAAAAACAAGGTAGTACTCTGGCTCAGCCAGACATGTACGGTGAACTTGGACCGGTTGACATTCTTCATCGATTCAATGACTCCCCCATCCGTAAGGAGTGGAAATTACCATCGAATCAACTGTCAATCAGACGGTTGATCAAGTCCATTGATCAAGTAGTACACAACGTGCATGTACCAAAAAATGGGCCCCACCATTGTAGCAAAAAAACCCTAAATTCCTGTTTTTGGACAATCCACCCTAAAATTTCCAAATCCCTAAATCGTAATTGATATTGAGAGAGATTAAGAGAGAGAGATACCTCAATCAAGCTTCGGGGAGAGAGAGAGAGAGAGAGAGAGAGAGAGAGAGAGAGAGATGGTTGGGCGCTGGAGTCGTTTCGGCTTAAAACATAACCTTATTGCTTATGCAAATTTTGGTCGATGATACTTGTCACCATTCGTCGGTAAAAGGCTGTAAAAATATTTGGGCCCACTTGTGCTTTATCAGCCCTATCCACTCCGTACATATGTTTTTAAATATACTTATTAGCTACACCAAAAATAAAAATTACAAATCAACATCTTTGATTAACCACACAAAGTGATATAATATGTCCACCGTTCATTTTGTCCGCCTTTACCAACGATTTTTGTCATCGGTAAAAATCTACTTTACCGATGATATTGTATAACGTCGGTAAAAATAGCCTCTCGGCGGGAACATGTTTAGTTGTGGCGGGAATATTTTTCCAACGAAATATGATTTCGTCGGGAAAAGTAATATTTACTGATGAAATCAATTTCGTCAAAAATAAGTTTGTCGGAAATCAATTCGTCCGGACAGGGCTCTGTGGGGCCCACTGTGATGTAACTGTTTTATCCACTCCGTTCATCACTTTTCTCAGATCATTTAAGATATGCTCCTAAAAATGAAGCAGATTCACAGCTCCTATGGACCACACCAAAGGAAGCTGCAGTGATAATGACACCCACCATTGAAACCTTTCCAAGGGACATCGTGATGTTTTTTTACCATCCAACCTATTCATAATGTCATGTAGACGTGGATGAAGTGAAAACACAAATATCAGCTTGATTTGAAACTTCTCCAACTCCCAAGAAGTTTTTTATGGTGGACATTCAATCCCCACTTTGTGCTCCAATACTTAAGCCTTGGACCTGTCTCATTCATAATCATATATTGGGCCCACCTAGATGTGATTCACATATCCAGCCCATTCATTATATGTGTCCCACTTGGATGAGGGGTCAAACCAAGTTTCAACCGCATCCAAAACTTATGTGGGCCCCACCAAGTGCTTTTATATATTTTAGTACGTCTTCATATAGTTTTAGATGGTATGGCCCACCTGAGTTTTGGATACGGATGATTTTTGAGATATCTCATAGCCTAAAGGGGACACATCAAATGCACGGTGTTGATGTTCGACACACATCATGATGGGCCCCATAAAACTTACTAACATTAATTCTTAGGTTCTCAGGGGGTCAATAAGTTGGGTCACAATTTCGACCAGAATATTTGGCCCATTTTACATGTCTGGTCCATTCACTCTATTTTACTGATCATTACCCTCAATTTGACTAGTTACTCGCCTCGATCATGCTACATATGAGAAAGATATTGGGCATATAAGATTGATCAACAATTTGAGTGAATTTTGATTTAAACATTTGAAGTTATTTACTCTTCAATTTGGACTGATCAGATTGTCCAAAAACAATTAAAGGTTGTTCATAATATCAAAAAGATATGAATAAAGAGAAAACACAAACATTAGCTTGATCCAAAACTTTTATGGCCTCTAAGAAATTTTCAATGGTAGAGGTTCAATCACACTATTTCCCATGGTGTGGTCCACTTGAGCTTTGGATATGCTTCCTTTTTGTTCTTTAGACCTCAAATTATCTGTTAACATGGATGAACGGAGTGGATAAAATAAATAAATAACGGTGGACCCCACCGAATTTACTCAGTATGCTAAGGGTAATGAGTAACTCACCTAAATGTAGTGGAGATGGGTTTCCTTAAAGCATTCATAATCATATATTGTGCCCGCCTAGATGTGATTCACATATCCAACCCACTCATTATGTGTGTCCCACTTGGATGAGGGGTTAGACCAAGTTTCAGCTGCATCCAAAACTCATGTGGGCCCCACTAAGTGCTTTTATATTTTTTAGGATGTCTTCACTTAGTTTTAGATGGTATGGCCCACCTGAGTTTTGTATATGGATGAGTTTTGAGATATCTCATAATGTAACACCCCATACTTTCCAGTACTCGAGTGTTACCGTATAACCAAACTTAGTATAAATACAAGCCTGACCTGAGTGAACATTCACATTCATCCTAGTTTAAATCTAACCATTGAAAACAGTCCATACCTATGTATCAGACTACCCATCCGTTAATCTTCGAGACAAACCATCCAGTAGTCATATAATATTAAATAAGTACATTTATTTTATTTATTATATTTTACACAAACATAGATCAAAAAAATTACAGATGTATCTTGATAAATTACTTATCATATAGAAGTGTATGAAAATATATTGATAAGGGTACTATATATATATATATATAATGTACGTAAAATATTATGAAAATAATATTATATTAACTAAACATAATGCATAATAATTTTATAATATATAATTGAATTATAAATAATAATGTAGTATTGAATATTTTTTATAAACATGTATGCAAAAAAATTATTAGATATTGAGTAAAATTTTATATTATTTAACGATGCGATTTTAAATAAGATATTGTACAATTTCCAATTCATATATATGTATAATATAAGACTGTATATTATGAATTATATATTAATAAATAGGAGATCAATGGCATGCATATAGTACTATGTTAATATTAAAATTATATGTATATATGTGTATGAGATTTAATTATTTTAATTATAAGTAATATATAAAAGTAATGAAACCTATATTAATATTCATATTGGTTAGTAACATGTGATGAAAGCTTTACAAATGGACCATTAGGACTTTTTAACCGTTGATGTTTAATCTCGGGAAGATTCGACCACTAGATCGACAGGAATCCCTCCGATACAACCCAAATCAAGTCATGGGGCCCACCTGAGCCTTGGATCCCCCTGATTTTTTTATCAAGAGGCCCTGAATAGGGCCTTTCAGGATGAATGGGCTGATTGGATTTCTCAAAATCATCACGGTAGGCCCCACCACTGGTCCCGTGAGTGCACGGTGCATGTGCACCAGCCATGCACAGGTCCTGGGAGCCCAGTCAAACCGGACTAACCCGAAATTCTCTTTCAAGAAAGAAATTCTCTCCCTTTCTCTTTAGTTTACAACAACGGGCGAACGGACATCCGTCCTTGACCTGTGGCCCACCTGCGTTGGCCATTTGGAAGATCTAAACTGTCCAACATGTTTAAGGCTTAAGTCTTACCAAAACCTAGCTCATCTCACGTGTTGGAATGTATGCACGTGACCATCATCTCTAGTGGAAACAGGCCCTGCAAAACCAAACTTTCTAAAAACAGAACCTGTCTTCCTTCTAGCTCAGCGATCTGCGTGCCCTCTCCCCTATCCAATCCCAGCCATCCATCCTGGCAAGATCCTAGCCGTCCTAGCTAGGTTTTAAAGATAAAAGAGAATGAGACGAGAAACCAGCCGTTTTCCTCCTAGCTTTGAACCCACCACCCAAATGCTCATGGTGCTTCGAAATCTCTCCTCTACAAGCTCCATGGCATCCATACGAACCGCCTAACACTGATAGATGGAAGAAAGAGGCAATGGGAGAGGTTCTGCCATTGATAGTAGCCATCTTCTTCACCACCATCCTACCGCACCAAGCATTTGCATCAAGCTAGATCCTGCTGGGCAAGCCAGGATTGAGTCCAGAGCTCTATGAAACTCTGAGGAGGAAGAAAGAAAATAAAAGAAATGGAAGGAGAAACAAAGAAAGAAGGAATATAGGGCGAGAGTTGGAGCGGTGCCGCCATTGCTCCACTCGACTCAACTTGCTGATGAGCTCAGGGCACATTGGCTGGACCCACCTGCAACGAAAAAGAAAGAAAGAAAGGTGAAGCAAATGGAAGAAGAAGAAAGTGAGGAAATAGGGTGTGCTGTTGCACCAATTCGAATCGGGCTGGGTCCCAGACCGAGTTGGGTCGAGTGAGAGTCTCACTCGTTGGAGAGCTGACTGAGTCAGGAACTCATCTAGCTGAGCCTGAACCTGTGTGATCTCAGTCCAGATTTGTGCGAGGTTCGGCTTGATCTAATCTGCAGCCTCTGCATGGCCCACCATCGTCACCACTAAGCCAAGCTCGGGCTAGTTGGGTTCGCTGGCTCACCAAGTCAGGCAGGCCTATTTGATCAACGAGCCTTCGTCCATCCAGGAAGTGGGAGGCAGTGATAGAAAAGAAGGGAGGAAGAAAGAGACAGAAGGAAGAGGAGAGAGGAGTGTTGCACTGAACTCAGCCCGGTCCCACCGAGTTGACTCAGTTGTCACTCAACCACCAACCTAGCCCTGACTCAGTGATTTCCTGTCAGGGTAAATTCGATTCCTCTACACCATAGCCGAGTCAGACCCTCATGTAAGCCTCTCATATGTATACTATCCTAAATTAGTGATCTCAAATGTTGACTCAACCGAGTCGACCTAGGTGAGCCACATTTCTTTTCCATATAAAGATTATTTCGATTATAATGTTATCATTACAATCGTCATTAGATTTCTTAATACTAAACATGATTAATCATTAATAAACTACCTGTACTAATGTTAGTTACAATGGTTAAATATAAGTGCTTCATTTGTCACTCCTAAGCATTGTTATGATAGTTATTAATAATGAATAGCCATCACCACACCATCTACGTTAATATTAGAAACTACTATTAAATGATATTAGTATGGCACCCATCACTTGAAAATCTATTACCATTAATAATAGATTTTAATATTTGTTACCATTGTAATACTTGTTACCACCATGATCGCAAGTACTAATCATATATATCATCAACGATGAATGGTGACTAACCATATTATTGCATTTTGCTAAAATTACACACATATTATAGTTCAACCCCTAGGACTAAACCCTAAAAGCCTAAGCAATCTAAACCCTTGGTTGAGACCTTAACCCTAAGTAGTGTGTTAGGGTTGGATCTAACTGTAAAACCTCATAATTCATGGTAAATCATAGTATCCATTATCATAATTGGAATTGATAGTTATGATTTAAAATCATTAGAAAATATTATCATTAGTATTAGTCTTTATTGTACTATCATTAGAAAATACCCTATTATTATTACTTGTATTATCTAAGAGATTATTAGTCATTATAAAGACGTTAGATAATGCTGATACATTCAACCGTGAACTTATAAACCACCATTACTCATATCAATGGATTAATACTTCCATTAGGAATATTATTTGACCCATTGCACAATACTAATAATAATAATAATAATAATAATAATAATAATAATAATAATAATAATAATAATGGAAATACTAATCTAGAATTCAAGTCCTAGAATCTAACGCCTAAAACTAAACTATAGCACGAAGCTCTAATTCATATACTAAAACCCTAAAAGTAATCTGAACCCTAGGTTATGGTCCTAACCATAAGGAATGTATAGAACTTGTATCTGATCATACAATTTTACAATTCATGGTAGGATGGATTCTAAGGGCACACGTGCTTCTTAGCAACATTAGTGGTGATCTATAAGGTGATGATTTCTTCCCCTTGAGCTTTCCATTTCCCATTAGCTTAAGTGATAGTTTTTATTTACATTTCAGTTAATAATTGATATCTTCATCTTTTAGTCACATCTGCTTAGCGTTGGAATTGAACTGCTTGCTTTTATGCCTGATATCTATCCTGTACATTTTCTCATACTTATGAATTACTTGTGGATTGTTTATGAAATTTAAATTGGTACATTAGTGAGAAACCCCCACTTATAAATGTACACATACTTGGGATGTAATGCGATTGATGGTGATTGCAATGGACCTTCAATCTAGTGGTTATTGAGTGGTGATCTAAATGGATCATTGATGTGGGCTACCATCCAGGGCTGCTGTATCTAAGTGGGTTCTAAGGATGATCTTTTTATCGCATGGTTTTGATACTTGCCCTATGTGGCTTATTTTGATATCTACCCTATGTGGTTTGTTTTGATATTGCCCTATGTGGCTTTGTTTTGGTATTTTTCCTGTATGGGTTCGATGTTTTATATCATGTAACCATGTGATGGTAAGCCCCATATATTGTAATATGATTAACTACTAGTCGACAGGTTTCCATTAAACATCCTAAGATGGCAGTCTCATGAGCCGGGGATGGTGGTATGGGACCTATGCCCGAGCTATCGGCCTACGCTGGGCTCTGAGCTCCCCGTAGTGACCTTTGAGCTTACTAAACCCGCTGGTTAAAAATGAATTAATAATGGTTGGGCTAATCATGCATTTATAGCATTCGGGCGATGACGGATGGATAATTCTGGATGTTGTAGCATATGCCTAATAGGATTTAGTTGGGGTATCATTTCCCTAGTTTCCAGACCATCGACTATCAACCCACTTTTGGTGAGTTTGGCACTACGCATGTAGTATGTACTTTCGCTGGTGACCGGCCACATTGTATGAGTTTTGCCCAAAAGCCAACTGGATGAGCATCCCCAGTTGATGTACACTCATACATCCATACATTTAATAAGACTGCATCATGTACTATTGTGTGTGCCTTGTATGTTTTCATAACTATTCTTACCTAATACGGTGGTGTGTAATCTTGAGGGGAATTCACACTGAATTGGCCACTCATCCATCAAATATATATATATAACCGTACAGGTAGCACAGGTGGCTTAAGTGATTTTCAGGTTCAAGTTGATGAAGAGTCGGGTTCAAGTGCCAGGGTTACATGGCTGTATCTACCTTGAAGAGTTGAGGGGTCTTGCGGCTCAAATTTAATTGCATTCTATTGTTTCTCATGCATTAAATCACATAATTCTTGTATTTATTAATTTTGGAGACATTAGTTTGTATAAGTCATTATGGGCGACCTTTTGCACATTTTAAATGTAAATGTAAATTTTCTATTATGTACGATTTGTCCATTCTACTCTCATCTACTTACTCTGATAACTGAATGAAAAAAAAAAATATATATATATATATATATACTTGAATTTGACCATCCTTTAAGGTTCACATTCGAGTTTTTGGGAAACGGGTCATGTACTCGGGTCCTGAAAAGTCAGGGCGTTACACATAACCTAAAGGGGACACATCAGATGCACGGTATTGATGTTCGACACACATCATGATGGGGCCCACAAAACTTACTAACATCAATTCTTAGGTTCTCACGAGGTCAATAAGTTGGGTCACAATTTTGACCAAAATATTTGGCCCATTTTACATATCTGGTCCATTCATTCTATTTTAGTAATCAATACCCTCAATTTGACTAGTTACTCGCCCCGATCAGGCTACATATGAGAAAGATATTAGCATACAAGATTGATCAACAATTTGAGTGAAAATTGATTTAAACATCTGAAGTAATTTACTCTTCAAATTTAACAGATTAAAATTGTCAAAAAATAGTTAAAGGTTCAATTAGTAGATGTGCCTAATAATTTAGTAAAAAATGTTATTTTTTCACAGATAAATCTAAATTTTCATTTAAAAATCATGTTTTTTTTTTCAAAATATATATTTTTTTACTCTTAATTTTTCTTTCAAAACTTTTAACAAAATATCATATATATTATTAAATATTTCAAAAAAAAAATACAAAATCTAAAATTTTATTGTCAAAATCTTAAATTTTTATCAATTTTTATTTTATTTTTATCAAAAAATTCAAAATGCCAATTTTTGCCGACGATGTATGTATTTCGTTGGTAAAAACTCCTTATTGTCGATTATTTTCATTAGTAAAAAGTTCCTTTACCGACGATAATGTATAACGTTGGAAAAATAGCCTCTCCGATCTTTTGCCAATGAATTATTTGGTTTGTCGGTAAAAATTATATTTACCGATGAAATAATCATCGAGAAAAGAGTTTTCACCGACGATATATAATTTCGTCGGGAAAAGTTTCCAAACCGTCGTTGTAAATGGTGGCGGGAATATATTCGGTCGTGGCAGGATTCTTTTGCTGACGAAATCATATTTCGTCAGGGAAAGTCATGTTTACCGATGAAATTGATTTCGTCGGAAATAAGTTCATCGGTAAAAGGCCAATTTGTTGTAGTGATGTCTAATGGGTTATATGATGTGTATGTTTCTTATGAGTCTTGTAAAGACATGTAAATGTTTTAGAAAAGAATTATGTCCTTAAAGATACAGGGGTTAAAAAATATACAGTTGTCAATTCCTTTCAATATTTAATCATAGATGATAAACCTATCATAAACTAGATTCATAACTTTCAAAATCTAGTTCATGAATTGTTAATGGAATGAGTAAAGTTGGATGAAGTGTTTCTATTGAAAACATTAATAGAAAAGTTACCACCCTCCTAGAAGGAATGTAAGAACAAAATGAAACATAAAAAGAACGACATCTCGTTGAAAAGCATAGTCGTACACATTCAAAGAGAGGAGGCTAATAGAAATATAGACCAAAATATAAATGCTAATGATTTAGATTCAAAAACAAATCTTGTGGAATCAAGTTAAGAAAACAAGAAGAAGAAAAAGTGAAATTACTGGTATTTTCGAATACCACTTAAGCCAGAAGCTTGGAGTTATGTCTAAGTTTTAGAGAGGGATGAGCCGGTAGAGAGTGTAGTGTGTGTGAGTGATCTAGGGTTCAATCCTTGGTAATGTTATCTTTTTTCTTAAAAAAAACATTAATCTACAATCTAAAGAAAGTTGCATATTCTCTACTCTTCCACCTCGATGATTCCCTCTCTACTTACCTCACTCATAAATGCTTTATGGGTTTTCCAATATATAAAGGAAGGTTGAGATACGAAGATGGAAAATGATCCATGTATGACACTTAACACCTCTACTAACCTTGCCAACACTTCCTTATAAGTGCACCCAACAACTTACTTTTTAGGATATTAACATTCAAACTTGATACTACAAAACATCTCACAATTCTTCTTAATTTATCTACCATAACTTCTTTTGATCCATATAATAGAATGGTGTGATCGATAAATTTGAAGTAAAAAAATCTCAAACTCTAAATTCTCTACCTTGAACCTACTAATAAGATTGGCAGATAGACTTTTACCCAACATCTAACTAAGTTCTTCCACTACCACCACAAATAAAAATGGAAAAAGTGAATATCTTTGCTGAAGACCTCTCGAAGTCTTGAAAAAACCTATAGGAAATCCATTGACTAGCATGGAAAACTTAACTAACCAAAAATACTTTTGGATCCATCTCCTTCATCTTTACATGTAACGCCCCAAGTATATACGCATGCTCGAGAATTCTGGGTGTTAATAATGTAAAAATTGGATGCTTCAAAATTGCACCTTTTTTTTAACATTTAAATCACATCTAGTTACATTCATCAAGGTAACCATTCACGAGAGTAAAATCAATTATATTTATTATTCTATTAGAGTAAAAAGTGTCCAACTAATTTTATAATGCCCTCTCAATGGGAGCTTATTACATTTTTTTAAAGTAAGCAGCGGAAAAATAAATAAAAGAAAATCGTACGATATTCTTCTTCTCTATTCGAACATATCTTCCACAGAATAGTCGACATCCGTATTATTAACTTGTAATTCACCCGGAATATCCGTATGGTTTGAGAAGGTTAATGCCCTACTCATAGTGATGGTTGTTGTTGAGACTCAAATATTGCATATTTAACCTTTCAATTAAATTAATTTTCATGGAATTTAATTGATAATTTAATTTAATTATATACGTTTTTGTCTTGTGAGATGATTTGGAAGCTTATGACGAATATGCACTTAAAAGAATGGATTTAAAGCTCAAAATAAAATAATGAAGAATTGGAGATTTTGAAGTCATTAATGAAGAATTCACATGCCAAATATCCAAGGAAACGAAGTGAGGAATGAAAAGAATCGAATGTCTGAAGTAATGAAAAGGAATCCTGAAAATTGGCCAGAAAATTGATATTATGAAACTCTGAGTTTAAAAGAGAAACTCCTGAAATAATTTCCAAAATAAACTTTGATGGCATCAATAATTTATGAATTTCAGGCTCAACTCGCCGGACAGTTTTGGATAAATTTCGATGGAATCGAAGACAGTTTGATGCCATCGAAGGTGTAATCGAAGATTGTTTGATGGCATCGAAGATTGTTCGATGGCATCGAAGTTTGTCATCAAAGATGCATAGAGTGCATAAATTTGAGGCGTTTTGCGAACTTTTTCAAGGTGGTGAGAAATTTTGGTTTGCAAAACTATTTAAAGGAGTCTTAGGCTACTCCAAATTATCTTTTAGGGTTTGGAAATGGAGCGAAGGCCTAAGTGGAGCGCCGATAACATTCTTCTACTTCGATTTCTTCACCGGTTCTAGTATATCTCTTCTAATTTTCTTTTATTTTTGAGTTAGTTATGACTAACTAATCTCTTAGCTAAGGCTAAGTGATGAAAATTATAGTTTATTTTGATATTTATCTTACTTTGATTCAATTTTATGGTTGAACTTCCATTAATTTCTAGTTTGAATAAAGAAATATTTTCAGTTTTCTGTGTTTTATTGTGACTCCAATTATAGTAGATGCTTGGAAAGCTTTTGATATCTTCTTATTTATTATGCAATTCTGTGATTTGTAAAATTCATGATTTACCATTGTCTCTTGGGCATGGTAGATGGTTGAATTCCCTGCGATCATCACATTGGTGCTTCATGAGGGAACTAATCCAATGAAAGTTCAGATTTTGTTTTAACCACTCCATCATTCGTTTGTATAGGATATGACCTCAATTCTAATCGAGTTATCATTGAATTAAGTAGATTAATATTGAAATTGCTATAAGTGGATTTCTGGATCCTTAGTTTTTTATCTTTATTATTCAAAAAAAACTTTATATCGTTGGATCAAAAACTTAGAAAACTAAGTTATATTTCGATTAGTATTAGACCGTGTTCCCCATTCCTTGTGGTTCGACCTCGTTCTCACCGAGTTATTACTAAATCGTGACCTTGCACTTGGGGTTGTGAACAAGTTTTTAACGTCGTTGCCAGGGAGTGGCGTTGAACACGATTAGGTTTAGTTTTTTTCCTTTAGGTTTAATTTTTTTTTTTAGGTTATATTTTTCTTTCTTTTTTGAAAATTTCTAATTTAGGTTTTTTTTTAGGATTTTTTAATTTCCAGAATTTGGTTTTTAAGGTTTATCTTATTTTTTCTAATATTATTAACATCGGTTGATTGTTTTTCTTTATAGGATCTTCTATTTTAGTTCTTCTATTCTAGTAATATCCTTCCCCTCTTAATTTTTCTTTTCTTATCGCTGTAGGATTTTTCTATAGAAATTCTTTTAGCGTTTCAGCATGTACGTGCAAGAGTGGACGCGTAAATATGCTAATATACTTCTAGAAGATGAGAGATACCGTGAATGGTTGTAAGATGATTATGTTAGGCAACAACCTATGTCTCGAGAATTTACTCAAACTAGGATCGAGAACCAACCGGGATTTTATATTCCACTAGTTAAGAAGTCCATACGTGATCATATGAGGGAGAACAATTATCATCCACTGGTCAAGAAAATGACAATGCGCGTTTATATTATGGGTGATAGCGCTTACCAACAACCGTCAAATACTCCCACGTACGACTCATATCATGACTACAATTGGTGGAAGTATCAGAGTTTAGATTAGAGAGGTGTACCAATCATGAATTTTAGTGACCATCCTCTTGGATCCCCTACTTATGAGATCTAAATAGAAACAATCCAAGAGGAGTCAATTCAGAAATTCATGGATGATCAAGAACAATTCAACTAATTTGTCACAGACATTAGAAAATCATTAGAAGCGATTGAATCATGCCTCAATGAGGAGGAAGAGGCTAGTTTATCCTAGCCTCAACCCAATCCAGAAACACAATGCGAGGAGAGTGATTCCAACTTGTGGAATATAATGAATTTGAGAATGAGGAGTTGGATTATGTTCATGAGTATACTGTTCAGTTTTCTGAAGAGTCAATCTCAATGACAGTCTAAGTTAATGATCAAGAGACATGGGTATTTTTCAAACATAGTGATGTTGACCTACTCCACCTACATGACACACTTGATTCCAATGTGGAGATGAGCCCCTTTTAAGTGATCCTCATGACTCTTTTGAGGCATGCTCTGCCCACTCCCCTGATTTAGATTAGGATATGATTAGGGAGATGAATGACTTGCTTGATATGACTCCGGTATTAGAATGATAAGATGTCAATGTTGAAAATTCCCGACTCTTAGATTCTAGTTATTTGATATATTTCAAAGTTAAGTTTGAGTTATTAATTCAAAATTAGAACTTTTAAACATTGATTGAGTCATGACTTCACATATCACATTTAGTTTACACATTAAACTTTAAGCTCGATATTGAATTGATTAACTTGATGATTATTAAGAATGATAGGAACTAAACATGGGGAATTTGTCCATCATGTTCAATGAAAAGAAAAGAAGAAGAAAATAAGTAAGAAAAAGAAATAACAAGCAAAAAAAATAGTTGTCGTCGAAAAGGGCTATCTATTAAAGTTCATTAAGGACTGTTGAAAAGAATAAAAAAAGTGAAATAGTGTGAAAGCCATCAATAAAAAAATCAAAAGCTGGAAGAGAATAGAGTGTTGAACTATAAGGCAAGTTTTGGTTATCTTGAACTCTTTTGATTATCAATGTTATCATGAAAATAGAGAATTGAACTTTTGGTTGTGATAAGTCTAGACTTCACTATGCACCCATGGAACTCAATGTTTAGAATTGCTCTAATTAGAGGATTAATACTTTGAACTTGATTAGAAAATTTACAAAGTACTAGAGTTTAGGAAAAAGTAGTGCTCAACATTAATGTATTTTAGATTTCTATAATCTAGATTGTTTATAGAATTGCTTCAACTTATGAAAATTATATATTGGTTTTCGAAATATCTTTCGCATGTTTTGGTCGGGACTAGCAAAATGCTGGTTGGGGTGTGTTGAGACTTAAATATTGCATATTTAACCCTTTAATTACATTAGTTTTCATGGCATTTAATTGATAATTTGATTTAATTATATACGTTTTTGTCATGTAGGGTGATTCGAAAGCTTATGATGAATATGCGCTTAAAAGGATGGATGTTGAGTGTCAAATATTACATATTCCCCCTAGTTATTCCTTAGTTTTTTGAACATGATAGTGCTTAATCGATCTATTTCTACTTATTTCTCTTACGAGGTGATTTCGAGAGCTTTGGAGAAAAGGACATTGAAAACAAAGAATTAATGCTCAAGAGATTGCCAAAGTAAATCTTGAAGATTTGGAAGCTAAAAATGAAGAATTTACATGACAAAAATTCAAGGAAACCAAGTACAATTGATGAAGAAAAGACTAGAGAAGAATTCTTAATCCACAGCAGAAAATAGACAAGTTTGGTCTGACTGAAACCAAGTTCGGTCTGACTAAAGGAAGGATATGATGTGACCGAAAGTGCACAAAAAGCTCCAACGCTGAAAGGAGTTAATTCGGTCTGACCAAAGGATAATTTGGTCCAACCAAAACTTAAGTTCGGTTCGACCGAGCCTAAGCTCGGTGTGGCCAAAATCGAACAACTACTGAAACATAATCCTGTCACAACTTGAACTTGACTTTGGTTCGACTGAAGGTGAATTTGGTCTGACCGATGCGTAACTCTACTACGTAAATTTGAGGCGGTTTCAAAGTTGGTCCAAGCAAAAGCTATAAATATGGGTTCTTTAAGGAGTTCTAAACATGAATTAGGTTTTAAGGAGCAAACCCAAAGGGTGGAGCAGCCTCCCAAGAGTTTTTCTTCTTCTTCCCTAGTTTATTTTTCATGTTTTGTTTAAGAGATTTGATTTTAATCATGTCGATGGTTAACTAAACATCTTAGCTAGAGCTAAGAGGTTAAGCTTGTAGTGTGTTGGGATATTTATCTTGTTTTGATTCTTGTTTATATTGAACTTCATTGATTTCTAGTTTGAATAAAGGACTATTTTCAGTTTTCTATGGTTCATCGTGACTCAAATTACAATAGATGTTGTGATGGCTTTAAATATCTTCTTATTTGTTTTGATATTGTTGAGATTGGTAAAATTCGTGATTCACCATCGTCTCTTGCACATGGTGGATGGAGAAATTATGTTTAAGGGGGGTAAATTGTAATACCCCGAACTTTTTAATACTCGAGTATTGAGAGTTCTTAAGTGTTACTATGAATTTAACCTATTATGTACATGTGTATGGTACCAATCAACCTAACCTAACCTTACATTCACCCTCTAACATAAATATGACCAATGAAAAAATGATCTTCACCCATAAATCAAGTCATCTGACCGTTGATCATGTGGTTTGATATATGTACCTCCCCTTGACTAAATAGGTGAATAACTCTTTATCCATAATGATTTAGATATAAATCCTTTTATAAGAATTACTTAGAAAGGCACATACAACCCTGTTGAGCCATTACATTTCACAAAACTTTTAGATCAATAATAATTATGAAAATGCGATAGACCTAGAACCCCAGTTCTAAATCACATGGTTTCCATGATCTGATTCACGTGAAACCTTATACTAGACCTAATATCATATATTAACCATACATGTTGATTTTCAGCCATTGGATTAGCATAGAAGTGGCCCAATTGGGGAATCAGCACTTAACCGTTGATTCTGATCTCCATCAAGTTAGAAAACTAGTATGTGGGTGTAGTAGGGTGTTTCTAGTCATTTGAACAATGTGGATCCCACATCGTATGGACCAAAAGTGGTGTATGAGGGCCCCACTTGTAGCGCATGTGCACAACACACGTACACCAGCGTCACACCACACCCAGAATCGAATCAAACCAGGTTTAACCCGATAAAACCCAAGTAAAGGAAAGGAAACTCCCTTCTTCCTTCCGCATCCAAAAGACGATCGTCCGCTAGGACGTGTTATGGGCCACCACTGTGATTGTTTCAGACGATCTAAACCATCCATTGTATCTAGGTGGTGAATTTAACCAAAACCTAGCCGATCACGTGCACCCATGCACGCACGCGTGCCGGCAACATCAGTCACAATAAGCTCCGCCGCGTAACCATTCAAACAAACCGATTTCTTCCATCGTTCATGACCCACCAGCCTGGCCATATGAAGGAAATCCCATTCCATTCAGGAGTTCGGGAAACCACACCTAGAACAATTCGGTGGGCCACTGCAAATGTGATCCTTACCCCACCATACTGGGCCAGAAGGACAAGAGAAGATTAATGGAAGGGGTGGATTTTCTAGACATCCATGATTGTAAGCCCCACCAAGTAACGTAGATCAACCGAATCGCAACAGACGTGATCGGCGAAGGAACCGGCACTACAAGAAATCCCACTTTTAGCGACGAAAATTTTCGTCGCTAAAAGCTAAAATTTCGTAGCTAAAGGGTTTTAGTGACGAAAATTTTCGTCGCTAAATTCGTCGTTAAAACTGCGACGTAGTAGGGTTTTATCGGCGAAAATTTTAAATCGTCGCCAAAGGCATGATTTTTAGCAACGAAAATTTTTGTCACTAAAAATATTTGCAAAACTTTTAGCTACGAAAATTTTCATCGCTAAAAATTTTTTGCATGTACTTTTAGCTACGAAAATTTTCATCGCTAAAAATATTTGCAAAAAATTTTAGCTACGAAAATTTTCATTGCGAAAAATAATTCTAAAGTTTTAGCTACGAAAGCTTTCGTCACTAAAAAATATTTGCAAAACTTTTAGCTACGAATATTTTTGTCATATAAAAGTTTTACCGTCACTAAAAATAATTACAAATTTTTTGCAAACGCTTTAGCTACAAAAATGTTTCGTCGCTAAAAATTATTACAAAAGTTGTGGTAACGAAAATTTTCATCGTAAAAAGAAAAATACAGATTTACAAAACTTTTAGCTACGAAAATATTCGTCACTAAAAATAATTAGTGAAAATTACAAAAATTTTGGCGACGAAAATTTTCGTCGCAAAAAAATATTTACAGAACTTTTAGCTACGAAAATTTTTGTCGCTAAAAGTATTTAAAAAAAATAAAAAAATATTCCCGCACAAAATTCCTGATAAACACCTGTTAACAATATATTTCAGCAAATTTATCCTGAGATACACCTATTATATAATATATTTCATCATATTCACATTCACATCCATCTAAACCCAAACTAATAAATCCATCCAAACATTAAACTACATTCATCCAAACACAAATAATCTTATCCACATCACATTCATTCATGCATAAATACACATAAACTTAACATCATAAACAAAAATACCCTAAACCTTAACCTAAACCTAAAACCTATAACCTTAACCTAAAACCTATAACCTAAACCTAAACTATAACCTATAAGTTTAGGTTTAGGAAATTGGGTTCGGGTTTGGAATCGGGTTTAAGTTTGGGTTTTCAAATTTAGGTTTAGGTTTAGGTTTAGGTTATAGGTTTTGAGATTTGAGAATAGGTTTAGGTTAAGGTTATAAGTTTAGGTTTAGGAAATTGGGTTTGACATCGGGTTTAGGTTTGGGTTTTCAAGTTTAGGTTTATGGTTTATGTTAGGGAGTTGAGATTAGGATTAGGTGTAGGTTTAGGTTTAGGGATTTGAGAATACGTTAAGGTTTAGGTTTAGGAAATCGGGCTTGGGTTATAGGTTTAGGTTTAGGAAATCGAGTTCGGGTTATAGGTTTAGGTTTAGGTTAGGTTATAGGTTAAGGTTTAGGAAATTGAGTTTAGGTTATAAGTTAGGTTATAAGTTAAGGTTATAGGTTAAGGTTTAGGTTATAGGTTAGGTTTTAGGTTTAGGTTAAGGTTATATAAGTTTAAGTTTAGGTTATAGGTTTTGGGATTTAAGAATAGGTTTAGGTTAAGGTTATTTATTTAGGTTTAGGAAATCAGGTTCGGTTCGAATCGGGTTTAAGTTTGGGATTTCAAGTTTAGGTTTAGGTTTAGGTTAGGGAGTTGAGATTAAGATTAGGTGTAGGTTTAGGTTTAGGGATTTGAGAATACGTTAAGGTTTAGGTTTAAGAAATCGGGTTCGAGTTATAGGTTAAGGTTTAGGAAATTGAGTTTAGGTTATAGGTTTAGGTTATAAGTTTAGGTTATAGGTTAAGGTTTAGGTTATAGGTTAGGTTTAGGTTTAGGTTAAGGTTATGTAGGTTTAGGTTTAGGTTATAGGTTTTGAGATTTGAGAATAGGTTTAGGTTAAGGTTATAAGTTTAGGTTAAGGTTATAAGTTTAGGTTTAGGAAATCGGGTTCGGGTTTAGGTTTGGGTTTTCAAGTTTAGGTTTAGGTTTAGGTTTGGGAGTTGAGATTAGGATTAGGTGTAGGTTTAGGTTTAGGGATTTGAGAATACGTTAAGGTTTAGGTTCAGAAAATCGGGTTCGGGTTATAGGTTTAGGTTTAGGTTTAGGTTAGGTTATAGGTTAAGGTTTAGGAAATTGAGTTTAAGTTATAGGTTTAGGTTATAAGTTAAGGTTATAGGTTAAGGTTTAGGTTATAGGTTAAGTTTTAGGTTTAGGGTTATAGGTTTAGGTTTAGGTTATAGGTTAAGTTTTAGGTTTAGGTTAAGGTTATATAGGTTTAGGTTTAGGTTATAGGTTTTGAGATTTGAGAATAGGTTTAGGTAATCAAGGCTATAAGTTTAGGTTTAGGAAATCGGGTTCGGGATCGGGTTTGGGTTTGGGTTTTCAAGTTTAGGTTTAGGTTTAGGTTAGGGAGTGGAGATTAGGATTAGGTGTAGGTTTACATTTAGGGATTTGAGAATACATTAAAGTTTAGGTTTAGGAAATCGGGTTCGAGTTCGAGATCGGGTTTACGTTTGGGTTTTAGGTTTAGGTTTAGGAAATCGGGTTCAAGTTCGAGATCGGGTTTACGTTTGGGTTTTAGGTTTAGGTTTATGCTATAGGTTATAAGTGTAGGTTTAGGTTATAAGTTTAGGTTTTGGGATTTGAGAATAGGTTTAGGTTAAGGCTATAAGTTTAGGTTTAGGAAATTGGGTTCGGCTTCGGGATCGGGTTTAAGTTTAAGTTTTCAAGTTTAGGTTTTCATTTAGGTTAGGGAGTTGAGATTAGGATTAGGTGTAGGTTTCGGTTTAGGGATTTGAGAATACGTTAAGGTTTAGGTTTAGAAATCGGGTTCGGGTTATAAGTTTAGGTTTAGATTAGGTCATAGGTTAAGGTTTAGGAAATTGAGTTTAGGTTATAGGTTTAGGTTATAAGTTAAGGTTATAGGTTAAGGTTTAGGTTATAGGTCAAGTTCTAGGTTTAGGTTAAGGTTATATAGGGTTAGGTTTAGGTTATAGGTTTTGGGATTTGAGAATAGGTTTAGGTTAAGGTTATAAGTTTAGGTTTAGGAAATCGGCTTCGGGTTCGGGATCGGGTTTAGGTTTGGGTTTTCAAGTTTAGGTTTAAGTTTAGATTAGGGAGTTGAGATTAGGATTAGGTGTAGGTTTAGGTTTAGGGATTTTTGAATACGTTAAGATTTAGGTTCAGGACATCAGGTTCGGGTTCGAGATTGGGTTTACATTTGGGTTTTAGGTTTAGGTTTAGGCTATGGGTTATAAGTGTAGGTTTAGGTTTAGGTTTTAGGTTTAGGTTTAGGCTATAGGTTATAAGTGTAGGTTTAGGTTTAGGTTATAGGTTTAGGTTTTGGGTTATAGGTTTAGGTTTAGGTTAAGGTTTAGGTTTTGGGATTTAAGAATAGGTTTAGGTTATAAGAATATGTTTAGGTTTAGGTTTTATGTTTAGGTTAAGGTTATAAGTTTAGGTTTAGTTTATAAGTGTAGATTATAGGTTTAGGTTTAGGTTAGGTTATAGGTTAAGGTTTAGGGAATTGAGTTTAGGTTATATGTTTAGGTTCAAGGATTTGAGAATACATTAAGGTTTAGGTTTAGGAAATCGGGTTCAAGTTTGAGATCGGGTTTATGTTTGGGTTTTAGGTTTAGGTTATAGGTTATAGCATTAGGTTATATGTTTAGGTTTAGGTTAAGGTTTAAATTTATATGTTTTGGGATTTGAGAATAGGTTTAGGTTATAAGTATAGGTTTAGGTTAGGGTGTAGGTTAAGGTTTAGGGAATTGAGTTTAGGTTATAGGTTTAGGTTATACGTTATAGGTTTTTAGTTAAGGTTTAGGTTATAGTTATAGGTCAAGCTGGGATTTGAGAATAGGTTTAGGTTATAAGTATAGGTTTAGGTTAGGTTATAGGTTAAGGTTTAGGGAATTGAGTTTAGGTTATGATTATAGGTTTAGGTTAAGGTTTAGGTTTAAGTTATAGGTTTTGGGATTTGAGAATAGGTTTAGGTTATAAGTATAAGTTTAGGTTAGGGTGTAGGTTAAGGTTTAGGGAATTGAGTTTAGGTTATAGGTTTAGGTTATAGGTTATAGGTTTTTGGTTAAGGTTTAGGTTATAGTTATAGGTTTTGGGATTTGAGAATAGGTTTAGGTTATAAGTATAGATTTAGGTTAGGTTATAGGTTAAGGTTTAGGGAATTGAGTTTAGGTTATAGGTTTTGGGATTTGAGAATAGGTTTAAGTTATAAGTATAGCTTTTGGGTTAGAGTTTAGGTTATAGGTTATAAGTTTTGGTTAAGGTTTAGGTTGTAGTTATAGGTTTTAGGATTTGAGAATAGGTTTAAGTTATAGGTTAAGGGTGTGGTCCCTGCAAGTACAGATATAAACATAGCCTGTCCAAATGGCCAGGCTACTCTAATGTTGTCTATAAGAAACGGACAACTTCATCATGGTCATAACAGTGGTTCCCACCTTTTAGGGACCCCCGCTCAACATCCGGATAGCTCCGATGCACATCCGGATCTGCTCCATCAATTTCGAGCAAATATAAATATAAACACGGCCTGTCCAAATGGCCAGGCCACTCCAATGCTATCCATAGAAATTAGAAAGCTTCATCAAGGTCATAACAGCGGTTCCCACCTTCCAAAGACCCCCGCTCAACATCTGGATAGCTCCAACGCACATCTGGGTTTGCTCCATCAATTTCAAGCAAATACAAATATAAACACGACCTGTCCAAATGGCTAGGTCACTCCAATGCTGTCCATAGAAAATGGACAGCTTCAGCATGGTCATAACAGTAGTTCCCACATTCCAAGGACCCCCACTTAAAATTCGGATAGCTCCGACGCACATCCGGGTCTGCTCATTTAAATAAAATGGATTATCAAGATCTTTTAAATAAAATCAGGTCCAATCAACAATCTGACCTGGAGGATTCTGTTAGCATTGTTGACGGCACCTCGAATCTTGTTTTAGGGCCTAGAAATTCAAAATTAGATACAAAAATTAGAAAAACCAGAGAAATTTAAGAAAGATAGTTAAAGTCCATGTGAATGAGCACAAGTATGCACCTACATATGAATTCTGAAAAGCTATTGCATATCATAAAAAATAATAATAATAATAATAATAATAAATAATCCTTACGTTTGGATATTCAACAAAATGGGTTAGAATGAATTCATTTGCCTAATTCATGGAAACCTTGCATTTGAATATTCAATAAAATTGAATTTTAATAATTCAATTCAGTTCAATAAACTCAGATTTCTGAAAAGGATTTAATGGTTTTAAATCCATGGTTTTCTAGAAAAGGTCCATTTCCTAGACATCGAATTCAACAGGGAAAATAAGATGGTTAATATTACTTTTCACAGTGCAAAGTTTCAATTATGTCTCTTCTTTACCTTCCATTTTCTTCTTAACAAGAAAATCCATATTTACTAATATTCCCATTTTTCTATTTTTCAAAAGAATGAGTTTGGACTCTGAAAGCGTCGGCTTCAGCACTCGTACTTTCAGCCCAAACCCTAACCAAGGACTCTAAAATTACCAAGTACTTATAAAAATTCATTGCAAGCATTTTCTGTCTATGTGCGTGACGACCATATTGTTAAGATCAATCCTCTTATCTTCATTTACAGAAACTAGTGGATGACAAATTATGTATAACATACAGAGCTGGTTCAGCCACTTATGCAATTAGGGAAGGTTCAAAATGGTCAGATTTCCACATCAAGCATCATTATATACCAAACATTAACTTTTGCACAAGGTTCAAAATGGTTAGATTTCCACATCAAGCATTAACTTCTACAGAAAAGTGCAAGCAGCGAGTATGTACCACACCCTTAAGTACAATATCCATTTCAGTGTCCTTGTTGTGATAAACAACTCCAGGACAGTCGATTAAAAAGATACAGTTCATTAGTGTTATGCACTGCCACACCTTGGTCTCACCTAGAATGGGAGCCACTTTGCAGACCTTGAAAAATAGAAGGCAAAACAACTCTGTCAAATTGGACACTAAATAAACAAGCAGCATTATCTAAATCATGAAATGATATACTTCACATAAATAATATGAGAAATATCTGATAATCTGTCTAAACATTCTCATTTCAGCTATGTAATCATCTTAGATATTTACAGAGTTGTGTCATTTTTTTAAATGATGGAATTTTATTAATAATCTAAAAAGCCACACATATACCTGCAGTTATAAACAAATTACTATTGCAAGCTTACCTACAGGAGGAATCGAACCAACAACAATGTAAGGTAATAATGCAAGGTTTCTCAAATTACTCAAAGCACGAGGAATCAGACCAGTCAGATTGTTTCGTTGCAACGTCAACTCAACTAAATTCTTGAGATTCCCTAATTCTGTTGGAATTGTACCTAAAATCTGATTTATAGAAAAATTCAAAATTTTGAGCATGGTCACATTACCCAAAGCAGGAGGAATTGGACCAGTCAGAGAGAAGTTGAAGTTCCTTTTCTTTCTCAAGTAATGAAGCAACAAGGGAGCACTTCTTACTATTGCATTATACCGATGCTAAGCCAATGTGGGAATTCCTTACTTCACCATCTCATAATATGATACAAATACATATTTTTTACAACTGGAATGGTCATCTTCATTGTAAAACTAATTAAGAATGCCTCATGAGTTTAGCAGTGTAAGAAATCATTGAATAGAGGATGATGTATAACCACCTCGTGACGGCACCCATTGATCATCCCCAAAGCTCTATGCATGAAATTTTCCGGTTGCTCCGTAGAAAAGAAACCACTGTATTCAGATCAACTTTTTGATAGGCAGACAAACAACAAGAATAAACACTAAAGAAAACCAATTGAGCATTGAAACTAGAGAATCATTAAAGAAATCACAAGGGCCATCATACCTCATGCCAACCAGGGCTGACATAATCTCCACCAGATAAGCCCGATCTAGAAAAATCAAGAGTAAATACAATAATATTAGAAGGAAGTAGGATTGCAATTGCATCATTTGCAGGTCATTCAGTTGTAAAATAAACTTACTCTACAAGGACTTAGAATGAACAACTGGCCTCTTTCTGTACCAAGAATATGTTGTTCATGTTAACTCTGCAATTTTCCTGGATTAATATAGTAGCTAAGCGGGTCGAATCAGAGAAATGCATAACATTCAAGGCATATATGTATATTTGTCTCACATGAACAACATTGTACATGGAACAGTTTCCACAACTTATTATATGATCTATTCACACGCACTAGCATACATGAATGAGAAAATATACACCCAGTATGTATTGCAACATATCTGTCAACAACTTCTCTTGATCCTCTCTAAATATATGATTTCCTACAAAATTTTATCAGCAAGGACCCACATCGACCTTTACAATCATATGTACATAGAGGTATTGAATGTATGACTCCTTGAGGATGCCTTCAAATGTAGTTGATTCCTATTATCATACTTTGTAATATGTAATTGTTGAAAAATGGGAATCCATTTATTAAAACAAGTAAGATTGTCCCTTAAAAAGGTTAAAGAATTGTCATAAATTTATTCAGGTAAATGAGTATAAGGAGTGCATTTGCAGTTCGTTTTGTACAAGGGAGCAAATGATGATAGCTTGGTGTTTGTTCATGTGAGAAGAAATTTCTGTTCAATCTATTAATGAAGGCCCATCTAACCATCTTATATATATTAGCAGTAAAGAATCCAGGTGAAGATAACAAGGATGCTATCCATCATGAGGGAAATGAGGCACTTCGTGGACTTGAACATCCAGCGGTCATGGCAATTGTAGTCCTTTTTTTCTACATTTGGATTGTGATGTCCATCTACTGACCATTAATACCTAGGATTATAAATGTTGGGACCGATGTTCTTGCCATTTCTTTTGGTAACTCCAACAGGAATGTTGCTACACATTTTAAAAGTCACACTTTACAATTCAGAATGAGATCCAAGTAGTGAATCAGGTGGGCATCTACTATGCTCATAAACTGTTACTGCTATATAGATCAAGAAAGCATAAATTACCATAAACCCAGGACCCAAATCCCCAAAACACAAAACCCATTGTACCCCCAAAAGAAAATGTTGAAACGAACAACAAAAAGAGCCCACCCTCAAACCCAACACGATCAGACCCCAAAATCATTTTTAAAAATAAAATAAATCCCACCCACGAAATGAAAGGAAAAGATTATCCTTTTCCCAATTATAGATTCAGAAAAATAAACCGTAAAAGTGATTTTTACGAAAGTCCAAATCCTTTTCCCATTACAGATTTTAGGAAAGCCTTAATTTAAATATTTTAAAATATGATAATATGCAGATTTACAGATCTAGAAATAAAAACCCTAAATCTCCATTTGAGAGAAATGAGTACCTGGTTGGGGAAGAGGTGAAGGGTGGGGGTTGCTGGCCCCACCAGATCTGGAGATGATGCTAGAGACGATGCGGTGAGAGAGAGAGAGAGAGAGAGAGAGAGAGGGGGGGAGGGAAGGGCGAGGGCGAGAGGAGGCAAGGGAGTGCGAGAGAGGGAAAGTGAGGGCGAGAGGGAGAGGGAGAGGGAAAGGGAAAGTGAGGGCGGGAGTGTGAGGAGGTTTCTTTTACCAAAAGAATGAGCTGAAATTTTGGGACCACCATTGCATGGACGGTCCTGTCATGGGCTCGTGGAGCCCACTATGATGTACATGGTTTATCCAATCCATTCATTCATTTTAGAATCTAATTATATGCGTGATAAAAAAAAGGAGGCAGATCAAAGGACCACGTGGATCACACAAATATAAATGGCGATGACTTAATATCGACTATTTCCAACGATGTGGTCCACTTGAGCCTTCAATCTGCCTCCTTTTTGGGTTCATGCCTTAAAATGAGCTGTCCAAATGGATGGACAGCCTAGATAAAACACGCATGTTGCGGCAGGCACATGGAGGCTCTTAGGCTACCGTCAAATGGTGTGGCCTAAAAAAGTCACGGATTGACTTGATTTTTAAGCCCCAGGCCCACCATGGAATGGTGCGTCTGACTAATTGGATAGATGTTTGACACCCATCATGGTGGGGCCCACATAGCTCGACCGTATGAGAAGTTCCCATGAGCTCGACCGAATGGAACCTTTTCCCATACATATATATATATAATAAATTATAAAATTATTATATATCCATCATTAAAATCCTCCTAAGGCCCACTGTACTGTTTATTTGACATTCGATATGCTGATTAGGTCATACAGGGCCAGATGAAGGGGAAAAACAAAAATCAGTTTGATCCAAAACTTTTATGGCCCCAAAATGTTTTTTAATGGTTGACGCTCATTCAACACTGTTTCCTGGAATGTGGTCCACTTAAGATTTGGATATATCTCATTTTTGGTCTCATACCGTAAGATGATCTTTAAAAATCGATAAACGACATGGATTAAACACATACATCATGGTAGGGCTCACAGAGCACCAACCACCAGCCATTGGATGGTGTCAGGGGGAGTAGCCAATCCGTTTCCCTCATTTGTGGTGTGGTCCATTTAATCTTTCAATATAATTGTCATGGGTTACTGCTTTAAGAGTCACTAGATTGTGTCACGTGAGCTTCTGATATATCTAAAAATTACCTATTGCCTGTAATCAATGGATGATACAATCAATAATTAAAACCCTAACATTTCAACCAGATCAGAGCTACAAAGGTTTTTTTTTTTTTTTCTAAAAAAAACCATGATTAAGCCATAAACATCCCAAGATCGGAGCTAAGGTTAGGGCAAAAACACCCCTACTACAGTTGATGCATCTCCGATTTGAGGCAATTTCATAAGGGCCAGTTTGACCGGGTGGATTGGAAGGGATTGAATGGTATTAGGGTGGATGGCATGGATTTCTAGGTAATGATGGTGTTGTCAATGGATTGTCTTGAGATCCATGGGATTGTTATATCCCTGGATTGCTGTATCTAAGTCTGTTTGGCACGCCTGGCCAATCCCGGGATCAAACCTTCCCATCCCTTCCAATCCCTCTAACCAAACACATCCCAAGCAAATTTGAACGGATTAGGGTGGATGAGATGGGATTTAAAGGTAATGAGTGTTGTCAGTGGATTGTCTTAAGATCCATGGGATTGTCACTAACTCTGTTTGGCACGCCTGGCCAATCCTAGGATTTAACTTCCAATCCCTTCCAATCCGACCACCCAAAGGGGCCCTAAGACCTATGATGATCTTCTCGTTCCTCTCCTCTTCCTTCATACTAATTTTAAAAAAAGGAACTGAAGAATCAGACCAGAAAAAACTAGAGAATCGGCAAAAATGCCCACATTTTTTTTGTGGTGGATCAACTTGAGATTTTGATCTGCCTCATTCTTTGACCCATGCCCTGAAATGATCTATATAGATGAATTTTTGTGGTGGACATTATTGTGAAACTATATAGGCCCCACCTAAATGACTACAGCTGTGACCCCTATTTCCTGTGGTGTGGTCCACCAAAGTCTCCTATCTGCCTCCTTTTTGGTATCATAACCTAAAATGATCTGTCAAAATAGATGGACAGAGTGGAGGTGTAGGATTTGCACGCGGTTTGGTAAGTGACCCCAACACCAACAGTCCACGAGTCAAAGCTCTATAGGCTATGATGATGTATGTGTTTTATCCACATCATCCATCCATTTTTCTATATAAAGTTAGGGCATAAGCTCAAAAATGAGTTAGATTAAAATCTCAAGTGGACCACACCACTGGAAAACAATGATGATTGAACGTCAACATTTAAAAACTTCCCACGGCCTACTATAATGTTTATTTCTCATCCAACCTGTTGATAACATAACAGGCATGGATGAAAGGAAAACACATATATCAGCATGATCCATAATTTTTGTGGCCCCAAAAAGTTTCCATAATTTTCCAGAGATTTGGATCTACCCTATTTTTCATGATTTTCATGCCCTTTGAACTGTTAATGTCATCGGTAAAACTTTTCTTTTGTGGCACTTACAGGTGGAGATCTATATGGAGAAAGTAAGGTTTGTAACTTACTGAAACAGAATATGTGCTCTTTCACAGTTTTGCATATCCTCATTTTTTGGATATGTATGATTCTTTAAAAAATTACACTACTGATAAAATAAAAATAAAAAGATTAAGAAAGCTACAAATTATTAAATCATGTTTCAATGTAAGAAGTGTGTATATATATATATATATATATATATATATATATATAATAAATTATAAAATTATTATATATCCATCATTAAAATCCTCCTAAGGCCCAAAGTATTGTTTATTTGACATCCAATATGTTGATTAGGTCATACAGGGCCAGATGAAGGGGAAAAACAAAAATCAGTTTGATCCAAAACTTTTATGGCCCCAAAATGTTTTTTAATGGTTGACGCTCATTCAACACTGTTTCTAGAATGTGGTCCACTTAAGAGTTGGACATCCAATTGTTGAACATCAACACTGTGGATTTGATGTGTCCCCTTTAGGTTATGAGATATCTAAAAAATAATCTGTATATGAAACTCAAGCGGGTCATACCATCTAAAACTATGTGAAGACATCCTAAAAAATATATAAGCACTTGGTGGGGCCCACATCAGTTTTGGATGCGGCTGAAACTTAGTTTGACCCCTCATCCAAGTGAGACACACATAATGGATGGGTTAGATATGTGAATCACATTTAGGCAGCCCAATATATGATTATGAATGTTTTAAGGATACCCTTCTCCACTACATTTAGGTGAGTTACTCGTTACCCTTATCAGAGTAAACTTTGTGGGGTCCACCATTATTTATTTATTTTATCCACTCCTTTCATCCATGTTAACAATAATGAAGTAGATCCAGATCTCAAATAAAAACATTGTTTGATTGAACGCCCAGGATTAAAAACTTTTCATGGCCCATAAAAGTTTTGGATCAAGCTGATATTTCTTTTTCCCTTTGTACAGGTTTGTATGATCGTGATTAACATGTTTGATTTCAAATAAACATTACAGTTACCACAGGAGGTTTTTAATGGTGGGCATTCAATAACTACTGTTTCCTGTGGTATGGTCCACTTGAGATTTAGATCTGCCTCATTTTTGGGATCAAGCCTTAAAATGATCAGAAAAAATGAATGGACTGAATGGATAAAAGAAAAAAAATAATGGTGGGGCCCACAGAGCACCGATCAGTAGCCACCTGGCTACTACAGGCAGCATTTACTGGATGGTCGAGATAAAAAAATCCAATGGCCTAGATTAAGCGGACAAGTATACTCGAATCAGAGGTTAAGATTTTTCAACTAATTTAATTTTCAGAAGATGATTTATATACAACAGGTCACTCAGTTTAGACAGTTTAGTTCGAGTCAATGTACGTGCAACATGTGCACTTCTTAGCTGCCCTCGTATCAACCGCAACATTATGCCAGAGTATCAAACATACTCCTCAACCCTCAAAACACCTCCTCCCTCTCCCGCGGTCTCTCTTTATATCTCTCTCTCTCATTTTGGGCGAAGAAGAAGAACTCTCCCTCTCTCTCGTTTTGGGGGCGAAGAAGAAGAAGAGAAGTGGTATGGATTTTTCCTTTTACCTGAGATTTATATTTTTTCTTTTTGGGATATTTTTTGTTTAAATTTTGACCTAATTTCAGCCATCCAATCTGCTAGATTGGACACAAGGGCTGAGAAATTCAATCATTCATCAGATGAGCACTTCCCACACACGCCCTCTCTCTGTCTCTGAAGCTCGGTGAGGTATCTCTCTCTCTCTCTCTCTCAATCTCAATACCGATTTAGGGATTTGGGGATTTAGCAATCTATGGATTTGGAGATTTAGTAGTCTGTGGATTTGGGGATTTAGCAATTAGTTGAGCTTGGTCCAGTTTTACTGTGTTCAAGACTAGACAATGCTCTTTCTGTGCTCTTTCTGTTCAAGACTAGACAATGCTCTTTCTGTGCTCTTTCGGTTCAAGACTAGACAATGCTCTTTAAAGTATGGATTGAATGCGAACAAATCCAGGCGCATTGGCTCCTCAGTTATTTCCCTATATACCAAAAAAAAAAAAAAAAAACACACACTACTGCAGTTGAACATTATACATGATGTAACACCAACTATCATATGGGATCAAACAAATCAAAATCCATATGAAGTAAACATAAAATAGGGGTTAAACCAACATGTGTTTGAGATCCTAGCTTTCCATTAGATGAGCCACGCCCAAGAATTAGGCCTTTTGCACCTAAAGTCAGGAACATGTAAACAAAGGGGTCATTTGGATGCCTGTAAATGTGGCTAACTGTAAATGATTTACAAGTAAACTCGGTCGGGCCCACCTTGAACGTATGTGGTATATCCATGCCGTCCATCCATTTTTCCATCTAATTTAAGGGGTTACGCCCAAAATTGGCGCATATACAAAAATAAAGTGGACCATACCACATGACAATTAGGATAATGATTTCCACTTGTGAAACCTTTCTAAGCCCGACAGTAATGTTTATTTGTCATCCAACCAGTTTATAGGATTATACAAACATATGTATGGGAAATAAAAATTTAAGCTTGATCCAAAACTTACGTGGCCCTAAGAAATTTTCAATGATACAAGTTCAAGTCCATTGTTTCTTCTATTCCTTTTCTAGTTTTGGTTTCATTCTCTTCGTTAAAATTTTCTGTTTGCTTCTTATTTTGGTTTCTAGACCTGGAATTGTTGCTTATGGGCAGTGATGTGATCATCCTGTAAATTTTTGGAAATTTATATGTTGTTCATGAGCACACACTCATGGGGACGTTTGATATTCTAAAATGAGTACCAGCCATTGCAATTTCATGCCACCACATGTTCCAATTTGGGTCTTCTACTCTTCTTTTTTTGTCGATGTCTGTAACTGGGTCCTTCTAACACGGGCCACGCTTTTAGAAATAATCTGATGGCTGAAGAAAAGTTGGGAGCAATCCATTTGTTTCACTGTTGGGGGCCCACCTGATGACTGGATCGGCTTGATTTGTCAAGCTTGGTTATTTACATGATATGACTTGCCTAGTGGATGGCTTGGATCTCAGACCTATGTACCATGTTGGCACGTCTGATGGCATGAAGACGAGGGAAAAATGATGTTCATATGGCTATTAGAGATTGCAACAGAGCTCGAGCTATTTATTTTTCTTCGTTCAAGGCACATTTCTACATGGCTGATGCACTTATACAGGTTTTTGTTGTGTTGTAGTAGCATTTTGATTCATGTCACTACACCAAAATCATGATTTTGGAATGGAGAGGGATTTGGTTTAAATACATGGAAGCATTCCCCCCAACCTAGGCCTTGTGTTTCCACACCTGTAACAGATTTTTGTAGCTATAAACCAATTCACTGGAAGGCTGCCAATTTCATTGTCCAATGCGTCAAGTCTCAAATTAGTTGATTTTAGCTCTAACAGTTTTAGTGGACATGTGCCTTTGAATCTAGGAAGTCTTTCGGGTCTCTACCATTTCAATATCAAGAAAAATCAGCTTGGAAGCAGGGAAGGTGATGACCCGAGCTTCCTCAATTCACTTACCAACTGCACCCGTCTAAAAGCTATAGGTTCAACTACTAATAACTGAGGGTGAATTGCCTACTCCATTGCTAATTTCTCAACACACTAAAGATTCTGTTTTAGGAAGAAACAAGACTAGTTCACTATAAACACTATGAATTCTTTTCTATTATGCCGCTTTATATTTGTCTTGACCGTCATATTCAAGCCTTATTCCTAGCTCTTTACATAACCAGTAAGTTTGTCAATTTCATGCTTGCTTATTTGACTTTATTTTTTATTTTTATTTTGTAATTTTCAAAGATGAGTTCAAATAAATCAAAGAAGAACCGATGTGGCAGTGGAGTTGCCAGGATGCAAAATTGGCAAAACATGTAGCCGTCATTTCAGACTCTGTATATATTCAACTGTATTGGTCATCCATTTTCAATTGTTGGGTGAAATCTGGTTAGCTGGATTTCCTTTTCTAGTTCTCTAAATTACAAATAAGTCAGCCTTTGTTTCTCATAGCGATGTTGCAACCATTAACTCCATCTTATGAAACCTTGTGGTGACTAGGCTTTAGTAGCTGTTGATGTGTATTCCTGTAGATTCTTAATTTATCCAGCTATCTCCTTCAGGGATTGCTTAGTTCGTTGAGCCTTTGACCGAAGCTTTTGTTTCCAATTGTCACAGAACAAAGTGAAGAGGTCAGAGATGCTTCCTGAAGAAACACTTTTGTAGTTGCATTATAATATGACTGATGTTCAAAAATTTGGACAGTAAGCATGGTTTCATTCTTTATTTGAAAAGTAGTGGTCATCATTTAAAGCTTGGTTATAAGGTACACGATTATCTATTTTTCATTCTTTATTGCTGTGCAACCATGGTTTCACCTTGTTGAAAATGTGTAATCTTGTTTGCAGGTGGAGAGGTGTAAGACCCGTATCCTAGTTCGTACTGTTCCGTCGAATCCCGCGATCCTTTCCGTCGAAGTCCGGCAGTCCGTGACTGATAATCAATGTTGCGCACAACCGTAAATCGTATCCTGTAGGTTTGAGTTGGTTTAATCCGAGACCTATATCATTGCGACCACACCGTCGCCCCGGTTCCAACACCATGACTCACGCACCGATCCGATACCCTGACCAGAAGATGTGAGCCGGCGTTTATTTCGAAGAAACGCCGCGCTTTCTCAATCCCAAGAGAATCTCTACACAATGTCAAATCAATCCCATCAATCAATCAATCACTTCAATGTCAAGTACAAAGCAACCCATGCTTTCTCTCTCCAAAGTCAACTCTTTCTCACCCTCTCTCTTACACACCCATACCTAGTCAAGTACCATATCCATCACCTTACATCACTCACTCACATCTCTCCTTACAACTCTCTCTCTCCCTCTCATTTCCCAACATTCTCAAGCTAAGCAAGAGCACCACACGTCCATAGTTTCCAAGAGAGAAAAGTGATTTTTGTGGCCCACTTTCCCATTCCAAAATCCATCATCCTAGCCATCAATTTCCCATCTCCACCATCAAAGTGAAGCACAAGGAAGGTGGCATTCCAATGGACCAAAGAGATCAACCGGTGGGTGCTCCTATGGGCTAGTTTTCATATTTTTATGATGGGCCAAGTGAGGCCTACCGATCAATGGTGTGGATCTTACTTTGGACCCTAAGATGTGGCCGATGGCCCACCTTGATTATCAATATCATTTCATGATGGGGCTATTCTCCATGGACCCCATCATGATGTTTACTTTCCTAGCTTGAATAGAGGTCATCTAGACCGTCTATTTTAATGGAGAAGAAATCTCTACCGTTAGATTTTGATTTAATGGGCCCACATGTATTGGGACCCACTTGATGTGTGATTGATTTCAAGGGAGGGCCCATAGTGTCGGGAGCCCTCCATCATATGTGTCCCACTCTCCTTCTCTCTCTCTTTCCCTACCTTTTCTTTCTTTTTATGTGATAATATGAATGTATGGCCCACTTGGATGGACCTCCACCCTAAGGCACAAATTGTATCCAAGCCACCTATAAGTGGGGCCCACTTCTTATGTGTTGTACCAACACCATCCATCATTATGTGACCCAACTGAGTAGGGCCCACCTTGGGCATATGTTACGGCCAGACGTCCAGGGACGTCCCTGGACTGAAATGAAAACATAAATATTAGCTTGAATTCAAAGCTCATTGGGTGAGCCGCTCATGTAGGCCCCACCTTGATGATTAGATTCAATCCAAGCCGTCCGTCCCCTTTCCTACCTCATTTTAGGCGTTGAGCTAAGAGAAGAGGTTAATCTGACCCTCAGGCGAGCCATAGCATAGCAAATAGCAATTTTCACCATTAAAATACCCCCAATATTTCCTATACGTCAAAACACCCTGTATATTGGGCTTGTTTGGTTGGTATTGAGCCATGAAACACATTGGATGGAGTGGATTCATCAAATGCGGGCCGCACATACTGAAAACCGCAAGATAATGCGAGTTCAAAAAATTAAAAAAAAACACACGAACGGCCGCCGCTGCGCAGACGTCATCGACACACGCCGCGTGTCGGGCGTGAAACGGGCAGGGTCCCACGGCTCCAGCCGTGGGCCCCACCATGATGTATATTTTGTATCCACACCGTCCATGAGGTGGACCACCCCCTGAGGTGGGTCCCCTCCAAATTTCAAGCCTGTCCAATGCTCAGGTGGTCCACATCATAGGAAACAGTGTGAAATGAACTCTACCATTGAAACCCTTCCTGGCCCCCACAGAAGTTCTGGATCAAGCTGAAATTTGTTTCTCCCCTTCGTCCAGGCCTGTCTGACCTTATGAACGGATTGGATGGAAGATAAACGCTATAGTGGGCCTCACTTGGGACCCACAATGATGTATGTATTTTTCCTCCACCGTCCGCCTGGACGGTGGAGCCAACCATGATATATGTGTTATATTCCCATCGTCCAAGGGATGGTGGGTGCGGCAGTGTGTGTGTGCCCGTGTGTGTGTATGCGTGTGTGTGTGCGGGTGTGTGCATGTGTGTGTATATATATATATAATATAATATTATATTATAGTATTGTATATATATATATGTTATATATATATTGTATATAGCATTTGGTGGGCTTTCATGGGCCCCACCATGATGCTTGTGTTGCATCCAAACTGTTCAACCATTTGGCCAGCTTGTCCTTACCCGCGTGTGACTAAAAATAAGGCAGATCTAAAGTTCAAGTGGACCCCACCATTTGTTATTCATATGGCCCATGTGATCGGTCCCATTTTGACGTACTATAGGGCCCAATTGGTGTGGCCCATTTGGTATATACAAGGCCCATGGGATTAGGCCTATTTGGTATATATAAGGCCCATGTTATGAGGCCCGTCAGAGGTATTTGTGGTCCATTGTTGAGGCCCACTTTGATATATGTATAAGGCCTATGTGATTAGGCCCATTTGACACACATAAAGCTTATGTCATTGGGCTCATTTTAATGCATTCTAAGGCCCATGGGTGATGGCCCATTGCAATGTACCTAAGGCCCATTAGTGAGGCTCATTGAGGTGGCCCACTTGATGAATATAAGGCCCATGATATACGGCCCATTTGATGCATTTGAGGCCCAGTGGGATGTACCTAAGGCACATTGCAATGTGTGATTCCACCATGATTTATTTAATAGTATTTAAGGCGAGCCGGGGCTTGGGGACAATGTTGGTTTGACGTCCACATTGTAAGTGACGACGGTTAAATGTCCGCATTGTCACTCTTCCTAAGGCCCACTAATAGGCCCATCTTCACTTTGATCAACACCCATTACCATACCATAAGTATAGTGCTACCCCATGATTCATGATCATACGCATCATATGCATGCTTGAGATGAGGGGTGACTGATCATAGCATATGCCTTCGGGCAGACTGTTACGGGCTCCCTGATAGGCGGAGTTGCCCTGCATGAGCGCATGGTTTACGCGTGACTGTTGCATGACTGGTAGTGTGACTCATGCACTTGCATTGTATAATTGTAGTTATTGTATGCCCTAGCGACACCAGGGCCATAGCCTCCATAGACACATCGTAGGTGGCTGGATTGGATACCGAAAATATTTGGTTCTAACATATGGGCGCCATAGATGTCCCTCGGTAAAAATCTCTAAACCCGATGGTACCAGAGGATGATTCCAATGTCGAGACCGAGTGGATGTACGAGCGCATGAGGGCCGAATACCAGGAGGCCGCGTCTCTCACTGTGTCGTGGTCGGTTGGAAAGGGGTGTGACCTTACCCGCCTGAGTGAGGGGGGCAATTTCTAGGTTGATTTTGACCAGCTTGAGGAATCGATCCGCTATCGACGAGCCGGGCTCGATATTGGCAGGCGGATAGTGAGTCTCTTCCACTCTCCCAGTTGTGCGTTCGGATAGGGGCGGCAAACTGGCTTGAGTGTACTAGACCTCGGTGATTGTCCAGACTGAGAACCATACTGATTGACGCTCTAGTGAGGAACTGTATTGATATGAGGGTTGAGATGCTTAAGCTGCATTATGCATCGCATGGCCTTGATATGGCCGATATCATTTATATTATGTACCGCATAGCCTTGGTACGGCTGACTGCATTCATATACTCATTGATACGATTCCGCATTACTCTAACCTTGCATTCTGAGCATGCTCATATTACGCACACACTTACACCACCCTCTAAGCTTTCTATAAGCTTATGCACGATTGATGCGTGCAAGTGACGCCAAGACGCAGCTGTAGTCTCACCGCAGTTAGAGCGTGCAGCCGAGCTTCTAGAGCTTTTATTATTTTCAGTATCTTGTATTTCCCTTTAATACGCCTTGTACTCAAAAGTTTATTATCATAGTGGATATTGTAATGGTGTTCTTGTGGTTATTGTTCGTAGGTTATGCTTGTGGTTATGCTCATTACGAATTAAATTGATTATTAAAAATCCTCCTTGTAGTATCCCAGGATCGGAACCTGGTGTATGGGCGCTGGGAGCCGAGAATGGGGTTCTACGGAGGCTGTCGGCGCCGGATTCGGCGATCGGGAATTTTGTGAGCCCGGTTTCCGAGTTTGGGGCATGACAAGAGGCACTTGAATGATGGGGACTTCGTTCTTTTCGATTGGCAACCTAGTCTTCACAAAATGTTTATAATGGGGCATCGAATCAAAATCATGCCATACTCAACTTTTTGCTTGAATTTGTTTATAACTTCTCCATACAATGCTGATTATTATGGGGATGAAATGAACATGCATGTTCCTCAGTCATTTGAAACTAGAGCAGAAGTCTTAGAGCTGATGATGGTACCAAAATGCATTGTCTCGCCTTAATCAAATCGCCTTGTTATGGGTATTGTCCAGGATACATTGTTAGGATGCCAGAAGATAACTAAAAGAGATACCTTCATTGAGAAGGTAATATCATGTGATTTGGTTTCATTTCTGTCTTCTTTGGCGTTAGTAGTATTGTCTTCTAAGATTGTGGGAAATTAAATACGGATTGGATTTTGGCAGGATGCCTTTATGAATATCTTGATGTGGTGGGAGGATTTTGATGGGAAACTACTTACTCCAACTATTCTGAAACCTAGACCTCTTTGGACAAGAAAGCAAGTGTTCAATCTGATCATTCCTAAGAAGATAAACCTCATAAGAACCTCGACATGGCACTCGGAAGCGGAAACAGGATTTATCACTCTAGGAGATAGACAAGTTAGAATAGAGAGAGGTGAGCTGCTTGCTGGCACTCTCTGCAAGAAGACCCTTGGAACATCTACCGATAGTCTTAATCATGTCATCTGGTATGTGACCTGTGACTGGTTTCCACTTTTGATTTTATTCCCTTTTTCTTTATGATCCATGTGGATGCTTTCGGTGTTACCTTGTGTCAATTTTGTATTTGGATGTGTAGGGAAGAGGTTGCAAAGAGAAATGCTTACTTTTATAGGTTTTTTGAAATTCGATCCAACTTTATCCAGGTCGTCAACGTGGTGATCTTATTGCATATGGTTTGATACCAGAATTTATTGGACGGTTTCCAATACTCGTTAGTTTGTCAGCTCTAAATGAGGACCAACTTGTTCAGGTAGTTATCAACTTGTTCGGCATGAGCCTCATTTATTGGACTCTGTGTGTGTTTATGTGGATCTCCATGAATTCGGGTAGGTATATGAACCTTTGTAAGCTTTTATAGTGATGTAATGTTATGACTTGGTGATGCATTCTGAATTGTGAGTGGTTGAAACAGCCCTAGGCTTAAGGAGCATATGCAATATTGCATCAATACAGATTGGCCCAATTGGGAATGGAGCATACCCCAAATATCAATCTGACAGAATGATTCCAACCATTCAGTTGGATGCTACAATCCTGAAATCCCTCTCTCCATTGTTTTCCAATGGCAAAACATGCTTCTAAGGCATGTAATTCATCAAGTGAATACATGCGATTGATGGCAGATGGTGGAACATTTGAACTTGGTATTGTTGAACTTTTAGTGCCAATCTTATCTATCATGAAATAGTTCTAATAGGATATAATAGTCACTGAAATTCCTCTATCATGTGCATGGAAATAATGTGTGGCTATTTGAGATAAATGAATCACAAATTAAAGATGGTAGTTTGAAATCCTCATGATTCATTTGTTTTATATTTCAGGTTATGTGAAGGTGGGGAGCTCTTAGATAGAATACTTTCCAGGTGATTCTTTGCTGATTATGTTTATTAAATTCCGTCATCATGGTTTCATTGCATTCAAACATGAACTCAAAAGAATCAACCCTGAAGCCTTTGGAATGGACTATTGTGTAGTTTAATGAGGTTTCCTAATTCCCTTGTGCAATTTTGTTTTTTTCGGTGTAGTGTGTTCCACAAACTGAAACTGAGTCATTTGTTTTCCAATATTAAGCACCTGGAATTGAAATAAGTTATTTTTCCTCTATATGAATTAAGTTGCTCATTGAGTCATTGTGAATTATTTGTTTTCCATGTATGAAATTTATAAGTACCTGCATGTCATCCATTACACCTAAAAAGTATCAAAGTTTCTCTCCTTGTATAAATTACATTTCTAGGGAACTGAGGAGCTTCGATCAATTGACATGATTTGAGTGTAGATTATAGATAGCCTTTAGTTCTATCAATTGAGAATTTTTTTTTCCTTTTTTTTTCTTAAATCAAGCTAGAACTTAAAACATGTCCAATGGAAACAATGCAAGTGCAAATTGCTATAATAATCAAATGTCTATGAACAAATTTAGGAGAAAGATTTATCATACACTACTCACATTCACAGGGAAACACAAACTTGAGAACATAAGAGGGTATGCAAAGCGCGTGGAGCAAGGAAGAGCTTATAATAGGGGAAAGCAACTCTCTAAAGCATAACTTTTAATGAATAAACTAATTCAAATAACCTATTCTATATGAATTCACTATTCATTTGCTTAGTTAATTTGTGATGAAAATATTTCTCAATAAGGGTGTATTGTCCTTAAATATTTTGATCATATGGACAACATTGGAGTGGCCTGGCCATTTGGATAGGCCATGTTTATGTATTTGCTTGAAATTAATGGAGCAGACTCGGATGTGCGTGGGAGCCATTCGGATGAGCGGGGGTCCCTAGAAGGTAGGAACCACTGTTATGACAATGATGAAGTTGTCCATTTCCTAGGACAGCATTGGAGGGGCCTGCAATTTGGACAGGCCGTATTTATGTATTTGCTCGAAATTGATGGAGCAGACCCGGATGTGCGTCGGAGCCATCCGGATGAGCGAGAGTCCCTAGAAGGTGGGAACCGCTGTTATGACCATGATGAAGCTGTCCATTTCCTATGGACAGCATTGGAGGGGCCTAGCCATTTGGACAGGCCATGTTTATGTATTTTCTCAAAATTAACTCATCAAAACTTATAACTTATAACCTAAACCTAAACCTAAAACCTATAACCTATAACCTATAACATAAACTTATAACCTATACCCTAAACCTAAAACCTAAACCTAAACCTATAACCTAAACTTATAAACTAAAATCTAAACCTAAACCTAAACCTAAAACCTAAAACCTAAATGTATTCACAAATCCCTAAACCTAAACCTAAACCTAAACTTAATCTCAACTCCCTAACCTAAACTTGAAAACCCAAACCTAAACCCTATCCCAAACCCGAACCCGATTTCCTAAACCTAAACCTTAACCTATTCTCAATTCTCAAAAGCTATAACCTCTAACCTAAACCTAAAACCTAAATGTATTCTCAAATCCCTAAACCTAAACCTTAACCTATTCTCAATTCCCTAAACCTTAACCTATAACCTAACTTACACCTAAACCTATAACCTAACTTATAACCTAAAACCTAAATGTATTCTCAAATCCCTAAACCTAAACCTTAACCTATTCTCAACTCCCTAAACCTTAACCTATTACCTACACTTATAACCTAAAACCTAAATGTATTACCAAATCCCTAAACCTAAACCTACACCTAATCCTAATCTCAACACCTTAACCTAAACGTAAACTTGAAAACCCAAACCTAAACCCGGTCCCGAACCCGATTTCCTAAATCTAAATCTTTACCTATTGTCAATTCCCTAAACCTTAACCTATAACCTAACTTAAACCTAAACCTATAAACGACACTTATAACCTAAACCTATAACCTATAACCTATAACCTAAACCTAAAACCTAAATGTATTCTCAAATCCCTAAACCTAAACCTACACCTACACCTAATCCTAATCTCAACTCCTTAACCTAAACCTAAACTTGAAACCCCAAACCCGAACCCGAACCCAAACCCGATTTCCTAAACCTAAACCTTAACCTATTCTCACTTCCCTAAACCTTAACCTATAACCTAACTTCAACCTAAACCTATAACCTACACTTATAACCTAAACCTAAACCTAAAACCTAAATGTATTCTCAAATCCCTAAACCTAAACCTGCACTTAATCCTAATCTCAACTCCCTAACCTAAACTTAAACTTGAAAACCGAAACCTAAACCTAATACCGAACCCGAACTAGAACTTGATTTCTTGAACCTAAACCTTAACCTATTCTCAATTCCCTAAAGCTATAACCTATAACCTAAAACCTAAACCGAAACCTAAACCTAAACCTAAACCTTAACCTAAAACCTTAACCTTGACCTAAAAACTAAAACCTAAACCTAAACCAAAACCTTAACCTAAACCTAAACCTAAACCTAAAACCTTAACCTTAACCTAAAACCTAAAACCTAAACCTAAACCTAAACCTAAAACCTAAACATATAAACTAAAACATAAAACGTAAACCTAAACCTAAAACCTAAATATATTCTCAAATACCTAAACGTAAACCTACACCTAATCCTAATCTTAACTCCCTAACCTAAACCTAAGCCTAAACTTGAAAATCCAAACCTAAACCCGAACCCGATTTCCTAAACCTAAACCTTGACCTATTCTCAATTCCCTAAACCTATAACCTAACCTAAACCTATTACCTAAACCAGAACCAAAACCTATAACCTTAACCTAAACCAAAACCAAAACCTACAACCTATAACCTATAACCTAAACTTATAACCTATAACTTAAACCTATAAACTAAACCTATAAACTAAAACCTAAACCTATAAGTGAAGGTTATAGGTTTAGGTTAAAGTTGTTTTTTTTTTCTTTTCTTTTCATTTGTCTGCATCACCTCTCATATGTTCTCATTCTTTTCATTTGTTTTTTTCCATAGGATTGTTTGTGTTTGGATGGATGCAGTTTATATTTGGACGAATGTAGTTTATGTCTGGATGGATTTACGTAGTTTGGGTTTAGATGGTTGTGAATGTGAATATGATGAAATATATTATATAACACGTGTATATTAGGAAGAATATGATGAATTATATTGTAATAGGTGTATATCAGGAAATTTGAGTTGGAATATTTTTTTAAAAAAAAAAGAGACGTTTTTAGCTACGAAAATTTTCGTAGCTAAAAGTAAGCCTTTCAATTTTTTCATAGCTAAAAGTAAGCCTTTCAATTTTTTTCAAAAACTGTTCATAGCCTTTAGCGATGAAACTTTTCGTCGCTAAAAGTCTCATCCACGTTTTTTAGCTACGAAAAGTTTTGTAGCTAAAAGTAAGCCTTTCGATTTTTTCCAAAACTGTTCACAGCCTTTAGCGACAAACATTTTCGTCGCTAAAAATCTCATACAAGTTTTTTTAGCTACAAAAATTTTCGTAGCTAAAAGTACCTTACGATTTTTTTCAAAAACTATTTACAACCTTTAGTGATGCAACTTTTCGTCGTTAAAAGTCTTAACATGTTTTTTAGCTATGAAAATTTCCGTGTTCATAGCCTTTAGCGATGGAAATTTTCGTCGCTAAAAGTCTCATACACGTTTTTTAGCTACGAATATTTTCGTAGCAAAAAGTAAGCCTTTCGATTTTTTCAAAGACTATTCACAGCCTTTAGCGACGAAAATTGTCATCACTAAAAGTCTCATACATGTTTTTTAAAGTAAGTCTCTCAATTTTTTCCAAAAACTGTTAATAGCCTTTAGTGACAAAAAATTTCGTTGCTAAATGTCTCATAAACATTTTTTAGCTAGGAAAAACTTCGTAGCTAAAAGTAAGCCTTATGATATTTTCAAAAACTATTCACATCCTTTAGCGATGTAAAGTTTCGTCACTAAAAGTCTCAAATACGTTTTTTAGCTACGAATATTTTTGTAGCTAAAAGTAAGCCTCTAGATTTTTTTGAAAAATTTTTCACAGCCTTTAGCGATGAAAATTTTCGTCGCTAAAAGTGTTATCCACGTTTTTTAGCTATGAAAATTTTCGTAGCTAAAAATAAACCTTTCATTTAAAAAAAAAATTGTTAACAGCCTTTAGCGATGAAAATTTTTGTCGCTAAAAGTGACTTTTAGCTACGAATTTATATTTTTCGTCGCTAAAAGTCACTTTTAGTGACGAAAACAAATTTCGTCGCTAAAAGCTTCATCGCTAAAAACCCTATTTCCTATAGTGCGGACGTAACCCGAAGTTTCAACTTGCTGGGTGATTAAGATCAGGATCGTATCCCTAATCCAAGCCATCCAAACTCCTCAAACATGGGGTCTGGCCCTTTCCACATCGACAGAAGTAATTAGAAGAAGGAACCATGGCCTTCATACAGTCCCAATCGACGTTGCACAGAAAAATAGAGTCGCAGCATGTCTTGCGGTTGTGCTACGTAACGCACAACGTTCGGTCTATGCACGACATCCTACCTTTCCAAGAAGAGTCTGGAAGGCTCTCCCACGGCTATAAAAGCAACTCGCACGACATTAACATGGAAAATATTAAGAAGAAAACAAAGAAAAGAAAGGAAAAGATATAAATACACTAAGTAGAAAACTAGTAAATGCATAAAGACACCATAAAATGGATTGTCACTCCCATTTAAGGTAGAAGTATTAAATTTTGGGGACAAAATTCTATTTAAGGGGGGTAGATTATATCACCTTGTACTTTTCAGTACTCGGGTGTTACCATGAGGACTAACTTGGTATAAACACAAAGTTGATTCGTCTAAACATCCACCTTCATTCTATACTAAAGCTGATCATTAGAAGGATCCTCATCCTTAGATTGAGCCATCTGACCCTCTAAGCATAGAATCGGTGGTTAGATCCCTACTTACACTTACTTTAGGACACATAGAACTAGTGAGAAGTGAATTCGAAACACTTGTGCTTCTGATCACAAGATCCGACCATTGGGATTATGTATCAACCATGGAATTCAAGATAGATCATTGGGCTTAAGTCTCACCTCATTTAATGATGGATCTGGACATCAAAATTAGCCATTGGATTCATCTAGGGAACCTTTTGACCGGCGATGATCATTTAAAAATATTCAACCATTCAAACTCATGATTGCCCATCCAATTGAGGTGTAGGGGGAAAACTGATGGTAGACATGATTGTCAAATCTACCCTAAGTAGGATTATGAACCATTCAATATCTTGTTGATCAAATTTAGGAAGAATCTGGCCCTCGGATCATCAAAATTCTCAAATATAGGTTGAGATTTGAAGGTGTGGCCCACCTAAACTATGGATCTACCTCATAGTTAGATGGATGCCCTATCTTAATCAGTTGAAGCTAATGGATGGGTTAGATTTCTCAAATGCATCTCTGTTGGTCCCACTTTAGTTGTCACATGTACACTGCCTGTGTACTCCTGTGTCGTACCGAACCGAACCTACCAGTTCGGTCAATCTAGTTTGACCCGATGGAAATGGGAAAAAGCAACCGAGCTTTCCCACTCGAATGGCGTTCGAACCAACGTTGTCCATTTGAGATGGACATGGGCCATCATCATGGCTTGTATGCATGATCTAAACCGTTCATCATGTCCAGGGCACTGGTACCACCGATCCCTGCCCATTTTCAACCGTTGGATTGCACAAGTGTGCACACAACCTCAAGCACAAAACTGAGTTGCGTGTGGCTAAATTTTCTAAAACTGGAAAGGATGTCATTTTTCCTCTTTCCACATTGGTGATCCACGTGCAATTCTCTCGCAACATCTCAGCCCTCCACTTGGCAAAATCGGAGCCCTCCAAAATAGGGATTTCCTAACTTCGACTTAAGTTTCCCTCCCACCACCGCTGTGAGATGAAAACTAACCCATTAAGTGAAAACTCTAATGATCGTCCATTTGGTGGCCCCCATAGTGATCATGAGACCTATCCACGCCATTCAAATGCACCAGATCATCAGAATACCCACCCAATCCAAATTTGCCATTAGCAAGGACGTCATCTCCTTCGTCCACTAGATAAACCCATTGTCCTCTTAAGGGCCCCATTTATCGATCGAAAACATTCATTTGAGGGCCATTCCGACAGAAGATCATCTCGAGTGTCCAACGAAAGCCATGCAACTAACTTGGACAGGATCAACAACTAGTGATGACTTAAACTTGTATTAAACTATAACCAATCCTTTACTTAGTTGGGATGGAAAATAGTAGAATCAGATTGGGTGAGGCCTATAAAAAAGGAGAAAAAGGGAAAAGAAAAGAAAGAGAACAAAAGAGAGAGGGAGAGCTACCGCAACCTGCAGCTGTTGCACTCGCAGCTGTCATGCCAGCTTGAGCCTCTGTTCCAGTCGAGGCCCCTCCCCTACCCAGAGAGAGAAGAAGAAGGTGGGGAGAATAAGTGTAGGAGTCAGGGAGAAAATGAGAGAGAAAAGAGAGAGAGAGAGAGAGAGAGAGAGAGAGAGAGGTGCGGTTGTGTTGCTGGTGCACCATGTTGAGTCGAGGAGTGGTTGCCAGGTCTGAATTGAGTCCGGACCCAGTTAGGTGCGGTCTGGTCGAGCCTAGACACTATCTGGACTAGCAAAGGAAGAGGAAGAAAGGAAGAAGGAAAAGGGAAGAAAAGAGAGAGAAGGGAGCTTGGGGCTACTGTCTGGTTAAAACTGAGTCGACTCAGTTAAAATTGAATTTGACTGGGTCGAGTTAGGCCTAGTCTAGCCATGCTCTAGCAGAAAAGAAGGGAAAAGAGAGGAGAGAGAGTGGATCTAATGAGTTGTCTCGGTTGAAACTGGCTGAGCCCAAATGAGTTGATCCAGGTTGAGGTGAGTCAACTCAACTTCTTGAAATGATTAAACCTAAATTAATGCAATTAAATATTTTGTTAGTTTCTTAGTTGCAAGTGTGTGAATGATATTAGTGTAAATCATTTTTGTTAAGAAGGATAGATCATTTCGAGCCAGGCTAGAACAAAGTTGACTTGGATTTTTGGTAAGTAGCCCTACTTTATCTAGAATGTTCATTATAATAATTAGTAACTAATTTAGGATTTGAAATTACACATTTTCTTGGATTTAAAAATTACACTTTAGTTTATCTAGTTGTGCCAATTTAAATCTAACCCGGATACACATTTAGAACTTTAATAATTTGGGTGCATCTAAATCTATTCTATCCTAACCATTCACATGTGACATTTTAGGTTAATCGAGTGTTTTGAGTCCTTTAATGGTCTCCAACCAAGCAAGAAATAAATCTACACTCTAAGGTGAGGACTCACCCTTTTAGCTTCTCACTTAAATTCATTAATCTAGTCATAGATGATGCTTTGATTTCTCTCATTGAGTTACTTACTTCACTATTGAATATGCTAAATTATTACGCAATCATTTCCTGTGTTAGATGATAGACATCTCTATTTAATTATAGCAAGCATAAATGATTTGACAATAACATATCTTTAGTTATACATTTGTTAATTAATTGCATGTTCGCCACTTGTAATTAAGTGATGGAATGAATGGAACCTGTCATGAACTTACCATCTTACAGTCCATATTTGACTTACGTGGCTTAGATCACACATTTACCTTATATGGCTTGGATCATACATTGCCTTACATGGCTTGGATCACATATTTTCCCTACGTGGCTTGGATTGGTTATTTGCCCTTTGTGGCTTTAATGGAGCATTGATGCCCTTTTTTGGCTTGTTGGTTACATTCACATATATTGTTGATTTTTGTGTCATTATGCAGAGTTTGTTATGATTTCTAGGTGGAGCTAAAGTTCGCTTGTTGATTTTCTAGCCATCTTACGAAGTTCATACGATTTCTGAATGATGTTGAAGCTCCCATGTTGATTCCTTCTTCATCTTGCAAAGTTTAGTCGTATCATGATTTCCTGGTGGAGCTGAAGTTTACTTATCGATTTTCGAGCCATCTTGTGGAGTTTACGTACGATATGATTTTTGAGTGAAGTAGAGGTTTGTATGTTGGTTTTTTATCCATCTTATGGTGTTCAATCGTACTCTGATTTCCAGGTGGAGGTGAAGTTCGCCTATCGATTTTCTAGCCATCTTGTGGTGTCTACGTACGATATGATTTCTAGGTGGTCTAGAGTTTGTATGTTGATTGTCTCTACATCTTGTGGATTTCGGTCGTACCATGATTTCCAGGTGGAGCCGAATTTTGCTTATCAATTTTATATCCATCTTGCAGAGTTCACGTACAATATGATTTTCGAGTGAAGTAGAGGTTTAAAAGTTAATTTTCTATTCACCTTGTGGAGTTCACGTGTACCATGATTTTCGGGTAGAGTAGGAATTTGCTTATCAATTTTCTAGCCATCTTGCGGAGTTCACATACAATGTGATTTTTGGGTGCAATAGAAAGTTGTATGATTGATTATTTAACTATTTGGACACATTCACTTGCATTACGATTGCTACGACATTTCCTTAATGTTGAAATTATGTTGATTAGCTTAATTTTTTTGAGTATATATGATCATGAATGTGAATTGCACTGCTTAATATATCCATTCTTATGACTTGCTATCTATTCTAGATTATGAATGATGAGTGTGTAATCTTAGAGGGTACTCCTCACTGCGATATCCATTGATGCTATCAAACCATACCAGTTAATGCCAATGTAAAGCAACCCGATGTTGTTCACTGGATTGCTAGAGTAGATCGGGTAGCTGAAGAGCTAGATGGGGTCAAATTGAGCACCATCATTAGATGACAGATTTCTATTTTTATTTGATGAACTTCATTATTTGGGACTGTATAAGTCCTATATGGATGCTACATTTAGATATTTATGGTGATTGAAATGTTTTTATACAATGCATGGTTTATTCTGCCAACATTTGTTGTTGACTCTGATTAAGGATAAGAAGGTTTAACTTTAGACTGAATTTTAAAGGATAACACTCGGGTTTTTGGAAAACGAGACATATACTCAGGTTTCGAAAACTGGGGCATTACAGATATCAATTATCAGTTGAAATAAAAATTGAAATATTACTTAAGCTAATATGGAAGAGTAAACCTCAGGGGGGGAAATCATCATCTTACGAATCAACTATTGCTTAATCAACCTACTGCACTACGTGTGGTGATTTAAGCCTGACAAAAACAAGCTAGACTTCTTAGAGAATGATCAACACGAGCAAACTATAGGCAACATTAAGGCTTTCCAACGTCTGAAATAACTAGGTAAGAAGGGAATCGACTTAGTGAGTTGATTTAGACTCAGTTGAAAGGATTACCTGACGAATGGTGTTTATGCTAAGACTTAGGCTGATGGGTTGTGAGAACCGACCCGAGTTCACATGTGTGTATGTGTATGTGAGTATACATCTCGTTCATTTTAGTCCCTCGGTCCTATCGGTCAAATTCTGGCGACCCGCGACCCTTGGGTAGTGTTTGCGGTCATCCTTGAGTTCGGTCACGTAGATCCGAGTCGGATTGACCCAAGACCTATGCCATTGTGATCGCATCGTTGCTACGGTTCCAATGCCATGTCTCGTGCGTAGATTCGACGTGTGCATCAAAAGTTATAGGCCGCAGATTATTTTGGGCCATTGATCACGATGTGGGACCCACCTGGTGCTTGTACATGTTTTCCTAAGTGGACCCACCCTAGTTCCATCATTTCCTATGAGAGCTATCATTACTTATAGCCATCTAGTCAACTCTCTTACAAGCCATCATGGATTTTCTTCCCAAAAAGGTCATTATGAGTTTTCTACCCAAAAAGCAATGATTTCCTTACATTGTAATGATGAGTTCTTTACAACACTCCATCTTCATATCCTTCATTTTCTCTCCTCTAGCAACCTAAGAGAAGCCCTTGGACGTCCCCCATATTCCAACAACTCCAGCCCATTTCTCTCAAAAACATCCCAATCTAACCTTTGAAAAGTAATCTCAACCATAGATCTATAACCCTTGGAGCTTAAGGAGCTTAGAGATAGGAGAATCTTGATGATCCATTAAGGTGGGTGTACTTAGCTTAAGATTTTTTAATTTTCTTGCGGTAGATTCTCCTTCATCTCATCCTTAGGAACTTGTGGGGCCCATCAAGTGATGACGGAGGTACCTTATGTCTCCATGATTGAGGCCTATGGTCCATTCCGTTGCATGCAAGTTCCATGGATAGGGCCATTCTCCATGGACCCCATCTTGACATTTTTCCTTTGATGCATGTCTTTTAGGGGTCATCTAGACCATAGATTTTGGTGGGAAAGGCATTCCCACCATTTGATTGATTCCTAACTCCATGCATGTGCTAGATCTAGATTGTATATGATCTAATGGATGACATGAATGTGTTGTGATGAAGGGAGGGTCTCAATAGTGGCAGAGATCCTCTTTTGTGACCAGACCTTCATTTTTTCCTTATTTATCTTTCATCTCTGATGTGTGTGGCCCACTTTGGGGCCGTGGAATATCTAGACTATCCAAGCAAGGTGGACGCCCATGGCTGTCCATTCCTTGGACGTTGACACCCTAACTCCTCCATATCGGATGCATGCAATAGTTTTTATGAAGCGGAATTGGTATGGATGTTTATGGGGCCCACTGAGGTGGACCACAACACTGATTTCATGAGGTGATTCCCTATATTTTGGTTCCCATGCTCAGTTCATTTCATATATGTGTTGTTGTCTAGAAATTTTCTGGACAGTTGCTGGATGGTTTTTTGGTAAGGATTATGGACTGATAAGAGGGATGCTTCACCCCCATTGATAAATGATTCTTGGAGGTGTGGATCCCACTTTGATATGTGTTGAATCCCACCTCCATCCACCATTAATTGATCACCCAAAAAGGTGGGCCAAGAAGGTTGGTTAGTCCAGATTTTCTGGACTGTCCAGCCACTCTGCATGTTGTAAAAACATGAATATCAGTTTATTTCTGAAATGGTGGGCCACCTTTGTGGACCCCACCCTATTACATACTTATACAGGGATGTTGACCCTACATTTTCCCAAATTTTATCAAATTTGGGCCCACTCTAATTGGGTGCACAACTCAGGGGCAGCAGCATTGTTTCAGCAGGAATTATTTCTGGACCTTGTTGTCCATAATTTGTGTGAAGTAAATAAAATACTTATACTACATCAAAAATTCTAAAATTTTGTAAAGATGTGGATCACCCATGGTAGGACTCACTTACAAAATTTGGAAGCCAATGAACACTTGTACACACCATGGTGGTGGCTGGACCGGCCCATTATATTGTGGTGTCCAGATCAGGCAGTATCTCAGGACAGATTGTTTTCTTAAAATAAATTAAAATATCTCTAGTTTTTAAAAAATTCTAAAATTTTGTAGAGGTATATCCCACCCATGGTAAGACCCACCTACAAATTTTTAGGGCCAACGGACCCCTATGCACATTGTGACAAGGGCTGGACCAGCCCACCACATTGGGACATCCAGGTCAGACTGATTTTCTAGATAGACTACTTTATTTAAATTAATTAAAATATTTCTAATTGTCTAAAAATTCTAAAATTTTGTGGGGGTGTATCCCACCAATGGAAGTATCGCCCAGTAAAATTTTAGAGCCATCGGGCCCTTGTACTGTCCACGGTGCAACTTGGAGTGGCCCACCAGGCAGGGACGCCCATGCTAGGGCGTCTAACCTGCTTTGTGGGCCCACCTAGACGTGTTGTATATCCCATCATCCATCCATGTGGGGTCCTTAAGGGACTTGATCATCTTCCCCTTCGGTGGTTTCTAATTGGGGCCCATTTGGATGAGATTCTGGGCTAAATACCTGGACCCATAGGGCTGCCTACACATGAGGCATCCCTGTCTTGGGCCGCTACTGGGACTGCACTCCAACGGCACGACCCACTTAATATATGAGTTATATGCCCCCCTCTCATCTAGTGGGACCCACTATTATGTATGTGGGCCATCAAGAAGTTCATCTACTATAAAATAATTTTTTGTTGCTGGATTCCAACCAACCTAGAAAAATGGGTGGGCTGGAATTTGGCAATGAGCCCAATAATTATTGCCTATAAATGTTGTTTTGGGGCAGTATGCCTCACTAGATTTGAGGAGGATTTAAGTCAGTTATCTTATCATTTAAATTTTATTTTTAGGATTAATTAGTGCATGATTAAAGGCCCATTCCAATTGGATTCTTCTTGGGCTAGTCTTCTAGTTAATTAATGGGCCTTATAGCCTTGGTTGGATTGGGACTTTTGATAGGCTCGTTGGACCCTTGGGTCCTATATTTACCATGCCATTGTGATGGGTCTTATGGACCAAATACTCAAGTAGTTGGGCCCTTTCTTGCCCACTATAATAAATCCATATCTGGGCCGAGATGTGAGGCCCAACTTACTTGTGTTAAATATAAGGATTTCCCATATGTTGGGATAATGGGCTGCCTATTAGACCCACTACAATGAGTGAACCCATGACACTTATGGTTGGGCCCTAACCTTGCTTAAGGGCCCACCAGGTTGTCTTGTATTGAGCTTAGTGTATGGCCCATTAGGCCATGGATTGATTGGGCCTTGGACTTTTCTTTACATACGTAGCAGGCTACCTTTTTGGGACCCAGTTGAGGTTAGATATCCTCCTTGGTGGCCCTAAGGTAGGCCTATAAGGACCATATAGGTGGTTGAAGGCCCACCTTAGACCTTGTTAGGTCCGTTTCTTTTTTGAGGCCTTAGGATTTCCCTAGCTTGTGGGTCATCCCGAACTAGGCCCTCACTAAGAGAACTTCATTTCTCCTTAGAGTACCTGTATATATATATATATATATATATATATCTTATCATTGTCCCTCCTTAGGAAGGAGGAATGCATATTTTACAGGTAGCGCACTTAGTCGTTGTGGTCCATACGCATCATTTGTGTGAATTGATTGCATTGTACGGTGGTCATTGAGGGGTGGAGTTTCTCCCATTATGCACATTGAGTGCCTGAAGCTTGTGCATGATTTGTATGTATGACTCATGCATTGGCATCGCATTTCATGATGATACCGCCCTTGCTTCATCAGGGCCTTGCCTCCATAGGGACATTTGTGGATGGTCATATGTGTGGACAGCGAAAATGATACTTAAGCATAACAGGTGCATAGGATGCCCATGGGTGAAATTCTCAAAACTTCCATGGTACCAAGGGACTGCCCCAACGCCGTGACCAAGTGAAAACTATGAGCGCATGAGGGCCTTGTACCGTTAGGCTGTGACTCCCACTGTCGTATGGTCAGTTAGGTAGGGATGTGGCCATATCTGCCTGTGAGGGATGACAGTAATAGGCTGAGTCTGACCAGCTCATGAAATGGGTCCACTACCGCTGAGCCTCGTCGGTGATCAGTTGTCCATGGGCGGGTAGTGAGGTCTCTTATGCTCTTTAGATTCTGTGGGTCTATAGAGCTGCAGTCATTCTGCAGTGTAATGGACCCTGGTGATTTCCTTATGATTAAAAATGTATTTGACATGTGGTTTAGATATGAGCACTGGCATTACTTGCATCATATTAGCATTAGCTGTATAAGCCCCTTCATGCATTGCCTTGGTATTGCGCCCAGTACTCGTTGCATCATATTCATGATAAGCTTTAGTAAGGCTGGTGATATCCTCATTTAGCATGTTTCCCTTCTTGCATTTCCTACTATTCTTCTGTGCACCATCAGTACACACTTTCACCACCCTCTAAGCTTTTATGAGCTTATGCACGATTGATGCGTGCAGGAGACTCTAGGCAGGCGTCATAGTGGCAGAGCATGGAGTAGAGTTGAGCTTGAGGACTTTGCTGACCTTTCTCTCTTTTCCTCTTATCTTATGTATGTCCTTTTGGACCTTATATAAATTTGTAAAAGTTCAAATTCTTAGTGGATTTTGTGATGTGTGCCTTAGTTATTCTCAGATGTACTTGCTGTGATCTTGGGTATGCTCGTATCGGAATTGATTATACTATTATGAAAATCTTCCTTGTAGGATCCCAGGATCGGAACCTGCCTCAGGAGCTAAGAATGGGGTACTATGGAGGCTGTTGGGGTCAGAACCGGTCATCGAGTTCCTTGTGAGTCCAGTTACCAAGTCTGGTGCGTGACATGGGTACTACTGGTCCACTAACTGAGTATGGTTTTAAAATAGACAGGGACTCAAGTGTGTCCCCTACGACTCAAGCGAGTCAACTCGATTTGGGCTAAGATAGCCCCCTTCTTCTTCTCTTCTTTCTTCTTCACTTCCTGTCTCCATTTCCTCCTGCTCTTCCTCCTCCCTCCTACTCTCTCTCTCTCTCCCTCTCTCCCTCTTTATCTCTCTCTCTCTCTTGCTATTACTCCTTATGGAGGGTGGTAGGTAGCCCAGTGAGTCCAACCAGTGAGTCTAGAGGCTGACTCGGATTCGACCTTGCCGGATTCGGGGTCTGCCCTGACTCTCACACTCCCTACACACCTCCCTTTTTCTCTCATTCTTTCTCTCCTTTCCCGAGTTCCAGAACTGCTGGGTGTGCCTTAACACGAATCAAGTCTGACCTTGTCGTACGACTCGATGTGGTGTAGTCCGACACTCGCACCTGATTTTCTTCCCTCTATTCTCTCTCTCTCTAGAATTTCAGTGGAGATCCCGAGGAAAACATGGCCCTTATAAAGGGCTAGGGCTGGCTCTATCAGTTCCCAACAATCATCTATCTTATATAAGAAGCCATTCAGATGGATGGCCACACCAACCGTTCTGACGTGCATGGTACCTAGCCAACATGTGGGATGATTTTCCACCCCCCACCCCCCCCCCCCCCCCAATCGAAAGACATCTCTGATCGAGAAATTGGATCCATTTCATTATGGAAGGTTCCTGGCTCAATGGAGAAGATGAGTTTGCCACCCATGGCGAACTTTTGTTAATGGTCTAAAACAGCGATATGAGCCTTTTGGATGGACTAGATGAGTCCAATGACAACTGTGGGGTCTGCCAATCTCATCCATGATCATGATGCCTCGACATCTCGCGAGATTTTCCCTGTCGTAGCTCTTTTTCTCCCGTGGAGGGGTGATCATTTCGGGAAATACCTAGGGCCATTGTTACCATAAATTGGATGTCCAAGATGGCTGCATGGAGTCCCAGGGACCATCCATATTACTCTAACTCGCCCCCACCCGAAGAGGACCTTGGTGTTGAGCGAAGGGCTGGGATATGCCCTAAATGGGAGCTAAGATTAAAGGCGAATTGCTGCCTTGGATTGCCAGCTTGTAAGCAGCGCAATGGGATTTCCATTTTCGTGAAAAATCCATCGCACACAGCAGCAGTTTGTAGCCTTGATTGTGTGCACGTATAGGGTCTGGCACATGAGGTTTTTGCTTGGGTTTTGGTCGAATTTGAGGGCTCTATAAGGTGCACAGTTTGGATCTGCTAGTTGGGAATCATGGTGGGCCATGGTTTGTAGCAAATGAACATCATTTGTTTATGGAATAACGGTGAAGACCGCTTTAGTTGAATAGGACTTTTAAAGTTTTTATGGTTTATTTAAAATCCTATTACACTAATCCTAATCAGCAAGCACACATTAAGATTATTTTAAATCTACTGGCTTCCAAGCCCGGTAGAGGATCCAATCACAAACTATTTACGAAGTGAACAATATGCAAATTAGTTTATGATGGATATGACTATGTATGTGTGTGAGGTATGATCTCAGATATTCAGATATGAAAGTATAAAAGTAAATCACACATTCAGAAAAAATAGTAATCTCAAATACAGTCATTATTATAGTGGTACGACGATCAGTCTACTCCACTCCCGGCAGACGCACTCAACCCTTGAGTGTGTCAGATTTCACTAAGGAGGTTTCACAACGGTTCACCTCAAACCTAAGGTTTTAAATCAAGTTCACCTTCAACCTTTACAACCTACACTGAGGCTGACTGTTTATGCTCTCACGAGCAATGGTCAATACAACGCACCCACTTTTAGGCACACTGGCTAAGGATCTTCCATAAGACCCTACCGGAGGTTTTACGTTGTTTACCCCAAACCCAAGGTTTCACACGGTTCACCTCAAACCTAAATTTTTGACTGGTTTACCTTCAACTAAATGTTTATGCTCTCCATAGAGCAAGGGTCCACACAACGCACCTACTACATACACTCCTGCCGGAGACCTCCTACAAGGGCTTGAAGGGGTGAGAAACACCTAAGACCCAATCCTAAAATAGAATGATCACAAGTGTCCTCTGGACTCTAGATACTTATAGATAAGTGGATAAGTCCCATTAAGCACGTTGACGAAGATCTCCTCCTTTGTTGATAAAGAGTCTTCGGTCTTCTTGATCCACAACACAAAAGATGTACCAATGCATGGCGACGGGTTGGGTTAAGGTTATGATGAAATTCTACTCTCAAAAGATTTTTCTATAAGGAAGATAGAGCGATTTCAATCATCTATGCATTCAAGGCATCCCAGCTTCATGATTTGTCATTAAGGTAGTAGCTGGAGGATCCTTGAATGCAGAAGTTCATTCCTCAATCCACTCTATTGAATATCAATGATGAGGGTGGATTGGAGGATGAACTCCCTTGAGAGAAAGGGCTTTAAGTATAAGATCTAAGGTTAAACACACAAAAGCTCTCTTCTTTCTCTAACAACAACAATAAACAAGTCCTCTATATATAGGCAAAAGGTTCCAACGGATATAAAACGGTCACGTTTATGATAGAGTTCGATATCATCGAGCAGGTTCAATATCATTGAGCATATACTCTCGATAGCATCGATGGTCTGCTCGATGACTCGAACTCAATGTCATACGCTTTTGAAACCTATTGCCAGCTGGTTGATGAATCGAAACGAATATCGATGTCATCGGATTTCGAACTCCGATTCCATCGATGAGAGGTTCGATCCATCGACACTTGAAAAAACGAGAGAGAATTGCCTTAAAATATTTCAGGTTTTCTTGAGTGATCGAGGGACCTTCGAGATCATCAAAATTTGGATGTCAATGATATCGATAGCTGTGTCGATGCATCGATAAATCAAAAGGATTTTTCATAAAGCTTGTCGGATAGTTTATGTCCATGTTCGATGCAATCGATACAACATCGATATCATCGATATTTGAATATCAATCTATCGAGTGACCCCCGATCATGGATAAAACACCCTAAAATATGTTGCTGGAGAACTTGACGCCCAAGACCGATATCATCGAGGGCTTACCAATATCATCGAGGTTTGAATTTTGATGGTATTGAGGATGCTTTGATATATCGAAGCTTATATGATATCTTTAAGAAAAATAGGGGCGCCAGAATTCTGTCTATCGATAAGATCGAGTTAACGTCGATAGACTTGAGATTTGAATATCGATGATATCGATAGGTGTATCGATATATCGATAATTTCGTCCAAATATGTATAAGGTTACTGGACATATTTGGTCCTCTTTTTGATGGTATCGATGGAGCATCGAGGACTCAACACGCAGGTCGATCATATCGAGATGTGTATAGATAAAATCGACAAGGCAAGAAAACTTAGAGAATTTTCATATTTTGAAAACGTTTTCTTACCCTAAAAACCCTATGATATTCTAACATTTTTAAGGTTTTTAGAATACCTGGTAATTTGGGACAAGGGATGTGAGGCTCAGATTTACCTATGGTGAGCTTGCACACATCCAGTTAAGGCAAACGCTTGAATTGATCTTCCTATCAGGCTCTGTAGTCCAACTGACTCAATACTCATGCTAATTGACAAAACCAGGTCACTTTCAGTTTAAACTCTGTTCGCACAACAGGTGATGACATTCGATGTTGTACGCTTGCACGTGCTTTCCATCACGTGAAAACAGTTACTCTTTGATCGAATTTCCCCAACCAACAAGATGGACAGCTCGGATCATTGAATTGGATGATGGTTGTGGTACATAGGTGATTGAACGTGGTCCGTTCGTTTAAATTAAATTTTGTTGCTGGCAGGAAAGATAAAGGAAGGAAGACTCCTTCCTATTTTGGAAATGGTCGGGTCAACTCCGATTGACTAACTTTTCAGTCTGGTGCACTGCAAGTGCACACCTACTATGGTGCACACACAATAAAATATGAGGTCCACTCTTCTGTATGGGACAATCTATAAAGTCCATTGTTTGTTTGCCTCTAAGTGCAGAGCTTCATAAGTAGTATCCTATGAATACAGGGTCGATCCCACAAAGGGATGGTTTAGGAGAATGAAAAAAATCAAATGCAAAACTAATTAAGTAATGGAAACTAAACGGATGTAATGATTTTGAAAGTTTTGAAGGTATGACTTTTAAATAGAATTTAATTAAAATAAAAACAGCACTCAAGCTTCAAAGTTCCATACATAGGTTAATAATCCATAAATCATGATGACTTTGATAACATAATTAGGATCCGAGCACTATGGTTGGCCTAATCGAAAAATAAAACACTTTAAATTTTTTTAGTAAATGATATAAGAGATTAGAGAATCATGGATTGGCACTATTAACATATATTCTCAAGCGCTAGTGTAATGACCCGGAAAATCCTGTACAAAGGCTAGAGTACCACCTCAGGCAGAAATCACTCAGGACCAAATCCTTTAGAAATTAGACAAAGCAACTAAGTGCAAAACTAGATTAGATACAAAATCTGCTTGATCCACTTTAAATACGATCTGCAAGACCTAAAACTTGTAGAATCAGCGACGCTAGGTTACCCTAAAATCTAGGATCAATCTCATTACCCAGTTGCTCTCGGGAGCACATTGAAACTCCGTATCGGATCAGGACCACACGTCGAAAGTCCGATTACTACGAAATTATATAATTAGGACCGCTTTGCTAAGCTTGACAACCATCTCGAAAATCAAATCCAGATAGTGTCCCACAGCTATTTGCTTGAGCCCGGAGTGAAGAGTGTGAGAAAATGTAGATTTCTTTAGAAATCAAATCTCATTTAAGTAATCTGAGACTTCTCACTTGCGGGCCTGATATAAGCAATCAGACCATCAGAATTTGACCCAAATACACCCTCGGATTAGGGGAAATTTCATACACATGGCAGTTTACTTGTGGCCCGGATTGAGTTGCGGTGACCGTTGAACTGAAACTGGTCTACCACGTGTGATTTGGGAACCTGACTGGAACAAAAACTTAGCTTGAGCTAGATCCATAGTCTGTGAGCTTAAGTCCGACCTTTGGCTCAAGGGGGGCTCTGGAAATGCTCCGTTGAGCTGAAACAGATGCCCTTTGGACATAATCTAAGTATACCTTGGCCCTGGGCCTATTTATGGCAAGTTTAGGCCTATATGAGGACTTAAACCCTCTCTCATTCTCACCATACGAATTTGAAAAACCCTAGGAGAGAGAAGAGAGAAAAGAGAGAGAAAGTGTGAGTAGAGTGAGAGATTCTTCCTGATACTCTACCCTGCTATCTTAGGTGCTTAACCATCACGATCTAATCGTTTTTCCAGCGATTTCAGCTTCATTTCTATGTAAGAAAACCCTAAACCTAACCTATTTTAGGGTTTCTATTGGTACAAGTAGCGAAGTAGCTGACTTACCTTGTGTTATAGGTCATCATATCAACATTGATGAAAGCGTAGAGTTTCTATTAAATTCATTGCGCTTCAACGGCATAAGGTGCGGACTTTAGACGCTTAGGTTATAGTTTTCAAAGCTTTCAATGTCAGATAATGATAGATTCATGATCTGGGTGTTATTGTACATGCAAAATGCGATGTTCGTTTTGCGATTCAGTTACGTATGCAAATTATGGCGTATAGTGTATTCTGTATATTTGTAGAAAATACCGTATATGTACAAATTTTGAAAGTGTGCTTGCTATGATAAAAAATTTTATGTACATGCTATATATAAGTGTAATACTTATTCGGTGAAAGAATTCGCCCTAATACATGTTTTCACTAATGTACGTTATGTATGTTAATAAGTGTATTCTAAGTGTTTGTGAAAATGCTTGTATGAGTAAGTACTTAGATGATTGTGCTTAGGTAGGTGTTGAGATAAGATTCTCAACTACCTTAGAGATGTATATGATTTCCTCCAAGTTAGTTGTTTAATTTAATTGCTTACTTATGAAATGTATGTGTCTATATTTTCTGTTTATATTGTGCTTCATAACAGGCCTGTTAACATGTTTGAATTACTTTGTTAACTTTGCTTAGACTACTATACATGCTTGTTAGTTAAGGATTGAATATGATTGGGGCTATGTGATAGTCCAGGCAATCGGTAACAGGCTTGAAGTCGTGGCTGAGATTCAATCGCCACGTATGACGTGTTTGACAAACCCGAGTCGTGTGTTGGTCGTTGGCAGTGGTTAAGCCACACAAAGTGCTTATGCACTTCTTGTCGATCGTTGCAATGTGCGCTTGTGTTAGTCGAGCCCATCAAGTAACCCGATTGGCCCATTGTATGTTTACCATGTATAAACATTACTACTTGAACCTAAGGTACCAAACTCACCAGTGAAATCCTGTTTAACCTTGGTACCTCGATCCACTAAAACTCATGAGCCGGACATGGTGGTATGGGACACTGTGGTCAAGTTGTCGACCTATGCTGGGGCGACGAGCTCCCCGTAGTGACCAGTGAGCAACCCAGACCCGTGAGCCGAATATGGTGGTATGGGACACTGTATTCAAGCTGTCGGCCTACACTGATTGGTGACGAGCCCTTTGTAGTGACCTCGAGTATACTCTAAGTCTGCGGTGAGGCGACGAGTCTTCTCGTAGTAAATAGAGTATAAAGTAGGCCTGTATTGATAAGGTGATGGGGGAGCGGTGCAATGAGTGCGTACAACAGCCCTGGTAGCCCTTTACAGTGACCTAGAACCGCACCATCGTATGAGATTATCTAGGACTGACGACCCTAGAATGGATCATTGTTTGGGAATGATATAAGGGAGGTACCTTAGTTTTCCAATACTGCTGTATGAAAAGGACTAATAACAACTTGGTAATCATGTTCATAACATAGCACTGCACGTGCCTGGCGTTGTGAATCACTAAGGGATGAACGCATGCCGCAGACGTAAGATGGTGTCGAACGAGAGAGGTTTGGCGAGGGCATACATCATGACTACATTTCATTCTTGCATTAATAAGAGTGATTAGGATTGTTTGATTGAACTGCTTTATCATTACTGCTTGACTGAATTGATAACATGTTAACCTATGCTTTATTGTTCCACTGAGTTAGCTACTCACTCCCACATTACGGGACGGTGTTTTGGACACCCACCAGACTTTATCTTAGATGCAGGTATCGACGAGATGTAGAGGGCTGAGCCTGATTACTATGATGATCAGGATGATCCTTCATGCAGTTCTCTGAAGGCTTCGCTTAAGCCATTCAGATGACGAGGCTACAGGGTTTACCATTATAGTTGTACCACTTTTTTTGGCATTTTTGGTTTTGAAACTAATACATGTATATGGTGACTCAGTAAGGTGTTCATACTCTGGAGACCGAATGTGACCGTTTCTGGTTTTATATACACTTATATACATCTTTCAGTCTTCCGCTTGCATTTTATAACTTGATCTGGTGTATGAATTACTATTTTGGTATAATCTCACTCATGTTTATTGCACTAACACAGACAACATTCAATCATAAGCATTTATGTTGCATAAGTGATGTTTTGGAACTCGGGTGTTGAGTTGCTACTCGACCCCCGATTTTCAGGGCATTACAAGTTAGTATCAAAGCATGATTTGGATTAAACCAGACCTGGGTTATGGTCACACGATGTACGTTGTCGCCTTTCGACTTAAGTGGGTGTGAGAAAAATGTAGAAACAGTCATAGGTATCCCAATTTCGCCAATTGGCGAAGTTCACTGAAACCTGTCGTTTTGTTTGAGTCTGTACTCAACCGTGATCTCATGAGTCGACCCCAAAATGGGTTTAGATCACAACTCACCCCATCCCAGCCGTTAGAAATTAGTAAATATAAATATTTATCAGAAACTTCCTGAAATGACTCAAAACAGAGTTGTGGGCTTACCCACGCTATTCCAAAGGGACCCAGGGTGGGACCCAGACTTTTTTGGGGCCTAGGGGGCAGGAGGTCCTCGCCTAAATGGTGAGGCCTCACTAGTTTATCCAGGGAGTAGCGAGGGACTCGCCGGTCAGCGGGCTCGGCCGGGTGGGCTGCTCGGGCCGATCGTCTTTGGGGCCTAGGGTGGCCCACTGATATAGGGGTTTTCGATTAAAACCTTTACTAGGTCGCCCCTCCTTCACAAAACAAACCCCCAAGATCTCCCTTTCCTTCAAAAGTGTTGTTTTCTCTCTCAAACCTCTCCTCTAATTGCCCATTCCATCATTTCCTGTCACAATCCACACACCTCCATCGTTTACAGTAACACTTACCCCTCTACCCTCTCTGTTTTCTCTCATTTGAGCTCTTGCATCCCTCATTTGTGGCTCAAAATCATGTAAGCTCTCAACCCATCCCATCTCTTCATTTTCTTTCTTCAATCCCTGTCATTTGGGCCTTTACAACCTTTGTTGAGGCTCAAATTCATAGAGAACCAAAAGCTCCAGCCCCTATTCCCCCTTATCTTCACTTTTCATGGCCTTCTTTGAGTTCATTGTGGCCATTTTCTCGATTTCCACCATCCTTTCTCTCATGAGAAAGAGAAAGGGGGCCGTGGATGAGGCCGGGCCTAGTCGCCCTACGCGTTCAAGGAGGCTGAGAGGCACCGCCATGAGCACAAGCACTAATCAGGAGTTTCAGACGAAGTGGGATCTTGATCCCCAAACCTTGTTGGAAGGGATCTGTTGGCGGAGTTGTCTCATGATGTTTATGAGGGCCGTAGGGTCCTTTTTGAAGCTCAGGTGGATGGGCGGCTCTTTGGGGAATATCTGTTATTCAAGTTCCTGGAAGGGGCCCATTGGGGTCCACTATTTGATGGTGGGTCTTGCGCCAATGCGAGCACTGTCCGAGCTTTCTATGTCAACATTTATGAGCCTACGCTTGAACCCCTGCAATTCCAGATCCCATGTGGAAGGGATCGGTTGGCCACAGTTGATGTCAGATTGATACCTCGGCTTCTGAATGTGCCCCTTAGCAAGGTGCATGTTAGCAAGCTGAGTCTGAGGAGTGCATGTGAAAGGGGTCGCCGCACACATTTCCTTTATGGTGGCTGACTGGTCTAGTGGCAGCTGAACAAAAGTCTTCTAGCGACTGATATGTCTGACGACTTCTGTTTACTCCATCACATCTTCACATTCAACGTCTACCCCAGGTGGAGCAATCGCAGCGAGTGTACGCGCCTTATGGTAGACTACCTATATCAAGTGGGGCAGAGAGTGAACCTATGCGTGCCTACGTTCGTGTTGCGACAGATAATTAATATTGCATGCTCTGCTAGAAGGACTGACTCTCTCCAATTCAGCCGACTCATATGCAAGATTGCACGTGAGTTTGGCTACAGTCTTGGGGCGGAGATGACAGTGACAGTTCACCACATCTACGAGACTACCCTCAACTAGATGGGGATCGGGCCACGGCAACGCCAGGCTCAACTTGAAAAGAGCGATGATAAGAAGGAGAGCGAGGAAGAAGATGGAGCTGAGATAGAAGAGGAGGAACATGAAGAGGAACCGGAGGCCTAAGATACAGAGGAGAGCTCACCACCTATAACACCAGAGCAGGACGCTGATCAAGCTGCTAAGGATGCTCTTATAGCGCGACTAGAGGAGGATCATGCTGCCCTATGATAGGGTCAGGCGGTCCTAAGGCAGGATATTATGGATCTTCGGGGCCTCGTGAAGCACAAGTTCAACAAAGTGACTCGTACACTGAAGACTATCCTGTGCTGTCTGCAGGATAAGGGTGGCCCTCCTCCATCGCCTGACTCGGATGCTTAGTCATCCATGCCAGCGTCTTGCAGCTCATTTTGGTTACTGCTTTAGGATATGTTTGTGTTTTCATGTTAATAGGCCTAGTAGTGCAGTAGTAGTAACATGTTTTAAGTATTTGAGGCTTTGGTTGTACTAGCTCACATGCATCTTCTGTCATGATTCATGTAACTCTGTATTCCATGTATTGTGACAATTTTGGTAATGAAATGCATGCAGCCTCTTTTGCTATGAAGTGTGTGGAATGCTTAAGTGATTGTGTATTGTGTTGCTATGCTTTATCTTATATGCGTTACACCCTATGTTGTATAGGGCATGCCATAGAAATATACGCGGAGCATGGCACACCTCATACTCATTGATACGATGGACCAGGCTTCTTCCCACAGAGATAGTCATACGGACCCTGGTTTAGGGCTGGATAGTGATACTATACCTGCGTCTCAGCCTTCCACTGGTCCTACAGCTAGACTACCACCTTATATACCACTGGTTCGTGAGCAGAACCGTGCGTCTTCCTCGATGCAGTACGTGCCTTAGCCTGCCCCACCTACTGATAGGTTTGAGCAAATGATGATGTTGATGCAGCAGCAGCACCAGCAGCTTTTGGCCACTATTGCGGTGGCCTTATCTCAGGGTGGGAGTGCGACTCCACCTTCACCATCTGTACGTCCTGCTGAGACTGTAGAGCCTTCTGCTCAGGCTGAGGATGTGCCTCTGCCTGTACTTGCTGAATACCCTATGGGGAATTTGGGTACTAATGGCCTTCTCGAGCAATTCCAGCGCTTGAGGCTTCCTACTTTTACGGGTTCTCACAGACCCGAGGAGGCTGAATACTGGCTAGACTACATCTCAAAGATGCTACGGAAGCTGCATTGTACCGAGTCAGAGCAAGTTGAGTTGGCCACCTTTATGTTTGAGAAGGAGGCCAGTATGTGGTGGGATAGTGTCCTACGGACAATCGCAGTTGGCTACGTATGGACTTGGGCAGCTTTTGAGTTTCATTTCCACAAAAAGTACTACACTCAGACCTACCAACATGAGAGGGAGAATGAGTTCTTGTGCCTCAGGCAGGGAGGTATGACAGTTACAGAGTATGAGCATCGATTTACTGAGTTGGGCAGATACGTCCCTATGATACTTGCTGATGAGCAGATGTGGATACGACGTTTTTCTGAGGGCCTGCGACCTGACATTCGGTCGAAGATGTGTTGTGTCATTATACCCTCCTATGCCGAGCTGGTACATATGTCTATGCGGGCAGAGCAGGATGTAGAGCGACTGACACGCTCTCGTGGCCCTATGGTTACTAAGCCACGATCAGATATCCAGAGCAGCCATTCCTCGGCAAGAGGCCTCGTATTGACTCTCCTCCCAGGATTGCGGTGCCAGTAGTTCCGATGAGGCATTCAGGTGTGACCTGTTCTTACTGTGGGAAACCGGGTCACCCTGGAGAGAGTTGCTTTACACCGATGAGAGACAGCGGGTTTCCACCACCACAGAGGATTGATCGTTCTCGCCCTCAGGCTTTATCGACTCCACCACTACTGTCAACGCCTGTACATCCATCCTTCAGACCTCCTGTCTTCTTATTGGTGGACACTGGGTCCACTACCTCCATCATTTCATGTGTGGTAGTTAAGCGTCTAGCTTTACATACTACTCCCATGAAGGGCGTGAAACTCACTACTGCTACAGGGACTTTTTGGATGTTACGCCGATACGTGAGAGTTGCTCAGTAGATTTGGGTAGTAGGACAGTATTCGTTGACCTCATTGTCCAAGAGCCTTAAGTATATATTCACTCAGCAAGACTTGAATATAAGGCAGCGCCGATGGATGGAGACCTTGAAGTACTTCAAGTTCGAGGTTTCCTACCATCCTGGCAAGGCTAACCTTGTGGCAAACGCGTTGAGTCGCAAGAAGGCTATAGCATTTGCTGCTTTGCTGATGATAGCAGAGTGGGATATGTTGGAGTTCGTACGTAACTTAGAGCAGAAACTCACAGTGGAGGAGCCATTCGAGTGTGTCGCACACGTTCGGGTGCGGCCACTTATTGATGACCGGATTATTGAGGGCCAGAAGGGCGACGAGCAGTTGTCTAAGCTTCGAGAGCAAGCTAGCGATGATGTGAACTTCGAGTGGAGAATTGGCACAGATGGGGGCCTACGATACTGTGGCCGCCTATGCATCCCAAATATTTAGGACTTGAGACAGGAGCTTCTCAAGACTGCCCACAGATTGAAGCTTGCGATGCATCCTGGTAGCACGAAGATATATCAGGATATGAAGCGGTCGTATTGGTGGGACAATATGAAGGTCCATATCACAGAGTATGTGTCCCATTGTCTCACATGTCAGCAGGTCAAGGCTGAGCATTGCCGACCTCCTAGACTCCTTCAGCCCATGCCCATAGCTGAATGAAAGTGGGACTTCATCTCGAGGCTACCGAAGACAAGAAAGGGTTATGACTCTATTTGGGTGATCGTGGACCGGTTGACCAAATTGGCTCATTTTCTCCCTATCAGAGTGATGAACTCTACAGACGACTTGGCTAAGTTGTACATCAAAGAGATAGTGCATCTGCATGGAGTTCCCTTGGAGATCATGTCGGACCACGACACGCGATTCACGTCTATCTTCTGGACTCATATCCAGGAAGCAATGGGTGTGAAGTTGAAGTTCAGTACCGTGTTTCACCCTCAGACCGACGGGCAGACAGAGCGGGTGAATCAGATTTTAGAAGATATGCTACGGGCTTGTGTTTTAGACTTCAAAGACAGTTGAGATAACTGCCTCCCATACGCAAAATTTGCCTACAACAACAGTTTTCAGGCAAGTATTGGTAGGCTCCTTACGAGGCCTTGTATGGGCGCCCTTGTAGAGCACCGCATTGTTGGGCAGAGGTTGATGAGCGTAGTTTGATTGGCCTAGAATTAGTACAGGCGACCTCAGAGAAGATCGACATTATCAGGCATCAACTTCTTACAACACAGAACAGATAGAAGAGTTATGCCGATACGAGGCGGCGACCACTTGAGTTTGAGGTTGGAGATCATGTATTCCTCAGAGTTTCCCCTATGAAGGGAGTCCTTCAGTTTTGGAAGAATGGGAAGCTTACGCCGCGATTCATTGGCCCATTTCAGATACTTGATTGAGTGGGAGCGGTGGCATATCATCTCGTTTTGCCCACACCACTCTCGGGTATGCACAACGTATTTCATGTATTTATGTTGAAGAAATACATCCCTGATCCTTCACACATCATCCATTTAGAGCAGGTGCAATTGAGCGAGGATGCACAAATGTACTGCATCTGACGCATATCCTAGACAGGAAGGAGCAGGTGTTGCGCAGTAAGGTGATTCCACTCGTGAAGGTACTATGGACGCATCATACAGAGGAGGAAGCTACTTGGGAGACAAAAGTTGAGGTCAGAAAGAACTACCCTTAGCATCTCGAGGAGTACGAAAAGGTACTAACTTCGAGGATGAAATTTTTCTTTAAGGGGAGTAGATTGTAACAACTCAAAAAATCCTGTACAAAGGCCAAAGTACCACCTCAGGCAGAAATCACTCAGGACCAAATCCTTTAGAAATTAGAAAAAGTAACTAAGTGCGAAACTAGATTAGCTACGAAATCCGCTTGATCCACTTTAAATATGATCTGCAAGACCCAAAACTTGTAGAATCAGCCACGCTAGGTTACCCTAAAATCTAGGATCAATCTCATTACCCAGTTGCTCTCGGGAGCACATTGAAACTCCGTATCGGATCTGGACCACACGTCGAAAGTCCGATTACTACAAAATTATATAATTAGGACCACTTTGCTGGGCTTGGCAACCATATCAGAAATTAAATCCAGATAGTGTCCCATGGTTATTCGCTTGAGCCCAGAGTGAAGAGTGTCAGAAAAAGTAGATTTCTTTAGAAATCAAATCTTATTTAAGTAATTTGAGACTTGTCACTTACGGGCTTGATATAAGCAATCGGACTGTCAGAATCTGACCCAAATACAGCCTCGGATTAGGGGAAATTCCATACACATGGCAGTGACTTGTGGTCCTGATCGAGTTGCGGTGACCGTTGAACTGAAACTGGTCCGCCACGTGTGACCTGGGAACCCGACTGGAATGAAAACTTATCTCGACCTAGATCCATAGTTTATGAGCTTAAGTCCAACCTTTAGCTCAAGAGAGGCTTCGGAAATGCTCCGTTGAGCTGAAACAGATGCCCTTTGGACATAACCTAAGTATACCTTGGCCCTGGGCCTATTTCTAGCAAGTTTAGGCCTATATAAGGACCTTAAACCCTCTCTCATTCTTACCATACGAATTTGAGAAACCCTAGGAGAGAGAAGAGAGAAAAGAGAGAGAAAGTGTGAGTAGAGTGAGAGATTCTTCCTGATACTCTACTCTGCTATCCTACGTGCTTAACCATCACGATCTAATTGCTTTTCCGGTGATTCCGGCTTCATTTCTAGGTAAGAAAACCTTAACCCTAACCTGTTTTAGGGTTTCTATTGGTATAAGTAGCGAAGTAGCTGACTTACCTTGTGTTATAGGTCGTCATATCGACGTTGACGAAAGCGTAGAGTTTCTATTAAATTCATTGCGCTTCTACAGCATAAGGTGCGAACTTTAGACGCTTAGGTTATAGTTTTCAAAGCTTTCAATGTCAGATAATGATAGATTCATGATCTGGGTGTTATTGTACATGCAAAATACGATGTTCGTTTTGCGATTCAGTTACGTATGTAAATTATGGCGTATAGTGTATTCTGTATATTTGTAGAAAATACCGTATACGTACAAATCTTGAAAGTGTGATTGCCATGATAAATTTCTGTATGTACATGCTATATATAAGTGTAATACTTATTCGGCGAAAGAATTTGCCCTAATACATGTTTTCGCTAATGTACGTTATGTATGTTAATAAGTGTATTCTAAGTGTTTGTGAAAATGCTTGTATGAGTAAGTACTTAGATGATTGTGCTTTAGGTAGGTGTTGAGATAGGATTCTCAACTACCTTAGAAATGTATATGATTTCCTCCATGTTAGTTGTTTAATTTAATCGTTTACTTATGAAATGTATGTGTCTATTTTTCTGTTTATATTGTGCTTCATAACAGGCCTGTTAACATGTTTGAATTACTTTGTTAACTCTGCTTAGACTACTATACATGCTTGCCAGTTAAGGATTGAATGTGATTGGGGCTATGTGATAGTTCAGGCAATCGGTAACAGGCTTGAAGTCATGGCTGACATTTAATAGTCACGTAGGACGTGTTTGACAAACCCGAGTCCTGTATTGGTCGTCGGCAATGGTTAGGCTACACGAAGGGCTTATGCACTTCATGCCGATCGATGCAATGTGCGCTCGTGCTAGTCAAGCCCGTCAAGTAACCGGATTGACCCATTGTATGTTCACCATGTATGGACATTACTGCTTGAACCTAAGGTACCAAACTCACCAGTGAAATCCCGTTTAACCTTAGTACCTCGATCCGCTAAGACTCATGAGCCGGACATGGTGGTATGGGATACCGTGGTCAAGCTGTCGATCTACGCTGGGGTGACAAATCTCCCCGTAGTGACCAGTGAGTAACCCAGACTCGTGAGCCGAATACGGTGGTATGGGACACTGTATTCGAGCTGTCGGCCTACACTAATTGGTGACGAGCCCTTTGTAGTGACCTTGAGTATACTCTGAGTCTGCGGTGAGGCGACGAGTCTTCCTGTAGTAAACAGAGTATAAACTAAGCATATATTGATAAGGTGATGGGGGAGCGGTGCAACGAGTACGTACAATAGCCCTGGCATCCCTTTACAGTGACCTAGAACCGCACCATCGTATGAGATTATCTAGGACTGACGACCCTAGAGTGGATCATTGTTTAGGAATGATATAAGGGAGGTACCTTAGTTTCCCAATACTTCTGTATGAAAAGGACTAATAACAACTCGGTAATCACATTCATAACATAACACTGCATGTGCTTGGCGTTGTGGAGCACTGAAGGATGAACGCATGCCGCGGACGTAAGATGGTGTCGCACGAGAGAGGTTTGGCGAGGGCATGTATCATGACTACATTTCATCCTTGCATTAATAAGAGTGATTAGGATTGTTTGATTGAACTGTTTTATCATTACTGCTTGACTGAATTGATAATATGTTAACCTATGCTTTATTGTTTCACTGAGTTAGCTACTCACTCCCACGTTACGGGACGGTGTTCTGGACACCCACCAGACTCTGTCTTAGATGCAGGTATCGACGAGGCACAGGAGGCTGAGCCTGATTTCTATGATGATCAGGATGAGTTCTCCTTCATGCAGTTCTCTGAAGGCTTTGCTTAGGCCATTCAGATGACGGGGCTATAGGGTTTACTATTATAGTTGTACCACTCTTTTTTTGGCATTTTGGTTTTGAAACTAATACATGTATATGGTGACTCAGTAAGGTGTTCATACTCTAGAGACCAAATGTGACCGTTTCTGGTTTTATATGTATTTATATACATCTTTCAGTCTTCCGCTTGCGTTTTATAACTTGATCTGGAGTATAAATTACTGTTTTTGTATAATCCCACTCATGATTATTGCATTAACACAGACCACATTCAATCATAAGCATTTATGTTACATAAGTGATGTTTTGGAACTCGGGTGTTGAGTTGCTAGTCGACCCCCGATTTTCAGGGCGTTACAGCCAGTGATTTTAAGCATTCAATATCTATGAGATAATGAATCAAATAATGTAGCAGGTTGAGAATATCTCCCAGCTAAGAAATCTAATTGATTCAAGTTAAGCCTAAGCATCCACCATATGGATCTCACATGATGGATCAAAAACCTAAACCAAGATAATTGATAACATGCGTAGACCATTCATCTCATCATTAAAAAAAAAAAAAAACATCAATCAAATCAATCATCATAACTTGAAGAATCATTAAACCAAGGTGCTTCCCTTCTAGCTTGGGCTAGAGGGAACTAGAAAAACATAACTAAATGGCAAATAGAAAGCAACAAGAGAGCAAGAAAAAAAATTAATAAAGATCTAAAAACTTCTAAAGAAAAACAATTTCTAAAACTATAAAACTTGAGAGGTTTCTAAAAAAAGCCCTAGATATCCCCAAGAGTCTTAGGAAACCCATATTTATAGGTTAATTTCTACAAAATCACAAAACCACATCAAATTTACACACTCCGCATAAAATCTGTATAACGGTTCAATGTCATCGAACAACCTTCACTATCATTAGAGAATGCATCCAGTTTGTCCAGCAACCAAACTCAATTTTTCTGTAATTTTTCAATGTCATCTAACAGTGTTCGATGTTATCGAAACTAGTTCGATGTTATCTAAGCTCAGATCCTACGAATTTCTGCACTAATTTTTGCACTTCCTTCATTTTTCACTTGGTTTTCTTAAATCTTGGGATCTTGAAATCTTTAATCTTGGTCTTCAAAGGTCCATTCTTTGCCTTGGTGATTCTTGAGCATCAAGTCCATGCTTTTAACATTCTTTTCAATCTTAGCTCTTAAACGCACCTTGCAACACAAACATGTATAAAATATACTATTAAACATTATCATATTCTTAAAACCAAGATATAAATGGGAAAAATAATGCTATATTTGAGTCTCAATACACCCCCCAGCTAGCATTTTGCTAGTCCCGAGCAAAATAAGCGAAGAAAATTTTTAAATAAAAATAAGAATAAAAAATCATTCTAGAAACAAAATTAAAACGAAAACAAAAATTCTAACTATACCACTTTCACAGGTAATCTCGATCACATTTAGCATATGCAACAATCCTTTAAACCCCTAGGTTTTCCCTAGTGGATGAGTTATAGTCTCGTGAGGGTTTCCAGAAATGTTACCCATAAACATTGAAAACATGAAAATAATTTAAAACTCAGAATTTTATACAATGATGCCTCCATTCATCATATGAATTCCAAAATAAAGCAACACTTGTCCCAAGTCTAAAGTTAGTTAGAATCTCAATTTCCTAATAAATTACATCCTTGAGTTTGGAGACATAATCAATACTTAAAATAGTTATGATCCAATATACTTAGGTGCTCGGTGACACTAGTCTAATGTTGAGAAATATGCATGTTCCCTATCCTAACTCCTTTCAATCATCCCAAGAGTATGAAATTTCTAGTTATCTCATTTACTTCATGCCCTTTCTTCTTTTATCATCATATCCTCATTATTATAAACCACCCTTAGATGAAGATTCCCACCAGGTTTGTTTCATAACCTAAGGTATCGTAATTGTAACAGTAACAACACTGGATACTTAGGTATCCTTACTCCAAATTACCGACACGATTGTTATGGTCATTACATTCATGCTTTATGATAAAATTTTCTTTTTCCATCACTTTTTTTTTACAATATTCTCTGTTTCAAGTATATGTCAATGGTACTAGTTCATTCAACCTTGTTTGAATTAAAATTTGTTATTCTAGTTCATATATCATATTCATCACCTAGTTAGTTAGGGTGTATTGTAAATTCAGTACATCAATTTACAACTTGCTCTAAACTAGTGATTAGATAATCAAACTCAAGTCTATAATTTTCAGTTATCAGAACTCTGACTACTATCAACCTAGACAAAGTAGTAACTTTGCCTTTGGAATTCACATAATATCATGTTCACATTCATATATATATATATATATATATATATATATATATTGAAATTTTTGAAAAAATTTCCCATAAACCAAAAAAAAAATAAATCAAAAGTAGACTCTACTATTCCTAAAATATAAACTCACATGAATGACTATCCACACCCCAATCTAAAATCTACATTGTCCCCAATGTAATGATACACGTAATGCAGAAAATATGAGAACAATAAAAATAAAGGATGAATAGTACCTGACATGATGAACTCACCTGCAAGGTGACACTAAAATAAATAAATATTATACGAATCCTACACAAATGCTCTATCTGACTAGGAGCATCAATCCAAATATTCTAACTCATAAAGAGGGACGGACTCCTCTCCCAAATAAAAGTTTTCCATATAAGGCTTCAATCTTTTACCATTAACCATGTACACATTTTCATTACATGAATTTTCAATTTTAACAGCCTCATGAGTATATTCATTCTTCATAATGAAGGGGCCTGTCCATCTTGATCTTAACTTTCTTGGAAAGAATTGGAGATGGGAATTGTACAATAAGACATTTTGTTGAGGTTTACAATTCTTCCTCAGGATGTTTTTGTCATGGAAAGCTTTGCTCCTCTCTTTGTAAAATTTAGAGTTTTCATAGGAGTCTCTCCTTGGCTCCTCTAATTCATTCAACTCTAATTTCCTTTATCCACTTGCTTGGTCCATGTCAAAGTTTAACTTCTTTATTGCCCAGTATGCTATATGTTCCAATTCTATAAGCAAGTGGTAAGCCTTCCCATACACCAATCTATATGAGGACATTCCAATCGGGGTCTTATAAGCTGTCCTATAAGCCCATTAAGCATCGGATAGTCTGAGGGACCAATCCTTTCTATCTAGCCATATAGTTTTCTCCAAAATGTGTTTGATTTAGAAATCTCAGCTTGCCCACTCGTTTGTGGGTGGTATAGGGTGCTCACTTTATGTTTGATACCATATTTCTTCATTAAAGCCTCAAATATCCTATTACAAAAGAGACCCGCCATTACTAATGATGGCCTTTGGAGTTCCAAATCTAGAAAAAATATTTTCCTTAAAGAATCGTATGACCACTTTGTTGTCATTGGTCCTACTTGGAACTAATTCAATCCACTTGAAAACATAGTCCATACCAACCAATATATAAAGAAATCCAAAAAAAGATGAAAATGGGCCCATAAAATCAATACCCCAACAATAAAAAATCTCCAATGGTAAAATAGGGGTTAAAGGAATCATGTTGCACTTGGACATTCTTCCCAATATTTGACATCTATCACAATCAACACAGAAAGCATGGGAGTCTTTAAACATGGTGGGCCAGTAAAACCCACATTGCAGTATTTTTGTAGTGATTTTCTTAGCAGAAAAATGGCCACCACATGCTTCCATGTGGCAAAGGGAAATAATACTCTGAACTTCATTCTCTGGGACACAACGTCTAAAAATTTGATCGGTCCCATATTTATATAAATACGGGTCATCCTAAAAGAATTTCCTAACCTCGATTTTAAAACGCTTCCTATCTTGTGACTTCCAATGATATAACATTTTTCCCGTCACAAGATAGTTCTCTATATCCGCAGATCGTAAATAATTATTCATCAGGGAAAGTGTCTTAGATGTGTATCTCAGTGGAATCATCTAACACCAATATGGAAAGGTGATCGGCCACTACATTCTCTACTCTTTTCTTATCTTTTATCTCTAAGTCAAATTCCTGGAGTAGGAGGATCCATCTCAAAAGTCTTAACTTTACATCCTTCTTAAATAACAAATATTTCAAAGCTGAGTGATCCGTGAAAATGATCACTTTGGATCCTAACAAGTAGGACCTAAACTTATCCAAAGTAAAAACTACTGTAAGTAACTCTTTTTTAGTTGTTGAGTAGTTCGCTTGGGCCGTGTTTAGAGTTCTACTCGCATAGTGAATAACGCAGGGCCGTTTATCTTTCCTTTGGCCCAAAACAACCCCCATGTCATAATCACTTGCATCACACATTAGTTTAAAAGGAAGTCTCCAATTTGATGGACGTATGATAGGTGTACTAGTAAGGGATGATTTAATTTTATTAAATCCACTTACACACTCATTTGTCCACTCAAATGGGACATCCTTTTGAAGAAGATTAGTCAAGGCTCTAGTAATGACACTAAAGTCCTTGATGAATCTTCTATAGAAACCGGCGTGCCCTAGAAGTGATCCAATATCTCTAACAGTTCGGTGAATAGGTAGATTAGCAATAATGTCGAGTTTTGAGCGATCTACCTCGATTCCATTTTTGGAGATAACATGGCCCAAAATAATTCTCTTTTGAACCATGAAATGACACTTCTCCCAATTTAAGACAAGGTTCTTCTCTTCACGCCTAGATAAGACAAGAGATAAATTGTTAAGGCATTCCTCAAAATTACTCCTAGATACAGAGAAGTCATCGATGAAAATCTCAAGAAAATTCCCAACCATATTTGAAAAAATACTTAACATACACCGTTGAAAAGTTGTTGGGGTGTTGCATAATCCAAATGGCATCCGTTTGAAAGAAAACGTGCCAAATGGACAAGTGAAAGTGGTTTTCTCTTGGTCTTCTAAGGCTATCTCTATTTGGTTATATCCGGAATATCCATCAAGGAAGCTATAAAAGGAGTGACCTGATACCCTCTCTAGAACTTGATCAATGGATGGTAGAGGGAAATGGTCCTTCTTTGTGACTGTATTCAATTTTCTATAGTCAATGCAAACATGCCAACCTGTGGTGACACGTGTTGGTATGAGTTCATTATTAGAATTTTGCACGATAGTAATTCTGGATTTCTTTGGAACTACTTGGGTTGGACTCACCTAAACACTATCGGCTATTGGGTAGATGATTCTCACATCCAACAATTTGATCACCTTATTTTTTACAACTTTCATCATGTTTGGATTGAGACGTCTTTGAAGTTGTCTAATTAGTTTAGCGTCCTCATCGAGGTGGATTCGATGGGTGCATATGGAAGGGCTTATATCCTTAATGTCAGAAATGGTCCATCCTAAGGCTCCTTTGTGGTCCCTTAGAATATTCAACAATTTAATCTCTTGATCCTTTTGTAAAAATAAAGAGATCACAACATGATAAGTTTCATTTTCACCTAAGTATACATACTTAAGCTCATTTGGTAGTGGTTTTAGATCAAGCTTTAGAGCATTGGTTGATGATGGTAGAGGTTGCAAGTCCTCAATAAACAGGATTTGAGTGCGCGGTCTCCATCAGTATATACTAATGTCCTAGGTGGTAGTGCTCTCATTATCATCACAAATTTCAGCCAGCACTTTTTCTAAATAAGAATTTTTTAAGTCCCCAAAGACTTTAATCAATTCCTTAGACATGTTAGGTTCCAATTCTTCTTCCTTTATCAAGCAGTCCATAAAATTCAGCTCATGAATCTCATTATTGTCAATGGGCAACCTACATAGATTGAAAATATTGAGCTCTAAGGTCATGTTACTAAAAGACAACTTCATCATTCCATTCCTACAATTGATGATTGCATTTAAAGTTGCTAAGAATGGGCGACCTAAAATAATAGGAACTTGAGCACTAACATTTACACATGGCTCAATGTCTAGTACAATAAAATCCATGGGGAAGTAGAATTTCTCCACTTGGACTAACACGTCCTCTAAAATTCTCCTTGGTACCTTAATGAGTGCTCAGCGAGTTGGAGTATAATCGTGGTTGGTTTAAGCTCGACTAAACCCATTTGTTGGTAAACTAAATAAGGTACTAAGTTGACACTTGCACCCAAATCTAGTAAAGCATGCTCAATTTGAAAATTCTCAATAATATAAAGGAATAGTGGGAATTATTGGGTCTTTGTATTTGGGTACGGCCCTTTTCTGAATTATAGCACTCACTTTCTCAGTAAGGAAGGCCTTCTTGTGCACGTTTAATTTCCTCTTCATAGTGCACATGTCCTTGAGATATTTAGCATATGATGGAATTTATCTAATGGCATTAAGCAAATGAATATTGACAATAACCTTCTGGAGCACATCCAACATCTCTTGATATTTCATGGGGACAGTCGCGTTCCAAAGCTAGATGGGAACAGAACTGGAGGCTCATGTGATTTAGTCTCTTTATCCTTTTATTGTTGCGACTCTTGAACTATAGTCAGTTCATCATTCTCTTGAGATGGTGGCTCATCCTCTGATATTTCTACCGGTTACATTATCTTGTTATCGACTTCTTTACTACTTCTCAAGGTAATGACGGCCTTAGCTTGTTCATGATGCAGCTCACTTGGATTTACATCTCCGATGAAATGTGTATTTCTAAGGTTTGACACAGGTGGAGAAGGAAGTGTGCCTTTTTCCCTAGCATTTAGTTGAGTCTCAATCCTAGCAACGACCGTCTTTAATTCCTGATTTGATTGAATTAGATACTGATTCATTAAAGGTTAAAGTTCATGAATGCGGTCAATGCATCCTCCATAGATGATCGCTTTGGTAGGGGTACATATGTACATTATTAGGTACCCTAAAGAAGTTATTTTATGGAGGCCTTTGAGGTGCATTGGGTGCATTAATTTGTGGTTCACTCCTTCAACTAAGATTAGGATGGTTATACCAATTTGGATTGTACGTGTTTCTCATTGGTGGCACAACTGGCCTTTGGTAGTTATTTATATCATTTGCTTACCCATGCTCATTCATGATATGTCATGCCCTGAAATCCGAGTATAGAGTGTGCAACCTTAGACCCGAGTTTTGGCCCATGACACATACACTAAGTGTACTAATTTCATTCAATTATACAATTATTCATCTACCTACAAGCTCTATCGTAAATTTACATTCCATTCATACTCAACAACATTTCAAAAATAAGAAACGATCATTTATTCCAATAATTAATCATAAACATAATTAAGGACCCTCTCAATTAGAATCTTACGAAATGAAATAAACATGTCCAACAACTTGAAAGAATTAATTTATAATATAAGAAAATCAAATATAATTAAATTAAAAATATCATGATTAGTCTAAGACAGCAACTTCTTCCTCTGTCAAGTAGGGCGACGTGTCCCTTAAGTCCTTTCCGGCTTGACCACATATTCCTATTCTTAAGCCACCGGCCCACCCTCATTCACATCTGTACGGTTTTTCCATTAATAAAAATATAAGCTGGCCAGGCTTAGTGATATAACCCAGCATGGTTTATAATCATATCAATTAAAATAATACAAAAATACATGTACAATGATGTAAAATGGGGTATGAATGCATCAGATGGGGTGATCGTCCACCTGCTTGGGTTGGAGGTCATCAACCCGTATCCACCCGTTGGGTAGGCTTCCACCATTCGGTAGGCTTGGGCATAGCTCGCATCTGGTAACGCTCTACTAGGATCGACATTTTTTCCAGGGAGGGCCCCTAGGATTGACCATGCATTACACAATGCAATGAATGAGGGATGATATGTAATGCATATTTTTCATATTTGGCATAGTTATATCAATTAAAATATTCACATATAAATTTATCATATCAAAATATTCAAACCAGTAAATCAATCAAACAATCACAATGATATATTTTAATTTTAATGAATTATGAGACAAGTTGGGTCACTCACCTGAGTCTGGTAGTGTAGAATCCATAGGGTAATTAGGTTGGTTTGAATTCAGAAATCCTATCAGTTATTTCAACAATATTATTATTCATATATTTTTATTACATGGTGGGGCCCACCTCTGATTAACACCCTAGGTGGCCAGATACAAAATAATCAAATAATTAAAATTTCTATTCTATTTTTTTCTCCTTTTTAAGATTATAAAATTGAATGATAATTACTTGATTGGGGTGGTCCATCGGATGGTCAGATCATTCAGATTCTTGAGGTCTTCTCATATTTTACCTCTATGTATTTGAGGAGTGGTGTGGATCTAACCACTGGCCAATGGCCCATGTCGACCTTCTACGTCAAGTGATAGCAACACTTGCGCAAAATATCTAAGTTTCCTTTATCAAACACTTCTAGGTCTAACTAATGTGGCCTATCTGATTGTCAGATTGATCTAAAAATTATGGGCCTTATATATTTTAGCCTTAGGGATCATATAATCTATACAAATCTATCTTAGCACAATCAGATTTCATCCATTCAATATATTCATAAAATAATACAAACTAGATCTGAAATCATAAAAATATCACTTTATTAAAATTGACTCTACACACCTATACGACGATGGTGTAGATGATCCACACCATCCATTGTATAAATCAAGAAGAAATTAACAACATAATAAAAAAATTAAAAAGTTCTAACAATTAGAACTTACCTAATTGAGCTTTATTAGAATTTGTTCTTCCTTGTACTTTAAGGCTTCCTATCTCCTTTTTTTTAATGCAGAAACCTTCTATATCCCTTTTTAAAGAAAATTCTTAAAAGATAGAATGAGCATATCCTCCCTTATCTTAAATTTGAATTTTTTTATGGCATTTAATAAAAAAATTTATTATTACTACTCAAGAATCGAACCTTAAACCTCTCTCTCAATTAAGAATGTCTCTACCAACTCAACTATTGACTTGTTTTTATTTTTTATTTAAAAATAAAATTTTTAAATATTTATTTTAATTTTTTTAAATGCACCAAAATTTAGGGTTGTTACATGATATCTTGTACAACTGGGATTGTTGGACAATCCTTGGTGTCATGGTCAGCACCACCACAAATGCTACAAAAATTACCTAAGGAGGTGTTTGCTTTAGTTGCATCAACCTTCCTAATTTCCAAGGGTTCGACCTTTCTAGTCAATGCAACGAGTTTTGCATTAAGGTCGTCTTCCTCTCTTAGGACGTACATCCCCACTTTCTCTCTAGGAATGGGTCTAGTTTGGTCCAATTTAGCAGAGACATCCCATTTCTGAGTATTCTCTGCTAACATGTCTAGAAAATCCCAAGCCTCATTATGATCTTTTTCAAGAAAGGTTCCACCACACATCATCTCTATGAACTGATGGGTGTCCATGGTGAGCCCCTTTCAGAACGCATCAATCAAGTGTCATGGTTCATAACCATGATATAGGTAAGTGAGTAGAAGGTCTTTAAAGCACTCCTAAGCTTGGAAAAACATTTCATTCCCTTTTGGGAGAACAACATGATTTCCTGTTTTAGTGTATTTGTTTTGTGCTCGGAAAGGAATTTTTTTCAAAAACTCTCTACTTAAGGCTTGCCATGTAGTGATGGTATGAGGTGAGTTAAGCCATGCTTTGGCCTGATCCTTTAGAGAAAATGAGAATAACCTAAGTTTAAGTGCATCCCTATTTCCATTGTTTACTTCTAATGTTGCAATCAGTTCCTCAAAGTCCTTGAGGTGCAAGTAGGGCTTACAGAATCCAAGCCATGAAATTTAGGAATCAATTGAATCACACCTGATTTAAAATCAATGTTCCCTGTGTGAGCAAGGAATATAATGCAAGATGGTAAAGTTGATCTCTCAGGGTGTAAATGTTCACGTAAAGTCCGTAGTTGATTTAACACATTCATATGAACTTCATTCTCATCTTTAAGAGGAGGATTACGTTGATTTTCTCTGTTTTGGATTTGCATTATCAAATGGGTCTGCCATGGAATCCAAGTAGTGTTGATTGCCTTTCCTAAATGAATGATCAAGGCCTGGGACTAGTCCACCTTCGGAGGAGAGTCGATTATTTTGATCCCTACTCCAATGGGACATAGACCATCCGCATCACACAATAAAAACTACAACTTCAAATTGCAAGTATGATACTTAGAGTAAAAATAAAAACTTTTCAACAACCCAGGTGGCAGACCGACCAATGAGGGTTCAAACTACAAAACAAAATAAATCAAAAGAAAGTAAAACTAATGCAAAAATTAAACTATATTAATCTAGAAAATAGATTCGACAGATGATCTTTATGATCAAGTAGTAACTATAGGACAACCATAGCACTTGGGTGATAAAATCCCAAGCAAGAGCAACCTTATGTCACAGTTAGTGTAACGCCCTGAAAATCGGGGGTCGAGCATAAACTCAACTCCCGAGTTTCAACGCATCACTTATGCAATAAAATGAATGATGATTGAATGTTGTCTGTATTAGTGTAGTGAACATGAGTGAGATTAAGCCAAAATAGCATATCATACTCCAGAGACAAGTGAGATAGCAGGCGGAAGACTGTGATAGATAAATAAAATATATAAACTATGGTGAGTCTCCAGAGTGTGATAAGGTTACCAGGTTAAAGAATTATAAGTATAATTTCAAATTATACCAAGTTGTGGAAGTGTAATGTCTTCTATTCCAAATATCATAGCCCCATCAATACAATACCAGGTCTTCATAGACCTGTCAGAGAGTTACATGTAGGAGAACTCCTCCTCAACATCATATAGTAGTCCGGCTCTGCTTCATAAGCATCACCATCACTTGAAACTCAAACAAATCTGGTTGGTGTGTACAACACCGTCCCGTAACGTGGGAGTGAGTGATCAACTCAGTGGAACAATAAAGCATAGGTTAACATGTTATCAATTCAGTCAAGCAGTAATGATAAAGCAGTACAATCAAACAATCCTAACTACTCTTATTTAATGCAAGTATGAAATGACATAATGAATGCCCTTGCCAAACCATCCTCATGCGACACCATCTTACGTTCGTGACATGTGTTCATCCCTCAGTGCTCCACATCTACCAGGCACATGCAGTGCGATGATGAGCATGATTACCGAGTAGTTATTAGTCCATTTCAAACAACAGGATTAAGAAACTAAGCTACCTCCTTTGTATCATTCCCAAACATGATCCATTCTAGGGTCGTCAATCCTAGTTAATCTCATACGATAGTGTGTTTCTAGGTCACTGCAAAGGCTGCTAGGGCTGTTACGCACAATAGTTACACCACTCCCCCATCACCTCTTTAACAGTTTATCACTAAATTGAAACAGGCCTAGTTCATACTCTATACACTGCGGTAAAACTCGTCGCCTTACCGCAAATTCAGAGTATGCTCGAGGTCACTATAAAGGGCTGTCAGGGCTGTTACACGCATTCGTTACACCACTCCCCCATCACCTTATCAATATAGGCCGACAGCACGAATATAGTGTCCCATACCACCATAATCGGCTCACGAGTCTGGTTGCTCACTGGTCACTACGGGGAGGCACATGGCCCCAGCGTAGGCTGACAGCTCGACTACGGTGTCCCATACCACCATGCCCGGCTCATGAGTCTTAGCGGATCGAGGTACCATGGTTAACGGGATTTCACTAGTAAGTTTGGTACCCTAGGTTTAAGCAATAGCATCCAAACATGGTGAACATATATTAGACATATCGGGTTACTTGACGAGCCTGACTAGTTCGATCGCACAATCAACTGAACGACATGAAGTGCATAAGAACTTCGTGTGGCATAACCACTGTCGCCCACCGAAGTACGACTCGGGTTCGTCAAACACATCCTTCGTGGCGAAATGAATCTCAACCACGATCTCAAGTCTGGTATCGAATGTCTGGACTATAATCATAGTCCCAAACGCAATCAATCCTTATTCAAAGCATGTGGAGTAAAGCATAATAAACAAAGTAATTTAAGCAAGGTAACAAGCATATCATAAAGCATGTTATAAAGCATTTTATAAAGCATGTTCTAAAGCACTATATAAACAAGAATACAAACACATATATTTCATAAGTAAGCGGTTAAAGTAAACAACCACATGGAGGAAATCATATACGTCTCTAAAGTAGTTAAGAATCCCATCTCAACACCTACCCAAGGCACCATCATCCAAACACTTACTCTCACAAGCATTTTCACAAACACTTAGAATACACTATTACAACATACATAGTGTATATTAGCAAAACATGTATTAGGGCGAGTCCTTTCGCCAAGCAAGTATTTTACACATATATAATATATTCATACAGCAAATAATCATGGAAAACACATCTCCAAAATTTATATGTATACGGTACTTTCTAGAATACACTATTTCTGCATACATAGTGTACATTAGCAAATCATGTAATATGGCGAGTCCTTTCGCCAAACAAGTATTTTACGCATATATAATATGTTCATACAGCAAATAATCATGGCAAACATATTTCCAAAATTTATACATATACAGTACTGTCTACAAATACCTAGAGTATGTAAAATTCCATATTCTTCATCTTTAATCGAAACGGAAAATAGACAGCACTTTGTACATGTGCAATTGTATGCAAATCATGAATCTATCATTATCTGATATTGAAAGTGTTGAAAACCATAACCTATATATCTAAAGTCCACACCTTTTGTCGTAGAATCGTAACGGAGTCGATAGGTTTGCTAAGCTTTCATATACGGCAGTTTGGCAACCTATAGAACGAAATAGGTTAGCTATTTCATAACCTACAACTGTCAAAACCCCAAAACAAATTAGGGTTAGGGTTTCTTACCTAGAAATGACACCAAAATTGCCGGGAAAGCAATTGAAAGGAGTAGTTAAGCACTAATAACAGCAGGGAAGCAAGGCAGGGAGATGATCCCACATCTCCCACACTTTCTCTCTCTTTTCTCTCTTCTCTCTCTAGGGTTTCTTTCAAATTCGTATGGCTGTAAGAGAGAGGGTTCTAAGGTCCTTATATAGCCTAAAAACTCACCGAAATAGACTTCAGGTCAAGGTATACTTAGGTTATAACCAAAGCGACCCAGTTTCAGCTCAACGGAGGACTTCTGGCGGCCCCCCTTGAGCCAAAAGTCAGACTTAAGCTCACAGCCTCTAAATCTAGGTGGAGTTAAGTTTTCGTTTCAGTCGGATTCCCAGATCACGCGTGGCGGACCAGTTTCAGTTCAACGGTCAGTGGATCTCGATCGGAGATTCCGAGTACATGGATATGTTTGGAGAAATATCCCTGATCCGAGGGTGTAATTTGGTCTGATTCTGACGGTCAGGTTGCTTAATACTGACTCGCAAGCGACAAGTCTCGGATTACTATTTGAGATATTTATTTATAAAGAAAACTAAGTGTTTTCACACTCTCCACTCATAGCTCAAGCGAATAGCGCTGGGACACTGTTTGGATTTAATTTCCGAGATGGTTGTCAAGCCCAGCAAGGCGGTCCTAATTCCTTAACTTCATGTTATTCTAACTTCCGACGTGTGGTCCAGATCTGATACGGAGTTTCGGGATGCTCCCGAGAGCAGCCGGGTAATGAGATTGACCCTAGATTTTAGGGTAACCTAGCGTCAATGATTCTACAAGTTTTGGGTCTTGCAGAACGTATTTAAAGTGAATCAAGCAGATTTCGTAGCTAATCAAGTTTCGCACTTAGTTACTTTGTCTCATTTTTAAAGGATTTAGTCCTGAAGAATTCTGTCTGAAGTGGCACTAGGGTCTTTGTACGGATTTCTAAAGCATTGTTCTTCATCACCTAAACGTTAGGATTCGTGCCTAATATGAAAGTACTTAGAGACGTTTAAAGAACAAGGTAGTGAAAGAAATGGGTTAAGAAGCGATTTTAGACTATGGGATTGAGTTCTGACAAGTTAATAAGGCGTTAGGAGCGACCCATTGCCTAAGGACATCTAATTCCAGGTTGGCAAAAATTCGAGATGTTACAATTAGTGCTTGAAAGACACAACTGAATTTACTTATAAAGTAAAACAAATATTCTATAAAGAAATTAGAACAAAAAATCTATAGGAATTTTAAAGGTTTTATAAAAGAACTTACCTTAGCTATCTTATACAGATCCAATTTCCCTTCATCTCCCCGATAATGGTGCCAAAAACTTGTTTGTTTACCTCCAAGTGCAGAGGTTCATAAGTAGTATCCTGTGAATACAAGGTCAATCTCACAGAGAGATGGTTTAAAAGAATGAAAAAATCAAATGCAAAACTAAAAAAGTAATCAAAACTAAATGGATGTAATGATTTTGAAAGTTTTGAAGGTATGACTTTTAAATGGAATTCAATTAAATTAAAAACAACACTCAAGCTTCAAAGGTCCACACATAAGTTAACAATTCATAAATCATGATGACTTTGATAACACAATTAGGATCTGAGTACTATGGTCGGCCTAATTGAAAAATAAAATACTTTAAATATTTTTAATAAATGATATAAGAGATTAGAGAATCATGGATTAACACTATTAACATATATTCTCGAGTGGCAGTGATTTTAAGCATTTAATATCCGTGAGATAATGATTCAAATAATGTAGCAGGTTGAGAATATCTCCCATCTAAGAAATCTAATTGATCTAGGTTAAGCCTAAGCATCTACCATATGGATCTCACATGATGGATCAAAAACCTAAACCTAGATAATTGATAACATGCGTAGACCATTCATCTCATTATAAAAAATAAGTATCAATCAAATCAATCATCATAACTTAAAGAATCATTAAACTCAGGTGCTTCCCTTCTAGTTGGGCTAGAGGGAACTAGAAAAACATAACTAAATGGCAAACAGAAAGCAACAAGAGAGCAAGAAAATTTTAATAAAGATTTAAAAACTCGTAAACAAAAACAAATTTTAAAAGTATGAAACTTGAGAGCTTTCTAAAAAAAGCCCTATATCCCCAAGAGTCTTAGGAAACCCATATTTATAAGTTGGTTTCCGCAAAATTGCAAAACTGCCGCAAATTACGCACTCCGCATAAAATCTACGTAACGGTTGGATGTCATCGAAGAATGCATCTAGTTTGTCCAGCAACCAAACTCAATTTTTTTGTATTTCTTTGATGTTATTGAAGACTGGCTTCGATGTCATTGAAACTAGTTCGATGTCATCTAAGCTCAGATCCTGCAAATTTTTGCACTAATTTCTACATTTCTTTCCTTTTACTCTTGATTTTCTTGAATCATGAAGTCTTGAAATCTTCAATCTTCGTCTCCAACGGTGCATTCTTTGCCTCAGTGATTCTTGAGCATCAAATCCATGCTTTTAACTTTCTTTTCAATCTAAGCTCTTAAACTCACCTTGCAACACAAACATGTATAACATATACCATTAAGCATTATCATATTCATAAAACCAACATATAAATGGGGGAAAATATGTAATATTTGAGTCTCAACATCCATCTAATTTGTTCTCAAATGTGGAGAGCCTCAACTCAAGATGAGATAGATCCAAACCTTAGGTGGGCCACAGCTTGATTTGGGCTCTATTTGCTTATTCTCATCAATCCTACGGTCGGATCATCTTCAGATATGGCCTTCAAGGTTCCTTAGTCAAGTTTAACTGAAAATCACCAATAAATTTAGTGATCAAATGGTTAAGTGATGTATCATCTAATAGAGTTTCAAAAACTAGATGAACGATGGATTTGTTAATTCAAGTCTCGATATTCATGTTGGGCTATTGGATTAGGTTATACACGTTAGCTTAGGACAAGAATTGAGGCTTGATTTATCCTTGCAATTAGATGAACACCACAAGTCTCAACTGGAAGTTTAGATAACAGATGGAGATGTAACCTTACCATAAAGAATTAAGGGTCAATCCAAGGTGGATTGACTTTAGACCTTATAGATGCGTTGTGGATTGTCCTAGTTTAAATTCAGATGGTTAAAAGCCATTAGGGTTTACAGTGGATTGAACTCAACTCGTAAGGGTCCATTATCGCCATGATCCACTTCAAATGGTTAAAATGGACAGATCGTGAATCACTAAATGATGATGTGTAATATAATCTAGGTGTGTTCCCACACATGCTCATGCTAAATTTGATTTAAATGGTAACACTCGAGTGCTGAAAAGTACAGGATGTTACAAGAACCCAAGTGGTTTGGTAGATCATGGAATACACCAAGGTCTCTAAAATACCAAAATTCATATTTTTCTTAAAGATTTGAATGCAATATATATAACAAAAAACTCCAATGGATCTTTAATGACTAAGCTCGATCGATTGAGCCTAGCCCTCTCGAACGATCAAGCTAGGACGAAAATGGCCATGTTAGATCAATCGAATTCGATCGCTCGAGAGGAATTGAAAAATTCCTCGATCAATTGAGCTCGTGCCTTGAGTGCTCGAACTAAATCATATTTAGGCTAGATACTTGCTAAATGTTTTTTTGGCCTTGTTCGGTCAATCGCTCAAGCTTTGCTCGAGCACATCGATGAATTTACTAGTTTGAGTAGTTTGATTTCTAGCAGCTCGAGACCTCTATTGCACATCTTATCTTGTTCCAAGTAGGCTCCTAAGGTTAAGGGATGATCAAAACACTGTTTACCAATTAAGGTATAATCTTCTAGATATTTAGGGTTATATTGGGTTAAGGTTACGGTCACCAAGACACCTCATTTACTTGTTCTTTACTCCTTGATGCTCCATGTCCTTTTGTGTTTTTGGTCTTCAATGTTCAAAGGCTCAACCGACTATATGACACATGGATTCATGTGATTGATAAATAAGGTGTACAAATGAGTGCACTAACAATCTCCCCCTTTTGTCAATTATGTGACAAAAACCTAACCTGGACAATGTCATGGTCCATACCAATGACATATACTAAAACAAAATAAAATATTACATATTAAATATAAAAGATTTACAACTTGAATACACTAAGACATGCAAACTAACACTACTTCTCCATTATTTCTCTCCCTATATTCATCAATTCTTGCAATAACAAACCAATAATGCAAAATAAAATTAAACTTATTTTTATTGAAACTTGATCTTTCTCTCACTTTTGTTAGTATTTGATAAAAAGTTAGTTCTATGAATATACTAAGAAAATTGTAAAATAGAAATAAATTTATAAGTTATACATGTTACTATAAGCACATACTAACGAGGGAATAAGGTACATATAAACGTTAAAACATAGAGCATACTAATTTTAATCATTTGAAGGATATACCAATTGAATTAGCAATGACCAATGATAGTCTAAGATAAAAACATATGATACCAAAATTCAGCAACTTTAAAGTTTAAACTATAAAAACAAATGATGTTATGATCCTTAAACATTATCAATTAAGCACAAAATGAGGCTAAAATCTTCATATTTTCCTATTATGCAAACACAATTGAGGCTTAATAATTTGATTTATATTTAAGCCTATAGGGACCTTATAAGGTCACTTCTCTAAGGTGTTATGGTCTCCTAAGTCTCTAACGAGGGATACCATGGTGTAAGCCATTAAGACATGTAAGTGACTAAGGTCTTTAATACTAGAAGAAGCCTTTTAAATCAATTTATGACTCCTTTATATCATCCCATATTGCTGTCATAGCCTTGCCTTTGGATCTTACTTTGTTTGGGCAATCGATGTCATTATCTCCATAACCCTCACATTGTAACATTAGACTAGGTTTGTCACGTCCCAAAATTCAGGTACTGAGTGTGCACCCTCAGACCTGAGTTACGGTCCATGACTCATACACTTAGTGTACTTAAATCAGTGAGTCACATTATTTAATAGAGGCATAATATAATCTAAATTCTATGTTTTCATTTACATCCATCAATACATTCATATCAACTTAATTCATTCACAAACATTCACCACCACACATACGTAATAATCAAGAATATATGCTAAAATATTTTTGTTCACCAAATTAATACTTTTATTTAGTCATTAGAATCATCAAATTATTCAAAAATTATAAAATCTAAATTAGAAGTCATTTTAAAACATAAATAAAATAATAATATGAAACACATGTCCTATTTAATTATTCTACTGATCCAATGAAGCAACCTCATATTCAGTTAAATGCGGCCATTGTTCCTGTGGATCATTTATTAGTTTGGCTTCATGTTATTGGTCTTGAGTTGTTATATCTGCTTCAATTCCATCTGTACGGTTTTTCCATCAATGAATTGTCAGCTGGTCAGGCCCAATGAGTGAACTAATCATGCTTCGTGCATGATACAATTAAAATAAAACACACAAGTAAAGTATAAAAATTAGAAATATAATGCAAATAATGTAATTAATACGAATGGTATTGATGATATATCAAGTGGGTATAAATAGAAACTGTTTACTTGCTAGAGTTGGATATCGACAACCTACATCTGCACTTGTTAGGCTTCTACCATTAATAGGTATGGGTAAGGCCCGCATCCCCCCATTGGGCAGGCTTCCACATATAGTGGGCTTTTAGTGGGTACAATGGGTTGTTCCTAGGTAATTGTAAAAGAGTGTCAATGATGCAAGGCATGAATGTTCAATACATCAGAAATCATAATAAATTAATCATAGCAATTCAACAATTTATTTTAATAATATGAAGAGAAAACATGTTGGGATTACTCACCTAATGATTTAGGGAGCAGATCAGAGAATACCTATAATCCATATGCAGTACACCATAATATTAAAAAATTATCAAGTTCATAAAGCCCTTGATTTGTTTTGATTACTAAGACCATACATGGGAGTGATGCTTAGGTTTTACAAGGTAATGTACTTAATGGATTAGGTTTATCTTATCTATCCCAACCATAAAGGGCAAGCTAGATATCTTATAAGATGACCCACCATATGGATGGCTTGGATCTTGTAATAGCATGCTATGATGATACATCTTTTATCATGTGAATATTTTGTCCTAAACATGAATATAGCTTACGTAAGTTTTAACATACATCTATATGGTATAAACATATTAGATTTTATATATATATATATATATATAGAGAGAGAGAGAGAGTCATGCTCACCTACGCACCTACACATGTGTGCACCTTTGCACACGTGTTATGGGTGTCTAATCTGAACGATCCATGTGATGCGGAATCCCTTAAAACCCGAAGTGTCAAAATTTCACCCTGATTTAAAATTCTAGTGGGCCATAGAAAAGAGCAATGCAAATCAAGGAGGAAAACTGTTTTCAGTTTTCATGGCCCACCAAAGTTTAGGATCAAAGTAAAACTTGAGCCCGGGGGGTTTCATGAGGTGCTGCTTCACATGGACGGTTTAGATTTTGGATCCACATCACATATGATGGGTTCTAAAAAAAGTTCACACTAGTTCCGTGTGAACTGGTGCGCAGGTGAGTATTTCCCTATATATATATATATATATATATATATATATATGGGAAAAGGTACAATGCGCTCGAGCTAACGATAAGCTCCCGTGAGGTCGAGCTGTGTGGGCCCCACCGTGATGTGTTTCGACCATCAACACCGTGCATTTGATGGGTACCCTTTAAATTATGGGATATCCCAAAAATCAACCGTATACGGAACTCAGGTGGGCCATACCATCTAAAATTATGTGAAGACACCATTAAAACATATAAAAGCACTTGGTGGGGCCCACCTGAGTTTTGCATGCACCTGAAACTTGGTTTGAACTCTCATTCAAGTGGGACACACATAATGGATGGCCTGGATTTGCAAATTACATCTCGGCGGGCCCTCGAAAATGGTTATGAATGTTTTAATGGTGCATGGTCCCTCCCACTTCCTTATGTGGTGTGGCCCACACAAGTCACGAATTGACTTGATTTTTGAGAGCTAGTCCCACGATGGAATGGTGCATCTGACTGATGGGGTAGATGTTCGAAACGCATCATGGTGGGGCCCACACAGCTCGACCTCATCGGGCGTTAAAATCAGCTCGCATTGTACCTTTTCCAATATATATATATATATATATATATATATAAAACACATAATTTTTTATGTGAGACCTATTATAATGATTTGAACTTATTACACGATTACCACCACTGTATTGACCATTGGGAAGAAATTTCAATCCAATTCGAAATCTGTGGGACTTGTAATAACCTAAAAGATTATTGTACAACTTCCATTATTTTCTTACTGTATAAGCCACACAAATTTTGAATATGTCATAAATTTACAATCTTAGCCCAAAGTAGCCTTCTAAATCAAATGGATGGGGTGGATATAATACATATATCACTATAGGTCCATAATCTTATAACCCAAGATGGTCTCCAATGTTAGAAACCACACTTGGTTTCAACTCTTGAACCAAAATTTTTATTTGTATTTATTTATTTATTATTATTTTTTTGAATGGGTCTCATGATAATCTAAGCCATGTGTGAGATAGGTAATCCCTACATAAAGGGTGAGCCAAAAGATCTTTTCGAAACAACACTTTTGTGGCCCACATAAATGCTCAATGGTAACATTTAATTTTCACTGTGTAAGGCATTGTGGTCCACATGAGTTTTCTTTCGAATAAAATTTTCAACCTCAAGTCTCTTATCAAGTGATAAGATTAATAGACAGTATGGATTTGCCACTTACATCAAGATAGCCCCGCATAGAAGGCCCACCAATCCGAATTAATTCCAGTACCGTAAATAGATCAACTTCACTTTTGCACGCTGGAGTATTTTATACCTATTTTATATTATTATATTTTTTCCAAATGGTCCACACATAATATATGTGCATAAAATCTATTCCATTCACTATTTTACCAACATCGTTCTAGGACACTAGTAAAAAAATGAGGTATATTCGTTATTCTGGTGGACCAAATCATCATGAACAGTACTGACCATTCTTCCACCATTAAAACCTATACCTTCCTTATCTCGGTCCCTCCTAACTGTCTATCTAAGATCTTAGTTGTTCATTGGTTCCCCCAATTATTTTTGAATGGTTAAAATAATTAATATCTTCATTGGAAGTTCTTGTGGCCCCGATAGACCTTCTAACAACGAACGTACCATGAATTCTATTTTGAATACTACGGCCCACCTAAATGTTGATTTAGCCTAATTTCTGGAGGTTTACCATATTTTGGTCATCCAAATCTAATGGATCGAATTGTTCAGGCCCCACATGCAATAATAAGCCTAATACGTTATTCATGTAAAAGTAAAACAAGTCTTTACATATTTGGTTTTCTTACTTGTTTGCATGCATTAGGTGCTCCAAGGTTCATCATGCATATATGCACTTATTGATATTATGTGCACATGCATTGCCCCCATGGTAAATCCACACTATCCATCATGTAAACCCAAAGCATAATAACATAATTAATTAATTAATTAAATTACATACTAACCTTGCAAGCTTTTCTTCTCTTTATCTATCTTTCTCCCCTATCATTCTCTCTTAATGACTCTTTTTTTTGTGATCGGATGGAAAGTCCACACTTATAAAGAAATGATAGTTCCTCGGATAAGATGGATAAGATAATGGTGAGGGTGGTTGCAACCAATTTCATTTATTCAAAAAAATTAAAATTTTAAGAAACTGTAAAAATTTTAGTTGTTACAAGTTTAGGTTGTTTAACAAATTTACCTTTACAATTCTCAATCATCTTATCTCTCTTGTCACAACTCTTTCCTTTATTCAATTTGAGAAATTTCTTAATTTTTTTTCAAAATCATCATCCTTATCATCACTATCATTATCAGATTCAACAATCTTATGCTTATGTGAGTGCCTATGAGATGTTTTAAGGACGGCTAGTTTCTTACCTCTAAATGGGGCCTTAAAGTGTAGTTCACATGTTTGTAGGGAACCTAAGAGTTATTCTACATTTATCTCATATATATTTATTCCTACACTCTTTTATCGAAGTTATCTTGGGAGTGAACCTATCCTTAAGGTTTCTAAGTATTTTCCTAAATATACGACCATTTGGAATCCTCTATCCTAAACAACACATTGAGTTGCAAATATCATTAAGTTTAGAATTGCGGCTGTGTCCCAGAGGGGGTGATTAGTACCATGTAGAATTTATGCCAATCAACTCACAATTGCTTACTTAAACTAATATGCTAATTTAAATTAAAGTAATTTAACACTAAGGCTTCTAAGTTAATAATGTGTCCAACCAAATAGACTACAATAGATGTGACATGCTAAGCAAGTAGTCTATAAATTATAGTATACATGTATATGGGATATACTAACTATTAGCTCCAAGCATTCATCTAATCATGCATACATATAATTCATTAATCAATCACATAAGCACAATTAAAAAAGTGCTCAAAAAATACTTCCAAAGACAATTCCAAATACAAGCATGTATAGTGGTTCAGTTTCCCTACTCCATTCTAGTAGACACTCTCTCCAAGTATAACATATTTCACTACAGGAGGTTTTAAGTTAGGTTTATGTTGAGGGTCAAATATTTCATATTAGACCCCAGTTATTACCTTATTTTACGTACATGATAATGCTTAACATCCTATTTTAATCGTGTTTTGTTGTAAGGTGAATTTAAAGAGCTTGGACTGAAAAGGGTATTAAAAGCATGGATTTAACGCTCTAAAATCACTAAGGCAAGGGACAGACCCCAGGGGACCGAGATTGAAGAATTTACATACCAGAGATCTGAGAAAATCAAGTCCAAGAGACCTGAAAGTCGTCCTGAATGCAATATCATAAGGTTCCCACCATCTGTTTGCCTCGAAACTTTATATCTAGCCTAAGGACCCTAAATTAATCGTACACATCAAAATTCAACCCTTGGATCCCTTTGGAAGTGGCCCAACAGACAGATCAGCCCACAAATCATCAATTTGGGGCCCACTTGATATCTAGATATACTTCAGTTTTGGTCTCAACCCCTTAAATGGGGTGGCACAATGAATGGGTGAATAGATTTTACATACACATTACAATGGACCCCACGCGGGGATTCGTGTGCACGGTGTACAAGTGCACCGGCCATGCACCAAAACACCCAAAGTCGGTCAATGCACATTGACCGACTTATTTCTTTAAAAGCTCAAAAACTGCCAGCGGACGCATGAGGTTCGTCCGGTTTTGGCTAGTGGGCCCTACCCACGTCCAAATGAATGATCTGGGCCATCCATTACATCCTTAGGGTAGGGATGACCCTAGCCATGGTGGCCTTTTGGCCCCATACAAACGTACACACGTGGATTGCTAGAAAACGCAGGATGGACGGTGAATTGATTTGTATAGTGGACCATACTAAAACTCGACCAAAACCACTCCTTTTCGACTGAAATTTCGCTAGAAATCCAATGAACGGGGTGTATTTCACCAAAAATATCATTATAGGGCCCATCGAACACGTCAGCATAATAACTTTCTAAAAATGACATCCGAATGCGTTCGGGATTGCGGGGAGTTGTGGTCCACCATCCTTGATCGGTTGGATGATCTGAACCGTTCAGAGGAATCCCAGGCTAAAAAAGACCAAAGCCATGGAGAAAAATCAGGTTTTCGACATTTCCTATGACTGAAAGTTGCATCCAAACGAGGGTCACTTTGCAGTGTTGCGGTTTCGCAAAGCTGCGTAAAAGCTCTCCACCAACTCCAGCCAAAGCACCGCCTCATGTTTTCTATAAAAGGAGAGAAGAGAGAGAGCTAAGGGGGGATCTTTTTTAGGACGTGAAGGAAGAGAGGGAGAGGGTTGACGGCCGGCTTCGACAAGTTCTCCTTCATTCATCTTTATTTTCTTTTCCTTTCATGTTTTTCAGATTTTAGCTTAATCATGGTTATGATTAGTTAAACCTCTTAGTTAGGGCTAAGAGGTGAAGCTTGTAGCGTGATGGATGGTTTGATATGCTTTGATTCACACTTTAGTTGAACTTTCTTTTGATTATAGTTTGATATTAAGGAACGCTTTCAGTTTTTAATGGTTTGTTGTGACTTAAATTACAACGGATCTGCGATAGCTTTGAGCATATTCTTAGCATTATAGGGTTTGTGAATTTGGGAACCCTGTTATTCACCACTATCTCCTGGGCATGGTTGGATAACGGAATCCTTCCTAACATTGATACATCCCTTAGATTGGATGTAGATTGACTAAATTTTGTTGTTTGTTTTGTCTCATGGGCATGGTTTTGTGATGGAATCAATTCTAATTGTCATACCTATCTTCTCTTGAAAACTGGATCAAAGGAAGTTTAGATTTAGATTTTAATGAAATATCGTCCAACTGGACGAAGATGGGACTCTGAATCCAGTTGCACTTATGAATCAAGTATAGATTTCCCTGATCTCTACAAGTGGATCCTTGGCACCATAGTTTCCCGCCTTTGAATTTTACTAGTTTTAGTTAAATAATTCACCATTCTTCTCTTACATTCACTTGATTTAGCTCACATCTTCTTTTAGTTCTCGTTCTAGTTACTTTCAGACTACGTACAAGGTTCAGTCCCTGTGGATTCAACCTCGGTCTTACCAAGATTATTACTACATCGCGGCCCTACACTTGAGGTTGTGAACAGTTCACCTCTAACCTTTATAGCCCTACACAAGCACCTAGCGTACACTCCTGCTGCAGGCTCCCGCAAGAGACTTTAGTTGGTGTTCTATCAGTTAACTAACAACATCGATCCCAATCCAAGGACTTACATTTGGGATAGAGCTTAGGTGCTTTGGTAGAGCTTGGGATACACTAAGGTATCTAAAAGGTAAAATTCATAATTTTCCAAAAGACTTGAATGCAATATATAACAATTTTTTTAATGTATCTCTAACGGCTAGGCTCGATTGATCGAGCATAGACCTCGATCGATCGAGCTTAGCCCTCGATCGATCGATCGTAACCCCCAATCGATTGAGCTAGGCTGAGAATGGTCTAGTGAACTCACTGAACTGTTTTAGCATGTTTGATCGAGGGGAATAAAAAATTCCTCGATCGATCGAGCTCTTACCTCGAGCGCTCAAACTAAATCATATTTAGGCCAAGTGCTTGCTAGATATTTTTTACCATGTTCAGCCAATCAACTCGATCAATCAAGCTTTACTCAAGCACACCAATGAGTCTACTAGTTTTGGTAGTTTGATTTCCAGTAGCTTGAGACCTCTATAGCTTATCTCATCATATTCCAATTAGTCTCCTAAGGCTAAGGGATGGTCAAAACAAGGTTTACCTATTAAGCTATGATCATCTAGAGGTTTTGGGTTGTATTGGGTCAAGGTCAGGGTCACCAAGGCACCTCATTTGCTTTTTCTTTGCTCCCGAATGCTCCATGTCCTCTTGTTATTTCGATCTTTAACTTCCAAGGGCTTAATCAACTATATGACACATGGACTCACATGATTGATAAACAATGTACACAAATAAGTGCACTAATAAAGCCTACTCAATGCAACATGAGACAAACATTTCAACATTCAAGCAATCTATACATATATCACACAGTGTTTCACTTGTTGTTCAAGCATGTTAGCATCATTCAAGTAACATACGTATGATTCTATATATTCAATCATCACACATGAATCACAAGAATGGACTACCTTACACACAATTAAGAAGCATATACCAAGCTACAATGCTGGGGAATCTTAAAGGGAATATCTTCACCTAATTACTATTCGGGTTTCTAAGCTACGAGCGCTCTGGCACAAACGTCCAACTATGACAATGGATTTAATGATCGCTAGTCAGGGGAAATTAGGGAAAAAAAAATCTCAACACCATAGCCTATAGTTAAAACCAAAATTAACTTGAATTAGAGGTATTAGGATGGTCTTATTACTTGATTACCTAAACAGGTTTGCTGCAGCGATGTGGCTCTAAGCTCGACCCTAATTGGACGATCGGACGCCACCACGCCCTTGCATAGCTCGCGTATGTAACTAGGTTGCATCTTTGGACAATTGGAAAGCCTATAATTTGACACACATGGGCTCTAGAGTTAGGGCTTCAGAGTTTCAAAGGAATCAGTGATAGATTTTCGACAATTACCACTAAAAAATGAAGATGGAAGAAGAAAATGCACATGCATGTGTTGGAAGGTGCACTAATGGGTTGATGCAGGTCCTACGCATCCTAAACTCAATGATTTCTATGGTGGAGAAGATCGAGGTGACCGATGAGTGAAGGATAATGATCCTAAAGCAGCAACGGGCTGACAAGGTGAGCTCCTTGCTCATTCCTCTCTCTTTTCTCCTACTCTCTGCCTCTCCTATGGTTGAAAATGGGTATAAACGAAGGAATGGATGGTTATAGGACATTATATTGCCTCAGCTAATCGGTTGGATGTATTTATAAATGACTTAATAGAATAAAAAGCAGCATACCAGTAGGATTGGTGGGAACCAATAAAACTATTGGTCAGACCGATTGAATGTGAATTCTCAGGTTTCCTAAGCTTCTTAGATAGGTCTGACAGATAAGCCAATCGGTTAGACAAACAAAGCCTAAAATCTACTCACTAAGGGGTCCTTTGCTGTACTAATGTTCAGGGAAAGTTTCAATTATGATTCCCAAGGTTGACCTAGGGTTCGAGGAGTAAGGTTTGATGCAAGTTCCCACGTGCGAGTGTCTATTAGAAAGATCAGATTGGCTTGGGATATTACTCCGAAACCTTTGACTCAGTTGGATGGATTTTGGTACAGGTTAGGCTATCTATGTATCAGATCTGGGTCCACAATCGGTATCAGAGAGTTTAGTTAATCGATACATGACATGGCTGGCTCACCAAAGAGCCTACTAGAATTCTAGGGTTTCAGCATTTGAGTTCGCTCAGGGTTTTCAGATCATTCAAGCTCACTTAGTTAGCTACCCGTAGGGTTTTTAGAGGTCGAGGCCTAGCTAATTCCTTAGGTTTCTAGCCTCAGGCAGCTACAACCACATGTGTGAGCGTGTAACAAATAGAAATAATCTATCGGTGATGGCTAAGGATATCTAATACTCGATTATTAGAGGATAAGGCGTTACAACCTACCCCTCCTTAGAATAATTTCACCCTCAAAATTGTCTAGCATCTCCGTTACTTCGCACCCTACGATTTTGATTGAAAATACCTGGGTCAATTCTTGTGACTCAACTAATTGGTTTTCTAACGACTCACATGGCTAGGTTCAGTTTCTACGTCTTAATTACTACAGCTCACATCTAAATTTGACCGACAACTTAAACCATATTTAGTGACTATACTGAGGATCTAAAGAGCGAACCCTCGATGTCTGAGCTACTCATGCTAATCGGAGAAAGACGCATCTTATCCTATCACCTAGGTCGAGTTCCCTTGGTGAGACTAGCGTGAATAAAAATTAGGTTAGCTAAATTTGGAGATTTCTACTCCCCATAGAATAATTTCTGCTTCCAATATCCTAGACTTCTATTACCCATTCTAACTGGCAGTTGAAGGAAACCTATCCAAGCCAGGGTTAAGAACTTTGAGTACTAAATAGCTGAAATGCCGACGTACACAACATACTACATATTAAAAAACATATCCACACGAGTAGGAATCAGGACAAAACAATGACAAGCCATACATAGAGTTTCTATAGATACTTTGAAACATGGTTGATGATCCGACAAGCATGAACCAAGTACGGTTCTCATTTGGACATCACTGAAGTTTCGTACACTTCCGACACTAGCCGTGGAAGAGATCTCAAAATTTGCCACGTTAGTAGTATGCCAAATTCACTCGACCCATTAATAATGAACCCATTTCAGAGCTAGTCAGACTTAACCTAGCATATAACCCTCTGCATGTTGAGGGTCAAATATTGCACATCAGACCTCGATTATTGCCAGATTTTACATTCACAATAATGCTTAATGGAGTATTTTTAATTGTATTTTGTTGCAGGATGCAATCAGGAGAGTTGACTGAAAACTGATGCTAAAAGTGTGGATTTGATGCTCAGAATTTACCAGAGCAAGGGATGGACCCTACGGGACCAAGATCGACAAATTTACACACAGAGACCCGAGAAAAATTGAGAAACTGAAGCTCAAGTGGCCCAAAATTGGTCCAGAATGCAAGATCACAGGGTTTCCACCATCCGTTCGGCCCGAAACTTCATACACTGCCTGAGGACCTTAAATTAACCATACACGTAAATTTTCAACCATTGGATTCCTCTAGAAGTGGCCCGACAGACAAATCAGCTCCTTGAATCCTTAAGTGGGGCCCACCTTCTACCTGGATATGCTTCATTTTTTGTCCCAACACTTAAAATGATATGACAAAGTGGACGGACGGAGCGGATTTCAAACAAACATCTCAGTGGACCCCACGTGGAGGTGCACGTACACCATGCACACGAGGGGCACCTCCCACCATACACATAAAATCGGGTCAGCAGGCGCTAACCCGATCTCCTTCTTAGAACGGGATTTCCCATTTTTCACTCCGCAACAGGAGTCAAGCTTCAGCTCTTGGTGGGCCACCATCGGTATGTGTTTCATTGATCCGCACTGCTCATTAGATTCGGGAGACAAACCGGCCGTTCCTCGATCCGTTAGACGTTTCGTAGTATTTGGTGTCCTTGAAGAATCCGAACGCAAGATGGACGGCGGTACAAAAGATCAAGTGGGCCGCACCGATTTTGCTTCAAAAACACTCCTTTCCAGACGGTTTTTCGTCCTGAAGCCCATGAACGGAGTGGATTTCACAGATGACTTCAATTGATGATTCTCTCGACGTCACACCCATTGCCTTGCGCGATCTCTCGTTTCTACAACAGAGTTGCGGGGACGGAGCTTGGTGGGCCACGATCATCACTCCGGAGTCCACGATCCAAGCCGTTCGTCGAGACAAGGAGGTGAAACCGATCACCCCCGACCTATTCCTCAATTTCCTTGGATGATGCCCGTATATGAAAGTTTTGACGCAAGACGGCCGGCACCAAACATTCGTCCTAGAAACACCTAGCTGATTCAAAATCGAGCAGGATTGAATGTTTTTTTGTCAAGATGAATGGACGGTCCGGATTCCTCAAAGGTTGATGGGAATGGGTCCCACAGAGAGTCCAAATGGTTGAAGCATGGCAGTTCCAGTTGCGCACGCACCTCTAGTCTTCAGAAAATCAACTGACCACCCTTCCTCTCTCTATAAAAGGTGGAGCATCGTGAGAGAGAGGGGGCATCCACGGCCGGGGGAGAGAGGAGGAAGAACCAGGATCCGGGAGGAGAGCTTGGAGCAAGGATCTTTGGCTCGAGCATGGAGCACCGAGAGAGAGAGATTAAAAAGGAAAAAAGTTTTCTCTTCCTTTATTATTTATTTGTTTTTCCTGATTATGGAGAGATCTAGTTCGTCCATGTCAGGCTAAACCTCTTAGCTAGGGCTAAGAGGTGAAGCTTGTAGTGTGATGGGAGGCCTCTTTGCTTGTGCCTTTGTTTAGACTGAATTTGATGTTGATTTGGGTTTTTATTAAAGGAATGTTTTCAGTCTTTAATGATCTGTTGTGACTAAAATTACAATAGGTCTGCGATGGCTTTGAGCATGTTCTTTTCCTCTTTATGTTTATGACGTCAGGAAGCCCTGTTGTTCATCATCGTCTCCTCGGCATGATCGGATGATGGTACCCTTCCTAACCTTCATAAACACGTTGATTGGTTGGTAATTAGTTTAATTCTGTTATTTGCTTTGTCTCCTGGGCATGGTTTGGTGATGGAATCCATTCTAATTCATATACCTTTCATCTCTTGAAAATCATATCAATGGCACTTCAGCTTAATTTCCCGATTTTTAATCCAGGCATAAGATCTCCCTGATCCCTACAAGTGGATCCTCTGAATCCCTAGTTTCCCTTCTCTGAATTTTCTTCTCAGTTTAGATTGATATTTCATCATTATTCTTCAAATTACAATCGATTTAGATTTCATCTCATTCTAGTTCTATTTCTACTTAGTTTCAGATAACGTACAAGATACAGTCCCTTGGGATTCGACCTCGGTCTTACCGAGTTATTACTACATCACAACCCTATACTTGGGAGTGAACAAGTTTTAAGCCGTTTGTGGGACCAATCGACTACATATTTCTGAAATTAATTGGTTTTAGAATTAGATTAAGATTAGGATTTTACTAACTTTAGCTTTAGAAATTTCTTCTATTTAGAAACTAACTTAGTTTGTTTTGTTTTGCAGGTCTTTAGCTTAGGGACTCCAATTTGGTAACTTCCTCCCAACCCTCTCTTTCTTTCTAGATTTTCATTTTCTTTCTTAGGATTAGGGTTAGAATTTGATTGAGGGCTGCGAGTGTTTCATGCCCAAGTGGGCCCGTGACGACACTCGACGTCTCTTGACTGAAGGAGGGTTAGTTGAGGGGTTGACTGTCCATCACAGGATTAGACACCACTCGAATTCCCCTGAGTTAATTGAGGTTATGGCTGAAAATCAACCTCAAGCACTACCTCAACAGATGGATGAGGAAGTATATGACGAGAATGAGGTGCTTCAAGCACCCCCGCCTCGTACCTTACGAGATTATTTACAACCGGCGGGGGTGAGCACGCCCTCATGCATGATTTTTCCGAAAACACAGACATATGGACATCAAGCCAGGGAGTTATCCAACTCCTTCCTAAATTCCATGGGCTTGAATCGAAAGTCCATACTTACATTTGAAAGAGTTCGATGAGATCATAGCCACCTTATACTTTCCCAATGTATCCGAGGATACAATCAGGCTGAAACTCTTTCCTTTTTCTTTGAAAGAGAAGGCTAAGACGTGGTTACATTCATCAGCGTCCTAGATCCATTGGCACATGGAATGATTTGCGAGAGGAAATTCATAAAGAAATTTTTCCCACACCATAAAACGATTACCCTCAGAAAAGCAATCATGAACTTCGCCCAAAAGGAAGATGAAACATTCTACTAATGTTGGGAAAGGTTCAAGGATCTTGTCAGTTCATGCCCACAACACGGTTTTGAAATGTGGCGCATTACAAATTTTTTCTATGATGGACTGACATCTTCCATGCGCCAACTGGTCGAGACAATGTGTAATGGAGAATTCATGAATAAAGAAGTCGATGAGGTATGGGATTACCTCGATAGACTTGCCGAGAATGCACAATCATGGGACCATTACCCAAAATCAAACACCACGCCTAGGCCAACTCAATCTAAGGAGAAAGGTGGAGTATATCTCCTGAAAGAAGAGGACGATGTAAATTTTAAAGTGACTAATCTCACTCGAAGAGTCAAGGCCATGGAAGGAAAGAAGGAGAAGGTTAATGAAATTGTTTGCGGCATCTGTGATTGCAACATTCACACAACTGAAAATTGTCCTACCATATCTGCCTTTCGAGGAGTGTTGAATGAGCAAGCCAATGCCGTAAATAACTATCAAAGACCTTTCAATGGATCTACCTCCAATACATACAATCTCGTTGGAGAAATCATCCAAATTTTAGTTGGAGGAATGGACAAACTGCTACCCCCTCAAAGTTTCTTCAATCAAAATCCAAATCGGGGGAAACCTCAAGAAGAACCGGTTCAAAATCCCATACAAGAGCCGACTCGGTAGTGCGTGGACTTACGGACTTTTATGCGAGAAAATAGATTCACGTATGACGGTTATAGAAAAGGGGATGCTTCCTGCACAACCGCTCCCCAATCCTAAACCGCAATACGAGATAACTGATCCCAGCTCTTCAAATCAAATGGGACACGCTAAATCCATCACCACTCTTAGGAGTGGGAAGATCATTGATAAAACCCTTCCTAAGTTAGGCCCGAAAAGCCTCAAGAACTTAAGAGGACAATAATGATGGATCTCATGATGTCCTATAAAATTTAGAACCGGAACTTCTAGAGAAGCCGCTTGTCTCCTTCAACGGTTGGTTGCACCAAAATGTCTTTCTAACTCTCAGGATATTCTGGAGGTGTTGAAACAAGTGAAAGTCAATATTCCTCTACTTGATGTCGTAAAACAGATTCCTTCATATGCAAAATTTCTGAAAGACCTATGTACGACCAAAAGACGGCAGAGTATTCAAAAGAAGATTTTCTTAACTGAGAAAGTGAGTGCCATCCTGAAGCAAGACGTGCCACAGAAATTCAAGGATCCCGGTAACCCAACCATATCATGTGTAATCGGGAACCATTGAATTGATCACGCACTTCTTGACTTGGGAGCGAGCGTCAATCTAATCCCCTACTCGGTATACAAACAGTTAGGATTGGGTGAGTTAAAACCTACCCTAACCACACTACAACTTGCCGATCGAACTGTTCGTGTACCAAGAGGGATTATTGAGGATGTGTTAGTCCAAGTCGATAGATTTTACTACCCTGTAGATTTTATCATCTTGGACATCGAACCCATCAACAACATGAGCACTCAGATTCCCGTCATTCTTGGTCGCCCATTCCTTGCCACGTCAAATGTAATCATCAATTGCAGGAATGGTGTCATGACTATGTCTTTTGAAAATTTGACATTGGAGTCAAATATCTTTTTCAATAACGGCAAAGAACGCAGAGGATGATGACGATGTCCACGACATTAACATGATCGATACTTTCGTGGAAGATAGGACACCCCTTACCTTATCCTCTCGATCCTCTAGAGACGTGCCCGGCCCACTCCCATGAGTTTGATGATGATATGATTAGGGAGACGTGTGCCTTGCTTGATCTTGCACCGATTGAAGTTAACCTAGCAGGAGGCCACAATTTGAAGAATTGCCACAACCGATGTAGTGCCTCTACCGTCTAACCTCAAGGCACCGAAGCTTGACCTAAAACCTTTGCCCTCTGATTTGAAATATGCCTATTTAGGTCAAGATGAGACATACCCGGTGGTGATCTCTGCCCACCTGGAGAAAGAACAGGAGAGTATGCTCATATCTACTCTCATTGAGCATAAAGGAGCCCTAGGATGGACGATAGCGGACCTCAAGGGAATCGACCCCTCGATTTGTACTCACCACATATATCTTGAGGAAAATGCGAAAACCGCTCGGCAACCACAACGTAGACTAAATCCAAACATGAAGGAAGTGGTCAAGGCCGAGGTTCTCAAACTATTGGATGTGGGTATCATATACCCTATATCTGATAGTCAATGGGTGAGTCCAACTCAGGTGGTTCCTAAGAAGTCTGGAATCACCATCGTAGCCAATGCTAATAATGAACTCGTGCCAACTAGAGTCACTACTGGTTGGAGAATGTGCATTGACTACAGAAAGTTGAATACCGTCACAAGGAAGGATCACTTTCCTCTGCCCTTCATCGATCAAATCTTGGAAAGGCTAGTGGCCATTCCTATTATCTTGTTTCCTCGACGGTATTCGGGCTACAATCGATTGAAATCGCCCGAGGACCAGAAAGACCACATTTACATGTCCCTACGGCACCTTTGCTTACCGAAGGATGCCATTTGGACTATGTAATGCCCCCGCCACCTTTCGGCCGATGTATGTTGAGTATCTTTTCGATATGGTGGGGCAATATCTAGAGGTCTTCATGGACGATTTCTCGGTTTATGGCTCATCTTTCAGCAAGTGCTTGGAAAGTCTTAAATGTGTGCTGAAAAGATGTGAAGAAAAGAACTTGGTACTTAATTGGGAGAAGTGTCATTTCATGGTTCATAAGGGATTGTCCTTGGACATATCATCTCGTCCCAAGGGAATTGAGGTAGATAAGGCAAAAATCGATCTTATCTCTAACCTACCTCCACCCAAGAACATCAGGGACGTGCGATCCTTCTTAGGACACGCAGGATTTTACAGGCGATTCATAAAGGACTTTAGTCTCCTCTCTCGTCCTTTATGTAATCTTCTTCAAAAGGATGTTCCATACGAGTGGTCTGAGCAATGCCAGGAAGCTTTCACCAAGCTTAAAGGTATGTTAACCACTGCACCTATCATGCAGCCACCCGACTGGAGCCTTCCTTTTGAGCTTATGTGCGACGCCTCTGATTATGCTCTTGGAACGGTTCTAGGTCAGAGAAAAGATAAGAGGCCCTACGTCATCCATTATGCGAGTAGGACCTTAAATCCTGCCCAAGTGAACTACTCGACTACGGAAAAGGAACTTTTAGCCGTGGTGTTCGCCTTGGACAAATTTAGGTCCTACTTGATCGGATCCAAGATCATTATCTATACAGATCATGCGGCACTGAAGTATCTTCTTTCCAAGAATGATTCTAAGCCCCGCCTGATACGATGGATCCTCCTACTCCAAGAATTTGATTTGGAAATTAAAGATAAAAAGGGAGTAGAGAACGTAGTGGCCGATCACCTTTCTCGCCTTAATACCTCTGATTCCCTTGAGGCGACCCATATCAATGACATGTTCCCTGATGAACAACTGTTCACCCCATTCACCTTGGTTCGTGATATTGCTAATTATCTTGCTACAGTTCCATACCGACACATTGGATCACAGAAGATAAGAAGAAATTTTTCACCGAGGTGCGCAAATTCTTCCTGGGATGATCCATACTTGTTTAAATATTGCCCGGACCAAATCTTGAGGAGATGTGTGCCGGATGATGAGCATCAGAGTGTCATCTCCTTTTGTCACTCACAGGCCTGTGGTGGTCACTTTTCTCGCAAAAAGACCACGGCCAAGATTCTGCAGTGTGGCTTCTATTGGCCCACTATGTTCAGGGACACTCATGAGTTTTGCAAAGCTTGTGAGCGTTGTCAGAAATTGGGAGCATTATCCCGTCGAAATATGATGCCCTTGAATCCCATTCTTATCATAGAGGCATTTGATTGCTGGGGCATCGATTTCATGGGACCATTCCCTTAATCTTTTGGGAATTTATATATTTTGCTTGCTGTAGACTATGTCACTAAATGGGTCGAAGCGATAGTGTCCTTAATAATGACCATCGCACGGTCATTAAATTCCTAAAAGAAAACATCCTTTCCCGATTCGGAATGCCTCGAGCCATTATTAGTGATGGGGGCTCACACTTTTGTAATAGGCCATTCGAGAGTTTAATGAAGAAATATGGTATCTCTCATAAGGTGAGCACCCCATACCACCCACAGACAAGTGGGCAAGCTGAGATTTCTAATAGGGAGATCAAACACATTTTGGAGAAAACGGTTAACCCGATCAGTAAGGATTGGTCAATTCGATTGACCAATACTTTATGGGCACACCGTACCACCTGCAAGACCCCTATTGGAATGTCTCCCTTTAGACTCATCTATGGGAAAGCTTGCCACTTGCCTACGGAGTTGGAACATAAAGCCTATCAAGGGCGATCAAAATCTAAATTTCAATCAACAACGCCATTGCTCGCTTACGCAAACTTCAATTAAATGAACTTGAAGAAATCCGAACGATGCATACGAGAATTCGAGAATTTACAAGGACGGGATGAAGGCGTTTCATGACCAACATATTCTACGAAAATCATTCACGCCAGTGTCGAAAAGTCCTTTTGTATAATTCTCGATTACATCTCTTTCCTGGTAAACTTCGATCTCGTTGGACCGGCCCTTACATTGTTGTTCTTGCATATCCTCATGGGGTCATTTGTCGAGATAAGAGACCCCGACAATGACAAGGAGTTTAAAGTAAATGGACATCGCTTAAAGCCATTTGTCGAGAAATTTGATTCAGAGGACATGTCCATGCCTCTGACTGATCCTGTCTACCAGGACTGATCTCCTAGTCTGATGGAGGTATAGGTAGGTTTATTGCTTTCATAGGACTAGACTAGTTGCTTTGGTCTGGCTGAAGACGTTAAACTTAGCGCTCCTGGGAGGCAACCCAGCTTTTCCATTTATTTCATTTTCCTAGATAGTTCAATGTTTGTGGGTAACATTACTGCAAACCCTCACGAGACTTCAACTCGTCCACTAGGGGTAACCTAGGGGTTTAAAGGCTTGTTGCATATGCTAAATGCAATCGAGAGCACCTGCGAAAGTGGTATAAGTAGGATTTTATTTTTGTTATTTTTATCTTGTTCTCTCTCTCGTGTTAGCCGGCATCCATGATGCGATCTCTTGGAAAGTCTCTCACGATTCATCATCCAGGTACTATCTTCCCATCACTTCACATTTACTTTTGTTGTCCCATGTGCATTCCATGCTCATATCTTTTACATTGAGGACAATGTAGCTTTTAGGATGGGGGTGGGAGATTAGGTTACCTAATCAGTGTTTTTCTTAGTCTTGAGCAAAAATTGTGAAAATTTTTAAAATTTTCTGGACTTTCTAGTGAATTCGAAGTGATTTGACGACCATCTTTGATTTAGAATTTCAGGATATGGAAGGTTGGTGATTTACTACTCCTTGATTCAGTAGTTGTTAGATGTCACAGTTAAGTTGAATTATTAATCCATGATTAGAAGTTGTAAACATTGATTGAGTCATGATTTCACATACCACATCTCACTTACACATTGAGATTTCAGTTTGATATTGAATGATTAACTTGGTAATCACTTGAGCATGAAAGAAACCACTTAAAAGATTTGGCCATCGGGGTATAAAAGAGTTGCACCATGGGTTTGCTCCCTATAGGTGTGGATTCGATTTTCATGATTAACGTTGGAAAGAGTTGGGCGACTAGTTTCACCATAGGTGTGCTCCTATAAGTGAAAATTTGATTCCCATCTTAAAAAAAAAAAAAAAAAAAAAAAAAAAAAGAAAAAAGAAAAAGAAAGATCTATGAGGAACGCTTTGGTTTAAGTTTTGGGTGTCCTGAATGCTCTTGTGGTTACCAACATTATCTTGAAAAATGAATTGAATATTAATGTTGTAAGTCGAGATTATACTATACATCTATGGAACTCAATGTTTAAATTTTTCTAATTGATGGATTAATATTTGCACTTGATTATGAGGTTTGCCGTCTGCTTGAGTATAGGAGAGAGTAATGGCCAATATTTGTGAATCCTAAAATTCTAGCATCTGGTTTAATTTTAAAAATTTACTTGAGTTTTTAGAGATTGTCCTGTAATTCTCAACTTATTCTTCGCATATTTTGCTTGGGACTAGTAAAATGCTGGTTGGGAGTTGTGTTGAGGGTCAAATATTGCATATCAGACCTCGATTATTGCCAGATTTTACATTCACAATAATGCTTAATGGAGTATTTTTAATTGTATTTTGTTGCAGGATGCAATCAGGAGAGTTGACTGAAAACTGATGTTAAAAGTGTGGATTTGAAGCTCAGAATTTACCAGAGCAAGGGATGGACCCTACGGGACCAAGATCAACAAATTTACACACAGAGACCCGAGAAAAATTGAGAAACTGAAGCTCAAGTGGACCGAAATTGGTCCAGAATGCAAGATCACAGGGTTCCCACCATCCGTTCGGCCCGAAACTTCATACACTGCCTGAGGACCTTAAATTAACCATACATGTAAATTTTCAACCATTGGATTCCTCTAGAAGTGGCCCGACAGACAAATTAGCTCCTTGAATCCTTAAGTGGGGCCCACCTTCTGCCTGGATATGCTTCATTTTTTGTCCCAACACTTAAAATGATATGACAAAGTGGACGGACGGAGCGGATTTCAAACAAACATCTCAGTGGACCCCACGTGGAGGTGCACGTACACCATGCACACGAGGGGCACCTCCCACCATACACATAAAATCGGGTCAGCAGGCGCTGACCCGATCTCCTTCTTAGAACGGGATTTCCCGTTTTTCACTCCGCAACAGGGAGTTGCGTTCAGATCTTGGTGGGCCACCATCAGTATGCGTTTCATTGATCCGTCCGACTGCCATTAGATTCGTGAGACAAAACCGGCGTTCTCGATCTGGGAAGTACAGATTGTGTATTTGGTGTCCTTGAAGAATCCGAACGCAAGATGGACGGCGGTACAAAAGATCAAGTGGGCCGCACCGATTTTGCTTCAAAAACACTCCTTTCCAGACGGTTTTTCATCCTGAAGCCCATGGACGGAGTGGATTTCACAGATGACTTCAATTGATGATTCTCTGACGTCACAGCCCACAGATTGCGCGATCTGTTTCGCAAGAGAGTTGCGGACGAAGCTTGGTGGGCCACGATCATCACTCCAGTCACTGATCCAAGCCATTCGTCGAGACAAGGAGGTGAAACCGATCACCCCCTGACCTATTCCTCAATTTCCTTGGATGATGCCTGTATATGAAAGCTTTGACGCAAGACGGCTGGCACCAAACATTCGTCCGGGAAACAACTGGGTGGATTGGATTCAAAATTGAGCGGTTCAGGATTGAATGTTTTTTTGTTGGGAAGATGAATGGACGGTCCGGATTCCTCAAAGGTTGATGGGAATGGGTCCCACAGAGAGTCCAACGGTTGAAGCATGGCAGGCTCCGTTGCGCACGCAGCCTTTACTTCCGAAAATCAACTGGACCACCCTTCCTCTCTCTATAAAAGGTGGAGCATCAGGGAGAGAGGGGGGCATCCACAGCTGGGGGGAGAGAGGAGGAAGAACCAGGATCTGGGGAGGAGAGCTTGGAGCAAGGATCTTTGGCTGGAGCATGGAGCACCAGAGAGAGAGAGATTAAAAAGAAAAAAAGTTTTCTCTTCCTTTATTATTTATTTGTTTTTCCTGATTATGGAGAGATCTAGTTCGTCGATGTCAGGCTAAACCTCTTAGCTAGGGCTAAGAGGTGAAGCTTGTAGTGTGATGGGAGGCCTCTTTGCTTGTGCCTTTGTTTAGACTGAATTTGATGTTGATTTGGGTTTTTATTAAAGGAATGTTTTCAGTCTTTAATGATCTGTTGTGACTAAAATTACAATGGGTCTGCGATGGCTTTGAGCATGTTCTTTTCCTCTTTATGTTTATGACGTCAGGAAGCCCTATTGTTCATCATCGTCTCCTGGGCATGATCGGATGACGGTACCCTTCCTAACCTTCATAATTAGTTTAATTCTGTTGTTTGCTTTGTCTCCTGGGCATGGTTTGGTGATGGAATCCATTCTAATTCATATACCTTTCATCTCTTGAAAATCATATCAATGGCAGTTCAGTTAATTTCCCTGATTTTTAATCCAGGCATAAGATCTCCCTGATCCCTACAAGTGGATCCTCTGAATCCCTAGTTTCCCTTCTCTGAATTTTCTTCTCAGTTTAGATTAATATTTCATCATTATTCTTCAAATTACAATCGATTTAGATTTCATCTCATTCTAGTTCTATTTCTACTTAGTTTCAGATAACGTACAAGATACAGTCCCTTGGGATTCGACCTCGGTCTTACCGAGTTATTACTACATCACAACCCTATACTTGGGGAGTGAACACTGCACCCGGACGGGTAAGGTCACACCCCCTTTCAACCAACCCCAACATAGTGGGAGATGCTACCTATTGGTATTCAACCCTCGTGTGTTCATGACTTCCACTTGGTCTACACATTGGCATATCCTGTGATATCGAGATTTAGGGCCTTTCACCCATGGACATCCTTAGTTCCCAATATGCTGCAACAGAATTTCTGATGTCCATTCTCACAATCGTCAATCATAATAATTCTATGGTGGCCATAACCCAAATGTCTCTAGGGTGTGCATGCAAATGCACTATGCAAATGTGTGAATGCAAAAGTCCATAATCTGAGTCATGTAACCATGTCATGCAAACTATACATACATGCAAGGCAACCCCATCTCATATGGGTTCCTTGAAAAACCCTAAATTGTAGGGTTATCAACACAGCTCTGCCGCACATAAGCAAGCCAACACATATGGCCTAAGTACCAACCACAATCCCGTGGTGTACGTTATGATACATGCACATCCAAAGTCAAGCATACATATGTTAAGTATGAGCATATGAATAAGCATGGTATGCATTACACTAATCAAATTATTAGTGTCGACCTTATCAGGCTAGGTATACAAGCATGTTACCAATCATGGCACATGCACACATATTCTCATTTATGTATATAATGTAGGTGCAGAAGGCATGTGATAATCGGCCTTAAATGGCTCAACATAAAGAGAGTGGGACCTGAATGGTGATCCTACTAAAAATGTAAATATTGCATGTGGCATGGTTCATTTAAGACTTACATCAGCCTCATACTTGGCATGTGCACATAAAATAGGATAGTGGAGTAGATATATGGATAAAACATATACATTAAGGTGGTTTCAAGCTTAAAAATGATTTGTCAACATAGATAGATGACATGAATAAAACACACCTGCCCTGATACATCTTGTCAGGATAGAAGAACCCACCGGTGCATAAAATACATATGTGACAGTGGGCCCAGCCCCTAGATGAAGTGAGTGAATAAACCCATATATCATTGGTGGACATGCAACACCTACACCTTGGTGGCCCATACTACACTACGCCAAAATCGCGGATTTGCGACGGACGAAATCCTTCGTAAAACCAAATAAATGACGGATTTCATCCGTCGCTTGGTCAGTCGCTGTTTACTGGGTCATTTTGTTTCTGACGGATAAAATATGTGGTTTAATCTACGACGGATAAGGTCCATCGCAGATTACCAACGGATAAGATCCGTCGCAAAAAATAAACAATCCGTCACTGAAATTCTGAAAAAACCACCTAAATTATTCGTCATTAAAAATATTAGCGATGGATAAGGTCCATCAAGCGGCGGACTCATTCCGTCGTTGATTGACTTGTTCAGAAATTAGCGATGGATTTGGTCCGTCGCTAAAAAATCTGTAAATTTTTAAAAAATATCGTCAGATTTTATTTATTTTTATTTTTTGAATCTTACACCTGATAGTCATTCAAAAAATAATTCACATGATTATTTAATAAGAATCCAATTCACAAAATTAGTAACAACTCAATTCAATAAAGAGGAAATGGCCAAGTGTTCCCACTTCTTGTATATTTCTCCTCTCATTCGGTGGAGCCCACAGTGATGTGTGTGGGCCATCAGAGAAATAAATATACTATAAATAAATTGTATTGAATTTCCAGCAATCCCAAATAGTGGGTGGGCTGGAATTTCAGCATTTGGCCCAAGGTTGCTACCCATAAATGTATGTTTTGGGGCAGCGTGGCTCACCATATTTGGGGACATTATTACACATATCTTGCCTTATCTTGATTGGATTTTTGGGCTTAATTAGTACACTCTTAAGGCATATCACGCCCCAAACTCTGAGAATGGGCTCACAAAATTTTCGATCGCCGAATCCGGTGTCGACAGCCTCCATAGTACCCCATTCTCGGCTCTCAATGCCCATACGCCAGATTCCAATCCTGGGATTCTACAAAGGGGATTTTCAGTATGATTTTTTTTTTTGTAATGGAGCATAACCATATGCATAACCAAGTCACAAAACAATATTACCACATATCCACTATATCAAAAACTTTAAGTACAATGCGAAAAGGGAAATACAAGGTGATCAAAACTCTAAGATAGTCAGATGCCCTCACTCCCCTCTCAGCGTTCATTTGTCTTAACAACGCTACGGATGTGACTCAATATGCATAAGCTTACAAAAGCTTAGAGGGTGGTGTAAGTATGTGCGCAAGGTGAGTGCTCAGTATACAATATCAAAGTAATGCGAAAATATGCGGTAAGTTCATGAATGCTATCAGCTATACCAAAGCTATGTAATGCAAGTCATGAATGCTATCGGCTATACCAAGGCCATGTAATGCGAGGCCTATATAGCCAGATGTCATATGCGAGATGCAAAGTAAGCATGCCAGTCCTCATCAAGTACACATATCATACAGTTCCTCTCTAGATATCACCGGGGTCAAATACACCTCACACTGACTGCCTCCTCCCCAGCTGCACAGTCAAGCAAGTGGAAGAGACCACACTATCCGCCTAACCAGTAGTCTACTAATACCTACCCGGCTTGTCGATAGAGGACTCATTTGCGAGCTGGTCAAACTCAGCCTAGCTTATATCCCCCTCACTCAGGCGAATAAGGCCACACCCCCTTCCAACCGACCACGACACAGTGGGAGATGTGGCCTACTGGTATTCAATACTCGAGTGCTCGTGTATCCATTCGGTCTAGACATTGGAGCATCCCGTGGTACCAAAAAGGTTCTGGGATTTTCACCCAAGGACATCCTAAGTGCCCATAATGCTAGAGCCAATATTTTCGGTATCCGATACGACCATCTACGATGTGCCTGTGGAGGTCACAACCCCGATGTCGCTAGGGTGTGTAGTGAATCACGACACACAATGGGAAATACATGAGTCACACCGTCAGTCATGCAGCAATCTCGCGCATACCACACGCTCATGTGGGGGCACTCCGTCTCATAAGGAGTCCCGTAAATGACTCAGTCCAACGGCTTATGCTATGATCAAACATTCCTCATATCAAGCATACATATGATACATATGCGCATGAATCATGGAAGTGTACTAAGCATGTTATAAGTAATGAACTATCCTTACACCGAAGATGGGCCTAAATGGCCTACACTTAACAAGTACGGGCCTATTAATGGGCCCTAGGGAGAGTTATAATGCGGACATTTAACCAACATTTTCTTACAATGTGAATGTCAAACCAACATTGCTCCCAAGTCATGGCCTGCCATAAAACATCACTACACAAACCATGGAGGAATCACACATTGCAATGGACCCTAAGGACATCCCATTGGGCCTTAAATACATCAAATGGGCCATATCACATGGGCCTTATATTCATCAAGTGGGCCAGTACCAATGGGCCTTATGTACATTGCAACGGGCCATAACCCATGGGCCTTAGAATACATCACAATGGCCTCAATCCATGGGCTCCAAATACAACACAATGGACCTTAACCCATGGGCTCTGAATACATCACAATGGCCTCAATTCATGGGCCTTACATTCACATCAACGTGGGCCTCAACAACGGCCATAAATATGACAAGATGAGCCTAATCCCTTGGGCCTTATATATATACCAAGGTGAGCTTCAATGGACGGCCAAAAATAAATCAAAATGAACCTCATACATGTACCAAGGTGGGGTCCACTTGAACTATAGATCCGTCTTATTTTTAGCCTCAAGCCTTAAAATAAACTTTCAAAATAGCGGACGGATTGGATGCAACTAGAGCTGTACACGAGTCGAGTCAAGTTGAGTATCGCCCTACTCATACTTGGCTCTTAACGCTCGAGTGCTGCTCGTACTCGGCTCTACTTGGCCAATGAGCAGGGACTCCCTGCTCATACTCTACTCGCCCGAGTATGAGCCGAGTACGAGTAGTAAACGAGTCGAGTCAAGTCTGAGTTTTCGAGGCGAGTTCGAGTACGAGCAGAAGTCGTTCTTGCCCAGCTCGCCCATCCTCAAGTTTCTTTCTGATTTTGAGATATTTAGGAAAAACACAAATATCAGGTTAATCTCAAATATATACTAAACAATTTCTATATTAACATATATTAAACAATTTCTAAAAATAAAAAATCAAAAATTAAAAATTAAACCCACACATACCGAGCGAGCTGGGCAGGAATGACCGACAGCTGCGTGCAAGGCAGGGCGATGACGGATGACTGGAAGAGTGGTAGCCTGGCAGGGACGAGCTGCAGCACCGGATGAGTGGTAGGGAGGAGCTCCGTCACCGGACAGGCCGCAGGGACGAGCGGACAGGGGACGGGCGTCTAGCACCTCCGGACAGTGGACGGGCGAGTGAGAGAGAGAGAGAGAGATGGAAGAAGAGGATGGCCGGACGGTGCTAGGAAAGGGAGGGGAGAAAGAGAGAGAGAGGGGGGTTTTTTTTTTAAACGGCCGCTGGAGGAAAAAAGGGTTTCGACCGGGTGCTTGAAAATGACGGGCGACTGGGTAGTGAGGTAGGGTTTTTTTTTTGCTTATATATATGGGTACGAGTCGAGTACCGAGTCGAGTACACGAGTCGAGTATCGAGTTGAGTACCGAGTCGAGTACCTCCAGACTCGTACTCTACTCGTAATCTAAACGAGTAGATGAAACCCGCTCGTACTCGGCTCTAACTCAGACGAGTCGAGTACGAGTCAAGTATTCCGAGTCGAGCGAGTACTCAAGCCATTGTCTGCTCGTGTACAGCTCTAGATGCAACACAAGCATCATGGTGGGTTCCATGAAGGCCCACCATCAAGTATATATTATGTAATATAATATAATATATATACGATATTATATATAATATAATATTATATATATACATACACACACACGCGCACACGCGCACACACACACACCGTCCAGGGGGGACGGTGTGGATATAACACATAAATCATGGGGGTTCACCTTCCACCGTCAGTGGACGGTGATAATGAAACACATACATCATTGTGGGTTCCACGTGGGGCCCACCATAACGTTTGTTTTCCATCCAACCTAATGATAAGGTCACGTAGACCTGGATGAAGAGAAACAAATATCATATTGAATCCAAAGCTTCTGTGAAAACCAGAAAGGGTTCAAGGGCAGCCGTTAAATCACCACTATTTCCTATGATGAGGGCCATCTGAGCCTTGGATGTGGCTGAACTTTGGAGGGGGCCTACTTCAGGAAGGGGCCCACCCAATGAATGGGTTAGATGACAAATATACATCATGGTGGGGCCCACAGATGGAGCTGTGGGTCCCTGCCTACACGGCCGCCTGCCCTCCACGCGGCAGGCACTGCCTTCGCTCACATCATCGCAACAAAGCGGCCTGCTCGCCTATATTTTATTTTATTTTATTTTTTTAATTCTTGAAATATTGTGATTTTTCACGCGTGGGCCCGCATCAGGCGAATCCACCCCACCCATTGGTTCTCATAGTTCGAGAGAAGCCAAACAAGCCCAATATCTGATATTTTTTTGTGTATAGAAATGACAGGGTGGTTTTCAATGGCAGCAACCACTATTTTATATGTTATGGCCCGCCAGAAGATCGGATGGACTTCATTTTTCGACTCAACGCCTAAAATGATCTAAGGGATGGAATGGATGGCTTAGATTAAAAACATACATCAAGGTGGGACCTATACAAGTGGCCTTTCCCAAGAGCTTGAAACAAGCTCATATTTGTGTTTTCATTTCAAGTCCAGGGACATCCCTGGATGTGGACGGTCTATGTAAAACACATCCAGCAAGGTGGGCTTGGCTCAGGTGGGCCACCAAATGAGGGGTGGTGTGGATACAATACATATAAAGTGGGCCCCACCTATAGATGACTTGGATTAAATACATGTCTTATGGTGGGGTCCATCCAAGTGGGCCACATGGCCAAATCATCACATGAAAACATGAAAATGAGGGGGAGAGAGAGAGAGATCGAGGGACACAAGTGCATGGAGGGCTCCACCACTATGAGCCCTCCCTTCCATACGTCTAATCATACATCAAGCGGGTCCCATTGCATGTGGGCCCACCAAATCGAAAATCAATAGTGGAGATCCCTTCTCCATCAAAATGAAAGGTCTAGATGACCTCATTCAACTAAGAAAGTAAACATCACGATGGGGTTCATGGAGAATGGCCCCATCATGGAATGAACATGAGGATCAAGGTGGGCCATCGGCCACATCTTAAGGTTCAAAGTGAGATCCATACCATTGATCGGTAGGCCTCACTTGGGCCATCATAAAAACATGAAAAAATCTAGCCTAATAAGCACCCACCGTCGATCTTCTTAGTCCGTTGGAAAGCCGATTTCCTTATGCTTCACTTTGATGGAGGGAGATGAGTTTTGAATGGCTAGGATGAAGGTTAAAGGGATGGGAAAGTGGGCCACACAACTCACTCTTTTCTCACATGAAAGAGCATGGACATGGGATTTTTCCTTACTTGGGAATGTGGGTTTGAGAAATGAGAGAGGGAGAGATTTGTAAAGAGAGAGAGAGAGAGTAGCTTAGGTAGGCCATGATTACTTGTAAGAGAGGGTGGCTAGCAATAAATGCTTGTAAGAAGGGTAGGGGTAGGGTGGTTAGCCATAAGTGCTTGTACAAAGGGCTAGGGGTAGGTAGGGTGGCTATAGCTATGGTAGGGTAGCTATAGCCAGGGTGATGTCATCCATCACCCTCATGATTTCCTAGGGATTGGTGCTACATGGGATGGGTGAGTCCCGCAATATGCGGTCTACGGTCATTATAATGTACGGTCCACATCTTATAATCTAAGTGTCAGATTGGCGCATGAGACGTGGCGTTGGAACTGCGGCGACGGCACGGTCGCTAATATACAAGTCTCGGGTTAAGTTGACTTAAATATATAGGATATGACTTAGGATTGTGCGTGAACATTGATTATATGTCACAGGTTACCAGAATTCGTCGGAAATGATCACAGGGGTCGACGAGACAGTACAGACTGGGATACGGGTCTTACAAGGCCCACCTTAAATGGGTTTTATTAGATCAATATTCATAGTTGGCTGTTGGGTTTCCTAGGCCCAATGTCTTGAAACTTCCTTAATAGACCTTAACCTTTGGGCCTATATTTAATACACTATTGTGATGGGTTTTATGGGCCAAATACTCAAGTAGTTGGGCCCTTGCTTGCCCATTAAAGTAAAACATATTTGGGCTGAGATGTGAGGCCCAACTTGTTTTAAATATAAGGATCACCCATATGTTGGAATAATGGGCTGCCCATTAGGCCCACCACAATGAGTAGACTCATGATCTTTATGGTTGGGCCCAACCTTGCTTGAGGGCCCACCATATTGCCTATGTGTTGGGCTTTGAGTATAAGCCCACTAGGCCATGGATTGCCTTAGGCCTTGGGCCTTAGTTCATGTTCGAGTAGTGGCGGGCTACCTCTTGGGAACCAGTTGAGGTTGGATGTCCTCCTGGGTGGTCCTAAGGTAGGCTCATGGGTTCTTCTATGGATGGTTAAAGGCCCACCATAGGCCCTAGGCCATTTGTTTGAGGCTCAATGTGAATGTATGTGGAGCCTACTTTAACGCATGTTTGGTCCAGACCGTCCAAGCTTTAGATCGCCCGATCATGGAGGAGCTCTCTGCCTTTGGTTGCTGCTGGATTCACAATCTAGTAGCAAGCCCACTTGATCTTTTCTTTATGTATACACACCCACCATATTGAGAACTTCTGTACGTGTTGCATGCTTAAATTTTATAATCCTTGGGCTTAATTAGTGCATTCTTTTGGGTCACCTTTAGTGATCACATGAGGACCCACTACGCCAAATTGGTCAATTTGCGACGTATTTTTGTGACAGACTTCGTCCGTCGCTAAAATCTCTTGGTTTAACGACGGATTTAATCCGTCGCTAACGGAAAAGGTCCGTCGCTAATCCCGTGTTTGTCGAAAATCCGTAGTTTTAACGTCGCTAAAGTTAAAAAAATTTAACAATGTTTAAGAAAAAAATTAGATTTTAAAAAAATAAAAATCGTAATTTAATAAAAATCTATTTTGTGGGAATAAAAAAGAATTTTGAATAAAGTTGATAAATTTGAAAAAAAAAAAAAAAAAGCATTTGATTTTGAGAAAAAAATAATATCCTAAAAAAGAAAATTAAAAATATTTTAAAAAATGTGAAAATTTTCATAATGTTGAAAAATGAAAATATTTTAAAAAAGAATATGAGAGTTTGAAATTTGAAAAATAAAATAAAATTTCATATTTTAAAAAATGTGAAATTTTTTTTATTTTCACTCAAAATAAAATAAATTGATATTAAAATATCAATACTTTATCAAAAGACAAACATTTTGAAACGAAAAATAATTAAGTTGAATAATTTTGTGATTTTGAAAAATAATTGAAAATGTTCAAAATTCGAAATTAAAAGAAAAATTTATTTATAAAAACATTAAGATTTTAAAATATATATATAATTTTTTTAAAAAAAATGAAAAGTTGAAAACAACATGATGCTTTTGAAAAAAAAAAATCGGCATTTTGGAATTTTTGGGAAAAAAATTAAAATTTGTGAAAATTTTAGATATTTTGAAAATAAAAATGCAGAATTTGTATTTTAATTTATTTTTTGAAATATTTTATAATAAAAATGATATTTTGTTAAAAGTTTTCAAAGAAAAATTAAGAGTAAAAAAATATACATTTTGAAAAAAATGTTATTTTTAAATGGAAATTAAAATTTATTTGTGAAAAAAAAAATTAAACAAATTATTAGGCACATCCACTAATTGAACATTTGACCATTTTTGGACATTTGAATTAGTCCAGATTGAAGAGTAAATAACTTCATATGTTTAAATCAAATTTCACTCAAAATTGTTGATCAATCTTGTATGCCCAATATCTTTCTCATATGTAGTTAGCCTGATTGGGGTGAGTAACTAGTCAAATTGAGGGTATTGATCAGTAAAATAGAATGAATGGACTAGACATATAAAATGGGCTAAATATTGTTGTCAAAATTGTGACCCAACTTATTGACCTCGCGAGAACCTACGAATTGATGTTAATAAGTTTTGTGGGCCCTATCATGATGTATGTCGAACATCAACACCGTGCATTTAATGTGTCCCCTTCAGGTTATGAGATATCTCAAAAATCATCCGTAAACGAAACTCAGGTGGGCCATACCACCTAAAACCATGTCAAGACATCTTAAAAAATATAAAAGCACTGGGTGGGGCCCACATGAGTTTTGGATGCGGCTAAAACTTGGTCTGACCCCTCATCCAAGTGGGACACACATAATGAGTGGGTTGGATATGTGAATCACATTAAGGCAAGCCCAATATATGATTATGAATGTTTTAAGGAAACCCCTCTACATTTAGGTTAGTCATTACCCTTACCAGAGTAAACTCTGTGGGGTCCACTGTTATATATTTATTTTATCCACTCCGTTTATCCATGTTAACAGATAATTTGAGGTCTAAAGAACAAAAATGAAGCATATCCAAAGCTCAAATGGACCACACTACAGGAAATAGTGTGATTGAACCTCTACCATTGAAAAATTCTTGGAGGCCATAGAAGTTTTGGATCAAGCTGATGTTTGTGTTTTCTCTTCATTCATATATATTTGATATTATGAATAGGTTGGATGGCAAATAAACGTTATTGTGGGCCCAAGGAAGGTATCAATGGTGGAAATCATTATTCCACATTGTTTCATGTGGCATGGTCTACTTGAGTTTTGGATTTACCGAAAATTTGGGATCAACCCACACTGTTCATCCATTTTTCAAGATCATTTCAAAGAATTATTCAAAAAATGAATCATATCCAAAAATTAAATGGACCACACCATAAGTACCAACATGGATGGGAATGGATTGACTACTTCCCTGCCACCCGCCCATTGGCTAGTATTCGATGCTATGTGAGCCCCACCATGATGTATGTATTTCATCCATTATGTTCATCCATTTTTACCGATCATTTTAGGGCTTGATCGAAAAAATGATATGGATATAAACCTAAGGTGTACCACATCATAGGAAAACAATATTGATTGGATATCCACCATTAAAATCCTCTTAAGGCCCACAATACTATTTATTTGACATCCAATTTGTTGATTAGATCGCCCTGATGAAGGGAAAAAACAAAGATCAGCTTGATCCAAAACTTTTATGGCCCCAAAAGGGTTTTAATGGTAGACATTCAATCCCCCATTACTTTTTTCAGTGTGGTCCACTTAATAGTTAGATCTATCTTAGTTTTTGTCTCAAGCCTTACAACGAGCTCGCCATATGAATGGACGGTTAGGATATAACACATACCTCATGATAGGACTCACATAACTTACTGACGTCACCCAGCCCCCTTTCTCACGAGTGCGGATGGCTTCTGACTAGTTGAGTAAAGAGACTGCTACTGAAGTGACGTCACCAAGTTCTGTGGGCCCCACCATGATATATGTTTTGTATCCACACCATCCATCCATCTGGAGAGATCATTTTAGGGTAAGATCCAAAGAATAAGTCACATTCAAAGCTCCAGTGGACCCCACCAGGGAAGACAGTGGGGAGAGTGACACCACCATTAAAACCTTCTAAAGTCCACAAAAGTTTTTTATCAAGATGATATTTGTGTTTTCCCTTCTTTAATGTCTTTGTTAACTTTTGAACAAGTTGGATTTCGAAAAAACATCATGGTGGGCCTTAGGAAGGTTTTAACGGTGGGCATTAATCTTCCCACTGTTTTCTCTGGTGGGGTCCAGTAAAGCTATGGATCTACCTCGTTCTCTAGGTCATGCCTTAAAATAATATATCCAAATGAATGGACGTTGTGGATACAACACATACATCCTGGTGGGGTCCACAGAACTTGGTGACGCCACTTCAGTAGTGAGTCTCGCTGCTCAAACCTGTCGGTATCTAATCCGTGTCCCTCACGAGTGGATTAGGACGTCGGCCCCCTCTCGTTTGGGGAGCGGATTGGATACTGAACGCTTCAGTAGGCAAAAGCTACTGAAGTGACGTGGCAAAAGGGCATTGGTGGATACCAATCCGCTATTTCTTTCCAATAAATGATCTTCCAACGGGGATCCGTTAACGGATATTTTTATGTTTGGGCGGATATTTTTATGTTTGGGCGGTGAATGCACTCGGCCACGCACAGGTAAGTGTTTATCTTATGAAAAAAATAGGAAAGACTTTAACTAGAAGTTCCTGCGGCGGGAATCCAGGTGGGGTCCACTGTGATGTTTGTGAGAAATCTTAACCGTCCATCTGTTTTTTATTTCAATTTTGATATGAAGCCAAAAATGAACCATTTCCAGAGCTCAAGTAGGCCAAAAACGTGATAATTGAACGCCCACAGTTAAAATATTCATCCCAATAGGAATGAAGTTATTAACGGTATGGATGGCTTATAAACATAACTATCGAACCCAGGTAGATTTTAACGGTAGGTATTTACATAACCACATTTTCCTTTAGTACAGCCCACTTGAGCTTTGGATATGGTTCATTTTTTGCATCATGTCCTTAAATGAACTCAAAAAATGGATGGAAGGGAAGGATTTTTCACAAACATCACAGTGGGCCCCACTTGGGTTCCCAGCGTAGAACTTCCTGCGAAAGCCTTTCACAGGAAATCATCGTCCAGGAAAAACGTACGTGGTGGGAACCAATTAGATACTCCCCCTGACACCAGCCAATGGCTGGCGGTTGGTGCTCTGTGGGCCCCACCATGATATATGTGTTTCATCCATGCTGTCCATCTATTTTTACAGATCATTTTACAGCATGAGACAAAAAAATTAGGTACATCCCAATTTTAAATGGACCACATTATAAGAAACAGTGTTGAATGAGCATCGACATTAAAAACATTTTGGGGGCTATAAAAGCTTTGGATCAAGCTGATTTTTTGTTTTTTCCCTTCATCTGCACATTTATGACCTAATCAAAAGATTTTATATCAAATAAACAGTACAGCGGGCCTTAGGAGGATTTTAACCGTGGATATCCCATCTCTATTTTTATCATGTGGTGTGGACTACTATAGATTTATATACCTCTAATCTTTGGGGTCAAGCCCTACCAAAAAATCGGGCAACGCTGACGGACCTGGGGCAGTTTTGGCTACGGCTAAAATCCGTCGGTGAAGGTCTTAAATCCGTCGTCTTAGGTTCACTTTTGAACAGTGGACATCCAACAGTCCAGATTTTTCTCATTTTGTGGTCCATCTAAGATTTATTCAGGGCTCATGTTTGGGGATCAACCCCAAGATTATCTTTATAAATTGATGGACGACGTGGATGAAAAATATACATCGTGGTGGGGCCCATAGCGCCCTCCCCCTTTCCAAAGCATGGTTCACCGTTTTTTTCCTAGGACAAAGTGTATGAGTTTTATACATAGTGTAAAATAGTGGTGGCTCATTAATGTAAATACTGGCAATGATATAGAGTTATCCAGACCATTCAAATAATCCGTCTAGTTTTAAATATTTAATATTTATAATTTTATTATATAATACAATCTTAACCATCCAAAAAATGGTCCCTCTTGCATGTACGACCGTTAACAGGTTGTTTGTTATAAACAATGGTAAACAAACATTGTTACGGATTTGAAATTTTTATCTGATTTAAAAGAGGATTCGGGAGAGGAGCGCCATTTCGTCTTTTTTTTGCATAGCGGGCCGACCCTCGAGAGCTTCTCCCATTTTCAAGCAGGCATCCCAGCCCTCGAGAGCTTCTCCCATTTTCAAGCAGCGGCATCCCATCGCCATCGAGCAGCGTCATTTTCAATCTTCCATCGAGCGGCGTCATCTTCAAATAAGTGAGTTCTCTTTCCTCGTCGATCGGATCCACCATGATGTGTTTTATGTGGCCCCACTATGATGTATGCCTTAGTTGAAATCGGGGCCAAGTGCAGAAGCAATCATATTTGGCACATTTGTGGAAAAACAGAAGTTGTATTTGAAAGCTTTCATACATTCTGTATGTTTTATTTCTAACGGTTTATTTGTAGGCTACTGATCTAAAGGTTTTAATTTCACGATCTGGGAATTTTTTATACATCACTGTTTCGGATCAATAGTCTAGATCTCGAACCATGGGCACACATGTAAACTGGTCCATCAGGTAGGGATTCTTCTGCTTCATGGTGTTTTACGCAGATGAAACAGTGTTCAATGTCGCTTGGGTTTTCAGTTTGTGTAAGTGGGGCCCATGGTTCAATGATCCAAACCGTTGATTTGATGTGTTACAGTGCCGATCGCTCATGCACCAAAAACGCCTTCAATGGCCTTTCGGTTAAATGTGGACCGTCCCTGTATTTTCTTTCTTAATTGTCTTTTAGCTGACCAACTATTGAAGGGCTAGGATTTTCCCACCTGGGAAATATTTGTTGCATGTTCCATTTTGTGTGGTCAACCATATCAAAGGTTTGGATCATGAACCATGGGCCCCACTGGTGTGAATTGAAGATCCTAATGCATTGAGCACTGTATAAAACCATACAATAAGGCATTTTTACACATGGCCAATCTGGACTATCCAATCAATGGACCACCTCTTGGATGGTGGTGGGCCATAATCTCTATCAATTGACCATATTTTAACTAATCCATGTTGTCATAAGAGATCCACTCCAGTATATGTCACAAGCTCTCTAAAAGGGTCAGTTTGGGTAGTGGGATTAGGTGGGATGGGATTCATCTGGTCCTGTGCCAATTCCACTCCATGTTTGGGAAGAATGAAAAAGCTTGGAATTACGTTAAATGGAATTGCATTGGGTCCTGTGCCAATTTCACTCAATGTTTGGGAAGTTGTGTAGGTCCCAACATGATGTGTGGGCTATATATCCACACCGTCCACCCATTTATAGAGATTATTTTAGAGCATGGGCCAAAAAATCAGGTAAATCTAAAGCTTAAGTGGACCCCACCATAGAAAGCAACAGGGATTGAATACTTACCGTTGAAAACTTCTTTGTGGCTACATAAGTTTTGGATCTACCTCATTTTTAGGCCCATGCCATAAAATGAGGTTACAAAACAAATGAACGGTTTAGATATAACACGTGTGTTATTCTTAGTAATTTCAAATGATGGTGGGTATATCCATTCAATGTACTATCGAATTGTCAACAAAGCATGGCATTAATTTTATCCATCATTATGAGAAGAATATGGCCAAATTGTGACTGGCACCATTTTAATTTGTTGTAGTTCCATGGGCTTTTAAGTTGGACAGTTGGACTTGGAATGACAATAATTTCAATTTGAGTGGCTAGCCTCACTAGAGTCATTTACTCATTGAATCCAAACACAGCCTTAACTGTTGGGACTTGGAGTCCAATATTAGTTTTCTTCCCCCATGCTTATTACATTTCTTTTCCTTTTTCTCTATGGGTTTTGTATCATTTCCTCAATTAGATTTTGGGATTTCTAGTTTTAGATTCTCTCTAGCTATTCTTTTGGACAAGTGTTCTCCATTTTGTTTGTCTTTTGCTTACTTTCCTTGGTCATCAAATATTTAAGGTCGGTTCTGCATTTCTATTTTGTTCTTCAACCGGTGGAATGAGAGGTTTTACGATAGATGAATTTATCCCTCATAAAACATCTTGCATACATCTGCATACATTAGCCAACATGACTTGCAGTTGTTGCACATATCCAAGACTGAATTTTTAAATTTTATTTTTCATGTCATGTGATGGAAGAGCTCCTGAAGGAACTCAAGAAAGGAGAGAGAGGCCATAGTTGCTGACTTTGATTTGGATGCATACATGAATGTGGTCTACTGTTTTCTTCCTTTTATTCTAGAAGTGGTTAGAAAGTTTCTATCGGCAATGATTAAAAGCTACAGTTAATTTTGATAGGCAATAACAGATGATTCGAGCTCGGGCAAGCTCGTACTCGGCTTGAATTTTTTTCAAGCTCCAAAAACCAACTTAACTCTGTCCGAATCCAATTTCAAGCCGAGGCGAGTCGAGTGAGCTAACCGAGCTAACTCGACTCATGTACAACTCATGTTCTACTTGCAAGGTAAGTGTGGGGCTAGGAAACCTCCAACCTATGGAGAAATTTTTTAGTTTTACTTTCAATGGTCTTTATTTGTTTGTCCTTTTTATATGATTCTTTTCTATATAGACTATATGTTCCTTACTGAGGAAGTTTCTATTATTTTTATTGTTCACAGATAACTCATTGAAGCGCCAAGACGTTTGGATTTTGTGGTCAATCCATGGTTTCATGGCCATATAAAATGAGAATGGTACGTAATTTTCCATCCAAGCTCAAAAATAAAAACTCTTTTCCTTTGAATATAGGGAGTCTGCTTAACCACTGAATGTATAAGGGCTTTGAATAATCCAGAGGTTAGAATATTCCAACAAAGAGTTTTTATTTTTATTTTTGTACCCACACTCTGGCTGCTAGCATAACCCTTCCCTTTCTACTTTTGGTTACACACTAGTGCCATTTTGTACTACAGAATTCTTTTAAATTACAGATTTTGTGAAATGATTCTATGCAATTGCACTGTTTCTATTCATTACAAACCTTTGTGAACAGTTTAAATTACAGATTTCTTTTCTTTATGCTCGTCTTAGTAGTGCTTCTAACCCTATTTTAACAATGGCTTATTATTTGATTTTTTTTACTGACAAATTTACTTAAATATACAATTTGCAGGTTCGGACAAGAGCCATGTCTTTGCAAAGGTATATTTGCTCAAGGGAGGATATCTTAAACTATGCTACCAAGTTGCTAAAGGCAGAGCTCCCTCTTTCTGTGAGGCTTCTTGGTATGTAGATTGTTTGCATGTTATGCATATTAATCATGGGATGTTACAAGGATTCATATGACATAGAGTAGCAGTGCTTAGGTGTCCTGTTTTTATTGATTGAGAATTGCAATCTCATTGGCCTAGAGTCTTTTGATGCTCTTCAGTCATTTTAGCCCATTTCCCACTTCATGTACTTGTATGCTATACCATGTATATGCCCATTTTCTAAGCATTGGTTAAGCAACACATGCATCTTTCAACACAGATATGATGCATAAAAGGAACTTTACGAATGTCTTGCTCAGCAGGTTGTATCATCTAATGTATGTTTTCCAATTTGTTATTTCAAGGATTGTGCCCCAATGACATTAAGGGAGTGTTTGGCCGGTTGCATTAGGTGGGATTAGAAGGGATGGAACTAGTTTTAAGGTAATGATGATGTTGTCGGTGGATGGGTTGGTGTTCCACGGTATGTATTTATGAATATAACTGTATGATGGTTGAATGGATGTATGGGGGAATCAAAGATATTTTTTTGGGTCTGGTTTCATGGATCAAATGGTAATAGAGATGCAGTTTTATAAATGAAAGCAGTTACAAGCACCGACAAGTTGTTGTTATCTTCTGATTATGCAGGTGTATCTTGTTAGGAAATAGGAATTTCGCTGTTCCTACACTTTCATTTGGTCATTTTCTTAGACACTAGTGCATTAAATGCAGATTGCATTGCGCTGTTGTGTATTGATTCCAACATCTAAAGATCTTTTCAAACTGTATTGTGCTCTCCCAGTGAAACGCTCTTACCTGAACCTCTATTGGCTAGGATGAATTCTAATATTTTGTTTTGTTAATTGGTTTCAGTTGATTAAACTATTCACTTTTCATGGATTTGAGCTGGTTATTTGTAATATATGAAGGGTTGACTAAACTAGCCTTTTCTTGGATTGAATCTGGTTGTTTGTAATATATGTAGGAAGGGCTCAGAAGAAGGTTAAAGAAGAGAAGATACTAAGTAGCCAATTCAAGGCAAGGCATAGCCAATAGTTGAAGTTCCGGGTAATTTCTTTTGTATGGGTCCTATTTTGGGGGGGAAAGTGTTTAGTTAGGAGGGTTAAAAGTCAATTTTTGTTGAAGTGGGCCATTTGGATCATTTCCTCTTTTTATTTAATTGAGTTGTTACCAAATTTGTGAATAGGATTCTTATCAAACAATAGTGTGAATTATTTTTTGAATGACTATCAGGTACAAGATTAAAAAAATAATACTAATAATTTATCGATTTTAATTTTTATAGATATTTTAGCGACGAACCAAATCCGTCGCTAATTTCTGAACATTGAAAATCAACGACGGATTCAAGGTCCGTCGCTTACTCATATTAGTGACGGACCTTATCCGTTGCTAATGTTTTTAGTGAGTAATTTTTTGGATGTTGCCGACAAATTTTTTATTTTTTACAACGGATTTTATCCGTCGCTATGACGCGACGGACCTTATCCGTCGCAGATTAAACGACAAATAAAATCCGTGGTAAAACCAAAAACGACCCAGTAAACAACGACGGACCAAGCGACGGACGAAGTCCGTCGTTTATTTGGTTTTATGATGGATTTGGTCCGTCGCAAAACAGTGATTTTGGCGTAGTGACCCCATCTTAGATCAGATTTTTGGGGCATCCCATGGGCCCAGAGTGGGTTGGGACATCCCAGCTTAGCCTAACCATATATTAGGCCGACTTCCACCATTTTGATGAACTTGTGGGCTGACATAAGGATAGTATTGGGCCCTTGATTGCCCACTTAAATTCCTAGTTATTGGGCTGATGTAGTGGGGCCTATTTCATCGAAACTTAAACTTATTTTTGGACCGTATATTGTGTATGTGGGCTGCCCACCAAGTCCAACTTAATGCATGGATTCTACAACTATTGGGAATTGAGCCTTGGGCCTTAATTTCCCTCTTGGGGCCCATATTATTAAAAGTGGTATTATATCCTTTTTATGGCCTATTATGAGGAATATATGCATATGGTTACCTTCATTTTTATCTTGAATGTAGGCCTTGAGCCTTCTATCCATATAGTTCATGGTTGATATGCCTTTCTGGGGAATGGTGGTTAAATGTCCCCATTATGATCCCCTCTAGGCCCGGTTGTATTTAAGAGTGATTGGATACTCATCTTAGACTCTTGCTAGGCTCATTTCTATATTACTTAGACCTGCAGCTTGTATACTTAGTCTTGTGGACTACCCCAGGTAAATGGGCCCCCACTAGAAGTTAGATTTTCTTAAGAATATTATCTAAGTACCTAGTCTTGGTTCCTTCTTAGACAGAAGGAATGTAATATACATTGTATCTCACCATATAGTTGATTAAATTCATCCTCATAACCATGTATATCATTGTATGCTTGGTTAACACAGTGTGTGTGTGGTCATATCATGTCATTGGGCATTGCATGCTACCTTCTCTGAGGGACGTAGTACTCCCTCTTGAGCACGTTGGATACTTGGAGTTGATGCATGGTTGATTGTGTGATTCATACATCTGGCATTGCATAACATGTGAGAATTATCGCCCTTGCTTCATCAAGGTTGTAACCTCCATAGATACATCGTGGATGGCCATGTTTGGACACCAGAAATGTTACTTGAGCATACCGGGTGTATAGGATGCCCATGGGTGAAATTCTCAAAACTTCCATGGTACCAAGGATCTGCTCCAACGCTGTGACCGGGTGGAATATATGAGCGCATAAGGGCCTTATACCATCAGGCTGTGACTCTCACTATTGTGTAGTCGGTTGAATAGGGGTGTGGCCTTACTCTCCTAATGTAAGGAGGCATTGTTAGGCTGAGTCTGACCAGCTCGTGAATGGGTCCGTTACCTTCAGGCCTTGCTGGTGATTGGCTATCCGCAGGCAGGGTAGTGAGGTCTCTTACGCTCGTTTGACTATGCGGGGTCTGTAGAGCGGCAGTCATCCAGCAGTGTAATGGACCTCAGTGATTTCCTTATGATGGAAATGTACTTGATATGTGGATTGGATATGAGCACTGGCATTACTTCGCATTGCATTTACATCGACTGTGTAAGCCTCACATTACATCACCTTGGCATGGCGCCCAGTACTCATTGCATTACAGTACTCATTACATTATATAGCCTTGGTATGGTTTTCTATATTATTGTACTACCTTGGTATAGCTTCTTGCGTTCATAACAGCCTTGGTAAGGCTGGTGGCATTGGCTTTGATCATGTTTCCTTCCTGTATCTTCTATTATTCTTCTGTGCACTATTATCACACACTTACACCACCCTCTAAGCTTCTATAAGCTTATGCATAATTGATGTGTGTAGGAGATCCTAGGCAGGCGTGGTAGAAGCAGAGCGTGGAGTAGAGTTGAGCTTGAGGACTCTAGTGTTGCTGACTCTTTTCTCTCTTTTCCCATTATCTTATGTATGTCCTTTCGGACCTGATGTAAGCTTGTAAAAGTTCAAATTATTAGTGAATTTTGTGATGTGTATCCTTTGTTACTTTCAAATTTACTTGCTATGATCTTGGGTATGCTCGTATTGGAATGATTATACTGTTATGGAAATCCTCCTTGTAGGATCCTAGGATCGGAACCTGCCTCAGGAGCTGAGAATGGGGTACTACAGAGGCTGTTGCGGCCAGAACCGGCCATCAGGTTCCTTATGAGTCTGGTTACCGGGTCTGGGGCATGACAATAACAGATCAGGATTCAAATTATAGGGGCATATCATGTAAGAAAAATTGTAAGAACTGTACAGGAATGAGGTTACAAGCATAACACATCTTAAAGAACTTCAATTTAATTTACTCCTTACCATGTATAGTTTCACTTTGTTCAAGTATAAAATTTCAATTACATGTATCACCAGTATTGCGTAAAATAGAAACATGTCAGTCTCACCTTTGCAGCAGCTCATCGTATAGTCATATGACTACTGAGAGGAAAGTTATATTTCTTCTTTATGCCTTTCAAAGAGACGGAAGTAGATCTTAAGGTTCATAACACCTGCCAAAATCTCAATGTTTCAGCTACTGCAGCCGATGCCACAGATACATGAGAAGTCCCATTTATGTAAATGGTGATGACAAGTCCCATTTATACAAATGGTTATGATGATAGAAAATTAGAAACATGACCTTAGATCTAAAGAAATGCTTTTAGAACGTAGGAGCTGTCGAATATGAGCACAAAGGAGCTGTCTACAATTTGAGATCCAGTTAACAAATTACTTTCAGTTCAACCCAACCTTATACTTTTAGAACCAAATAATGCTACAACATAAAACAAGTCATCCAAATCAGTCATACGGTAATTCCTATCCCATAAGGTAATTCCTAACCCCAAGAACCTTAAAAGCTGACTAGATGTAAAACCCGGACTAGACTGGATGAATGGACTGGTTTGTGCTGGAACCAACCACAAACAACTATCTTTGTGATTTACAATACAAAACAAATACAATTTTGAATATGAAACAAAGAAAAATCTAAATTAGAGAAATCTAGGAAAATAGGTACACACCAAATAAATGGGCTGACATTTGCAATAAATGTTGTTTTTGAATTTCCACCAAGAGCGTCCTGTAATCAAAGACTTATATTGAGGAACAATCAACTATAAGCAAATTGTATATTGGAAGCATAAAATGTCTTCTTACCAGCCTTATCGGCAATCCCTTAGAATTATGCAACAATGCTTGGATGAATGGAACAAATTTCTTCATTGGCTTTGCATCCGCCTCAGCATCCTTCATGGCTGATTCATTCTGCTCTCTGCTACTAGGATCTTATCCACCTGATGGAATTTGAACATCCTTCAAGTGATGAAACTTGCAATTCATGCCAAATTTACACTGGATAGTCTTCGCGTAATATTGTAATATGTTTGGAAGGTATTTATATGGAGAGGCCTGAGCAAGTCTATGAGACCTAGGAAAAACAGTAGACTGGTAACTGTGAAAGTAAGATAGTGGTCCTGCCAATGGATATCATTCTAGAAGAACAAAAAAATAAAATGGAGTGAGAATATCATAAGGTAGAGAATCATCTTTAAAGTAAGTAGTATATCATTTTTTTAAAAATCATGAACAGACGCCATAAGAAAGGAATTTGATCTTCCCAAGATCTAAAGAACTGTGGGACTGAACATCAGATCAATCACTCACCATCATCAAGACCTTTACTTAAACCCCAAATCCCAAATACATACACCAAATATACAGATTATTGAAGTCTTTTACTTCTTCTGCTTTTTTTTTTGGCTAAGAAATTCACAGTATCCAAGATTTTATAAAAACAGTCCCCAAGGTAACAACATTGGCGGTAACGTAGGCCTGGGTGGGCCATGCAATGCTATGGGGACCCCCATCTAGACCGCCTGCACCAAAGTCAGAGAAAAAGTACACAAGGAGTAAATAGAAAACAAGTCCATCCAAAGTATCGGTACAAAAGCAAAGAGAAGAGGAGAAGATATAGGCGAGGGCAAATGGTCTAGAAGACGGAGTAAGTCCAGTTTGAATTAAGACAGACGTTCCTAAGGGCCTAATGAAGGACCATCATCCCAACCGCTTATTTATTCCTAAGGAGATTGAACTAAACACTTCCATTACCTTTGTGGCCCCATTGTAGCAGAAAGTGCAATTTAGCCGATATAAGGAAGCAGAAGAAAAATGGCTTCAAAGATCGAGGGAGTACAAGAGAAGCTAATTGAAATACAAGAAAACATCGATCAATCATCTCAAGAATGAAAGTGCCCTGGTTTGTCAAGTTACGTGAGTGTTGAGTCAGATTGTCTACAGAGCTTAATAGGAAGATTAATTCGAGCGTTTGCCTCAACCGGATGTGTGCAAGCTTGCCATAGGTAAATCTAAAGCCTCACATATGTCCCAAAACACCAGGTAAGTAAAACCCTTAAAAATAAGTTAGAAAATCATAGGGTTTTATGGTGAGAAAACTTTTTCAAAATAGGAAAATCTCTAAGTTTTTCTCGCCTTGTCGATTTTATCGAAACACCCTCGATATGATCGACCTGCACTGTCGAGTCCTCGATGCTTCATCGATATCATCGGAAAGAGGACCAAATATGTCCAGCAACCTCATAACATATCTGGATGAATTATCAATGTATTGATACACCTATCGATAACATCGATACTCAAATCTCGAGCTCAACGAAAGTGGCTTGATAAGATCAACAGGCAGATTTTCGGCACCCCTATTTTTTAAAGAAAATCTCAAATTCCTTCGATATATCAATGCGTCTTCCGATACGATTTGAAATCAAATATCGATAAGATCGGAAGTCCATCGATGATATCGACCGTGGGCACGCATTTCTTCCAGCAGATATTTCAAGTTGTTTTTAACTTTCATTGGGGGCCATTCGAGGAAATCGATATTCATATGTCAATGATATCGAGGCCGAGTCGATTGCATCGAAATTGGACACAAACTATCCAACGAGTTTACTGGTAAATCTATAGGATTTATCGATGCATCGACTCTGCCTTCGATATCATCGATATACAAATTCTGATGACATCGGCTGACCCTTGATCATATCCTAAAAACCTGAAATATTTCATGACAAGTCTCTCTCATTTTTCAAGTGTCGATGGATTGATCCTACCATCGATGGAATCAGAGTTCGAAATCCGATGACATTGACAGTGGTTTCGATTCATCAACCAACTAGCAAAGGGTTTCAAAAGCATATGACTTTGAGTTTGAGTCATCGAGCAGACCATCAATGCTATCGAGAGTATATGCTCGATGATATCGAACCTGCTCGATGATATCGAACTCAGTCATAAATTTGACCGTTTTATATCCGTTGGAACCTTTTGCCTATATATAGAGGACTTGTCTATTGTTGCTAGCAGAGAAAGAAGAGAGAGCTTTTGAGTGTTTGACCTTAGATCATATACCCAAAGCCCTTTCTCTCAAGGAAGTTCATTCTCCAATCCGCCCTCACTATTGATATTCAATAGAGTGGATTGGGGAATGAACTTCCGCATTCAAGGATCCTTCAGCTACTACCTTAATGGCAAATCATTAAGCTGGAATGCTTTGAATGCATAAGATTGGAACTACTCTATCTTCCTTATAGGGAAACCTTTAGAGAGTAGGATTCCATCTTGACCTTGACCTAACTCAAAGTCGAGTATTAATACATTTTGTTGCGGATCAAGGGAGCAAAAGACTCTTCGTCAATAAGGAGGAGGAGATCTTCGGCATTGTGCTTATCGAGACTCATCAACTTATTTGTAAGTATCTAAAGTCCAAGGGGACACTTGTGATCATTCCTTCTTAGGATTAGGTCTTAAGTGGTTCTCACCCTTTGAAGTCCTCAAGGAGGCCTCCCGCGAGAGTGTATGGGGGGTGCGTTGTGTGGACCCTTACTCTGTGGAGAGCATTAACATCTGGTTAGGAGTGAACCAGTAAAGCTTTGGGTTTGAGGTGAACCATGTAGAAACCTCCAGTGGGGTCTTATGGAAGATCCTTGGCCAGTGTGCCTAAAAGTGGGTGCATTGTGTTGACCCTTGCTCGTGAGAGCATAAACAGTCAGCCTCAGTGTATGTTGTAAAGGTTGAAGGTGAACCTGATTTAAAACCTTAGGTTTGAGGTGAACCACTGTGAAACCTCCTTAGTGAAATCCGGTACACTCAAGGGTTGAGTGCGGTTACCGGGAGTGGAGTAGACAAGTAGTCGAACCACTATAAAAATGACCGTGTTTGTGATTGCTCTTCTTTTGTGTTTGTGATTTGTATCAATGCATTCATATTTATATATCTGATCACACCTCACACGCATTCACAGCCATATCCATCATAAACTGAGTTAAATATTGCTACTTCATAACTAGTTTGTGATTGGATCCTCTACCAGGCTTGGAAGCCAATAGAGTTACATTTGAGTAATCCTAATATATGTCTGTTGTTAGGATTAGTGTAATAGGATTTTAAAATAAATCATAAAAACTTTTAAAAGTCCTATTCACCCCCCCTCTAGGACATAGTGACATATCCCTTCTTCAACTAAAGCAGTCTTCACCGCAATTTCAAAAAAGGCGTTACAAATGGGGTGAGTACGTGTGTAAGTCCTTGTGTAGGCCTTCGACATGACTGTACTTGTGTGTCAAGTCCTTGTGTAGGCCTTCGACAGGAGTGGACATGTATAAGACTTTGTGTAAGCCTCTGACAGGAGTGTACACTTATAGAGGTTAAAGGTGAATCTATTGAAAACTCCTAAGATAGTGAATGCCCATACACTTGATCAGGAGAGTGCATCTGCCGGGAGTGGAATAAGAAAACCGACCGAACCACTATACATGTTTGTGTTTGCAATCGTGAATGTTTATAATACTAATTCATGCCTATGTGTTTGATTGGTTAAATTATTAAATGCTTAAATTGAGTTGTATGATAGGCACTTAACTTGTAAAGCACACACGAGTTCATTATTTGTAACACCCCAGTTCCTGGAACCCGAGTACACTACTCATTTTACAAAAACCCAAGTATTAACCTTTAAAATATCCTGAATTTTCACGTACATTTTTTTCTCTTTTTATCAAAGTTAATAAACTAGCAGAATATGAGCAAATCAAGTATAAGAGGGAGTCCAAATATACATGACTAAATAATCAAATGGCTACTTGAGATCTTATACAAACCAATGTCTTAAGTTATAATAATACATGATAGTACAACTTAGTTGTAAATAAATTTAGGAATAGAGAGTCGCAAGATCATATAGCTCTTCCTATTCTACTGAAACACCAGCATGCACGTCATCTGCATTTCCTGCACACTGAGTATGGTTTGATAGCGTCAATGGCTATTCAGTGAGGTATAACCCCCAAGATTTATCGTATAATCGAGATAATTATGCGTAGTTATCAGAAATAGTGTATAACAAATATTACATAATGTTACAATGGAAATCAAATAAGGTTCATCAGATACGCATTCATTAAATAAATCACAGAATAATCTTGTTTAAATGCATGGATGCATGCATATGCTCACAGATCTGGAGATGCACATCCAACTGTCAAGTCACCCAGGGAGAACTAGTCACCCAAAAATGTACGCAAAGGTACGTCTAAGGAGAACTAGCCACCCAAAAAAGACCAAAGATATATAGATTGCCCAAGGAGAATTAGTCACCCAGAAAAGTATATAAATGTATGCCCAAGGAGAACTAACCACCTGAAAAAGACCATAATAATATATAAATCACCCAAGGAGAGTTAGTCACTCGAAAAAGTACATAAAGTACGCCCAAGGAGAACTAACCACCCAGAAAATACCATAATAATATATAGATCGCCTAAGGAGATCTATCCACTTGGAAAAGTACTTAAGGTACAACCAAGGAGAACTAGTCACCCGGAAAAGACCGCATGCTATGAAAATGCATGATTAGCCCAACCATTATTATTCCAATTTCAAACAATCAATTTAAGAAAGCTCAAAGGTCACTATGGGGGATTAGTCACCTAGCATAGGCCGACAGCTCAAGCATAGTGTCCCATTCCACCATCCATAGCTCATGAGACTAACAACTGGATGTTTTAAAGGTGACCTACTCAACTAATGACTAATTATAGTTCTACAAGTAAGACTTATCATCATAAGGTTATATGAAGATGGTTCCTTAAAGCCACTTAGGGCAAATATTACATCGAGCCGCATAGGGAAAATAAATCCATCTCAAGGATGTGATAAAAATGAAATATCCCAAAAGCCACTTAGGCAACAAATGATCCAAAAGATGGCAAGTCCACTAGATAATTCTATTTAATCTATTGTGCAAATGACCACTAATTCGAGGACCTTTAAATACACCATAAAGAAATCAAAAGTGGTAAGACAAGTCACGTGCGACGTTAAATGTACTTGCATATATAAAGTGTTCAATTCAAACCAGAATAGGAATATTTGATATCATACTTGAATTCTAAATCTAGTAATTAATCATCTATGAAGAGTTATACGAATGGAACTAACATTTATCATCATCTTCTATTAATATTAAATTAAGCAATTAGTGAAATGAATGAACTAAGATAACCATCATGATGTAGGAAAAGCTTGAAGGGTGATCCTTACCTTAGAGTTGAATTATTTCCCAACATTGCTAAAGTTGAATGTTCGTACATTAAGATTAATATCTAACATGATTAACACAATTTGTGCAGTTAGATCACAACATTACTCAATTTATATGGATACGATTAAAACTAGGTATTTCGATCAATAGATTTAGGATTTTGTGTACCATTTAGAATTTAATGATTTGAAATCGAAATACAGATTAGTAGTAATGCTGATTTAAGGATTTAAAATACTAATGATAATTAATATATCATAATAATCTAACTAAAAATATAAAAATTAATTTTAATAATAAAAATGGTGAATGGTAAAAATTCCGTAAGAATTCATAATAATGAAAATTATAATGATAACATCAATACCCAAAATTTAAAATAATAATAATAATAATAATGACAAATATTATGCTAAATAAAATCACAAAGCAGTACCTCTCCTTCTTCTTTCTTTCTTTCTACTAGGTGGACTTGGGACATAGAACTTGGCATGGTCCAGACTTACAGGACTCGGACCAAGTCACAACTCAAGCTAGTTGAAGTGAGTCCAGACTCGGTGTAAGGCCCGTATCCTAGACCGTACTGTTCCGTCGAATCCCGCGATCCTTCCCGGCGTATTCGAGCAACCTGCGACGTATAATCAACTTTTGTGATCGACCCTAAGTTGTATCATGTAGAATTGAGTCAGCTTAATTCGAGACTTGTACCATTGCGACCACACAGTTGCCACAGTTCTGACGTCGCGACTCTCGCACCGATTCGATAATCTTAGGGTCGATCACTGGTTCGATAATCTTAGGGTCGATCACTGGGCCTACATCTCCTGGTCCGTACTCGGACCAGGAGATGTAGGCCCGTGCTCAGTACGAGGAAAAATGTCGCATGAGAGAATCTCTACAAATGTCAAATCAATCTCATCAATCAATCAAGGTACACATCAATCACACCTCATGTCAAATACACATCAACTTTCACTCATCCCCAAGTAACCCCAAAGTCAACCTTTCCATCCCATCTCTTACACACTCCATCACTCACCATCTCTCATCCCATCACTCCACCTCACCACTCCTCTCTCTCTTACAACAATCTCTCTCCCTCATTTTCTCCAAGCAACCCACGTCCATGGCTTCCATGGGGGAGAAGCTAGTATGGCCCACTTCCTATCTCCCATCTCCACCGTCCTAAGTCGATCTCAACTGTTGAAGTCCATCCATTAGACCTCTAGCATGCATTGATGGAAGGAAAAGACCAATAAAATCTAAGGTGGGTGCTTCTCTCTCTCCTTCTCTCTCTCTTTCCCTCTCTTGTTCATATTCTTTTGTAGGTGTGATGATGTGGCCATGTGGTCCACTCAAATGAACCCCACCATGAGCCATGTATTTTATCCAACCCATCTATAGGTGGGGCCCACTTACATATGTGTTGTACCCACACCATCCATTAGTTGATGGCCCACCTGAGTAAGGCCCACCTTGAGCATGTGTGACGCCCAAATGTCCAGGGACGTCCCTGGACTGAAATGAAAACACAAACATTAGCTTATTTCAAAGTTTATTGGGTGAGCCGCCTATGTAGGCCCCATCTTTATGTATTCTTTTAATCCAAGCCATCCATTCCATTCTTGAGATCATTTTAGGCATCGAGCTAAAAAATGAAGCTGATCCGAGTTTCTGGTGGACCGTACCTTAGCAAACAGCGATTTTCACTCAAATCTTTCTACATGCTGAAAAATACTCAATATTGGACTTGATGGGTTTGTTATGGATTGTAGAATCCATTGGCAGGCCTGGATTCAACTGATGTAGGCCCTACCTCAGAAAAACCCCCAAAATTTGATTTTTCAAAAAATATATATAATATAAATAGCAGCAACATTGCTGCTGCTGCTGACAGGGAGAGGACGGCGCTGGCGTCCTGCGGCAGCTGGCGGGCTGACGAGCAGGGTCCCATGGCTCTAACTGTGGGCCCCACCTTGATGTATGTATGTCATCCAAGACGTTCATGAGGTGGGCCCCTGCTTGACGTGGGCCCCCTCCAAAACTTAGGCCCATCCAAAGCTCAGGTGGCCCACACCATAGGAAACAGTGGGAATTGACCGTCTGCCTTTAAAACCCTTTTTGGGTCCACAGAAGTTTTGGATCAAGATGAAATTTGTTTTAACCCTTCATTTAGGTCTGCATGACCTTATGGACGGGCCGGATCTCATATAAACATAATAGTGGGCCCCACATGGGACCCACAATGACATGTGTTTCATTTCCACCATCTGCCTGGACGGTGGAGCCGTCTGTGATGTATTTGTTATATCCCCACCATCCAGGGGACGGTGGGTGTGTGTGCGTGCGTGTGTGAGCGTGCGTGTACGTGTGCGGTGTGTGTGTACGGTGTGTGTGTGCAGTGTGTGTGTGTATATATATATATATATATATATATATTATATACAATATTGTATTATATTATATATAATATTTTATATATTATATATAGTTTATATATTATGTTATACATAATATATACCTGTTGGTGGGCCCTTCGTGGGACCCACCTGTTTTATCCATTCTATCCGTCTATATGGCAACCCACCATGATGCATGTGTTGCATCCAAACCGTCCAACCTTTTGGGCAAGCTCATTTTAAAGCTTGAAACGAAATAAGACAGATCTATTTATCAAGTGGACCACACGGCAATGTGAGCATTAAAGCGTCTACCACTGAAATCCCCTTAGTATCATAAGAATTCTGGATCAACATGAAATCGTGTGACTTTACGATTAGATTGGATGAAAAACAAACGTTATGGTGGGCCTTAGGAATTTTAATGGTGGAAAATCATTATCACCACTTATATTGGGTATGGCCCATTTGATATACATGGGGCCCATTGGTGTGGCCCACCTTGATTTATTTGTGCCTTTCTATTGAAGCCCACCTTGATATACACATGAGGCCCATGTGATTAGGCCCGATGTAATGAACTTGGGGCCCATTTGATAAGACCTTGATGTGGTATGTATGAGGCCCGTTGTTGAGGCCCACCTTGATATATATAAAGCCCATTTGATGAGACTCGATGTGATCTATTTGGGGCGTATGGGTTGAGGCCCATTGTGATGCATTAGGGCCCATGGGTCGAGGCCCATTGTGATGTATTCAAGGCCCATGGTTGAGGCCCAGTGCGATGTATGTATGGCCCATTAAGTTATGTATGAATTCCTTGTATGGGCCACTCCTTAGGAGCAATGTTGGTTAAATGGCCACATTGCTGGACAATGATGGTTTAATGTCTACATTGTGACCTTCCCTTAGGCCTTGTTAGGCCCACTCTCATCATCCTCTTAGTGGGTTAACCCAAATAAGTGGGCCCCATTCACCATGAATGAATGGCTCCGTGTTACCGAATTTGATATGCCCACAGCCAAGGGCCGATCTTTAGATTATGGTTGATCGGTTGTTCATCTATGGACCCCGCCCTGTTTATGTGCTGGTTGTCGGTATCGATTGTCGATACTTATCATTGTTCCGATTGATGTGGTCGAATGCCGATTCCGATTGACGTGACTGATTTACCGATTCTAATGATTAATCAATTCCGATTATCGTGACCAATTGCTCACTTCGATTGACATGACCTATTTGCCGATTCTGATTATTGATCTATCCCGATGATTGTGACTAATTTGCCGATTCTGATTATCGATCGATTCCGATTGTTGTGACCGATTGCCGACTTTGATCGACGTGACCGATTTGCCGATTCTAATTATTGATCTATCCCGATGGTTGTGACCGATTTTCCGATTCTGATTATCGATCGATTCCGATTTTCGTGACCGATTGCCGACTTTGATCGACGTGACCGATTTGCCGATTCTGATTTTTCTATCCCGATGGTTATAACCGGTTTGTCAATTCTGATTATCGATCGATTCTGATTGTCGTGACAGATTGCTGACTTCGATCGACATGACCAATTTGTCGATTCTGATTATTGTTCGATCCCGATGGTTGTGACCGATTTACCGATTATGATTATCGATCAATTTCGATTGCCGCGGCCGAATGCCGATTCGATTGTCGAGGCCGATTTCGATTGCCGAGGCCGATTGTTGTGACCTATGATGTACATGCGACCCGTAGTTGAGGCCCATTATGACACGTAGTAGGCCCATGATGCATGACCCATTTGATGTATTTGAGACCCATGTGTAAGGCCCACATGTCATATATTTGAGGCCCGTGGACAAAGCCCATTGTGATGTGTTCATGGCCCATGGGTAAGGCTCATTATGACATATTCATATATGGCCTATAGGGAAAGGCCCATTGTGATATGTATTAGGCCCATGAGCAGAGTCCACCTGTTGTGTATATATGGCCCTTGAGTAAGGCCCATCGTGTTGTATATTAGGCCTTTGTGTGAGGTCGTGGGCCCATTATATGTTTGGCTCTATCTGGCCATTCCTTGGGGGAAATGTTGGTTAAATGTCCACATTGTCGAGGCCGATGGTTGATGCCGGTTACTGATACCGATTATGAGTATGTGACAGCATATGTAACATCTCGAAAATCGAGGGTCGAGTAGTAACTCAACTCTCGAGTTCCAGAACATCACTTATGCAACAAAATGAATGATGATTGAATGTTGATTGTATTAGAGTAGTGAACATGAGTGAGATTAAGCCAAAACAGCATATCATACTCCGAGAGGCAAGTTAAATTTGCAAGCGGAAGACTGTGATAGATAGATAAAATATATAAACTATGATGAGTCTCCAGAGTGTGATAACATTACCAGGCTAAATAATTACAAGTACAATCCTAAAATATACCAAATGTGTAAGGTCCTCTAGTCAATATCCCAGAAAGTCCCGTCGATCAAGACACGGCTCACATGAAGCCGTCAGAAGACAACCAATACAAGCAGGCATCATAGTCATTGCAAAGGTCCGGCTCTACCTCAGAAGTAGTGTCGCCATCTAAAATCAGACAATGTCTGGTGGGTGTTCGAAACACCGTCCCGTAACGTGGGAGTGAGTAGCTAACTCAGTGGAACAATAAAGCATAGGTTAACATGTTATCGACTCAGTCAAGCAGTAATGATAAAGCAATACAATCAAACACTCCTAACTACCCTTATTAATGCAAGTATGAATGATATGATGTATGCCCTCACCATACGCTCCCTCGTGCGACACCATCTCACGCTCGCGGCATGCTTTCTTCCCTCAATGCTCCACATCTTCCAAGCACATGCAATGCATAGTGAGCATGATTACCGAGTTGTTATTAGTCCATTTCAAACAGCAGGATTGGGAAACTAAGGTACCTCCCTTATATCATTCCCAAACATGATCCATTCTAGGGTCATCAGTCCTAGTTAATATCAGACGATGGTGTGTTTTCTAGGTCACTGCAAAGGTTGTCAGGGCTGTTATGCACAAAGGTTACACCACTCTCCTATCACCTCTTAAACGATTCATCACTATATAGAAACAGGCCTAGTTCATACTCTATATACCGCGGTAAAACTCTAAGGCTCACCGCGATTTCAGAGTATGCTCGAGGTCACTACAAAGGGCTGCCAGGGTTGTTGCTCGCATTCGTTGCACCACTCCCCCATCACCTAATCAATGTAGGCTGACAGCACGAATATAGTGTCCCATACCACCATAATCGACTCACGAGTTTGGTTGCTCACTGGTCACTACGGGGTGGCACGTGGCCCCAGCGTAGGCTGACAGCTCGACCACGGTCTCCCATACCACCATGCCCAGCTCATGAGTCTTAGCGGATCGAGGTACCATGGTTAAAAGGGTTTTCACTAGCAAGTTTGGTACCCTAGGTTCAAGTAGTAGCGACCAAACATGGTGAACATACATTAGACAAATCGGGTTACATGACGAGCCTGACTAGCTCGAGCGCATAATCAATTAGATGACATGAAGTGCATAAGCACTTCGCGTGGCCTAACCACTGTCGCCAACTGACATACGACTCGGGTTCGTCAAACACATCTTACGTGGCAACATGAAACTCAACCACGATCTCCAATCTGGTACCGATTGTCTGGACTATAGACATAGTCCCAAACTCAATCAATTCTCATCCATAACATGTGGAATAAAGCATGATAAACAAAGTAATTTAAACATACTAGTAGACATGTTATAAAGCATGTTATAAAGCATGATATAAGGCATGTTGTAAAGCACTACGTCAATAAGAATACAAACACATATATTGCAAGTAAGCGGTTTAAGTAAACAACCTCATGGAGGTAATCATACATGTCACTAGGGTAGTTGAGAATCTCATCTCAACACTCTCCTAAGGCATCAATATTCAAACACTTGCTCACACAAGCATTTTCACAAACACTTAACATACACTATTTCAATATACATAGTATGTTAACAAACATGTATTAAGGCGAATCCTTTCGCCAAGAAAGTATTTTATGTACACATAATATATTTATACAACAATTAATCATGACAAACACATCTCTAAAATATACATGTATACGGTACTTTTACAATACAGTATTTCTACATACATAGTGTATATTAGTAAAACATGTATTTAGGCGAATCCTTTCACCAAATAAGTATTTTATCCATATATCGTATATCCATACAACAAATAATCATGTCAAACACATTTTAAAAAATATACATATATGGTATTTTCTACGAATACCTAGAATATGTAAAATTCCATATTCTACAACTTTAATCGAAACAGAAAGCGGAAAGCACTTTGTACATGTGCAATTGCATGCAGATCATGAATCTATCATTATCTGACATTAAAAGCGTTGAAAACCATAACCTATACACCTAAAGTCTGCACATTTTGTCGTAGAATCGTAACGGAGTCGATAGAATTGCTAAGCTTCTATATACGGTAGTTTGGCAACCTATAGAATGTAATAGGTTAGCTATTTCATAACCTACAACAATCAACATCCCAAATCAGGTTAGGGTTAGGGTTTCTTACCTAGAAATGACACCGGGATCGCCAGGAAATCGATGAGAAAGGGGTGGTTGAACACGTATAGTAGCGGCAGGGAGATGCTCCCACATCTCCCACACTTTCTCTCTCTTTTCTCTCTTTCTCTCCTAGGGTTTTCCCAAATTCGTATGGCTGCAATGAGAGAGGGTTTAAGGTCCTTATATAGCCTAAAAACTCCCCGAAACAGACTCCAGGTCAAAGTATACTTATGTTATAACCAAAGCGGACCTGTTTCAGCTCAACGGAGGACTTCCGGGGGGCCTCCTTGAGCCAAAGGTCGGACTTAAGCTCACCGACACCGGTTCTACGTTCTATTAAGTTTTCGTTTTGGTCAGGATTCCAGATCACGCGTGGCGGACCAGTTTCAGTTCAACGGTCAACGGATCTCGATTGGAGATTCCGAGTACATGTAAATGTGTATGAAATTTCTCCTGATCCGAGGGTGTAATTTGGTCTGATTCTGACGGTCTGGTTGCTTAAAACTGATCCACAAATGAGAGGTACCAGATTACTATTCAAGATATTTATTTTGTAAAAAAACAAGTGTTTTCACACTCTCTCGCTTTGGACTCAAGCGAGCAGCCGTGGAACACTATTTGGATTTGATTTCTGAGATGGTTGTCAAGCCCAGCGAGGCGGTCCTAATTCCTTAACTTCGTGTTAATCGACTTCCGACGTGCGGTCCAGATCTGATATAGAGTTTCGAGATGCTCCCGAGAGCAGCCGGGTAATGAGATTGATCCTAGATTATAGGGTACTGTAGCATTGATGATTACAAGTTTTGGGTCTTGCAGATTGTATTTAAAGTGATTCGAGCGAATTCTACTGATTGTTTAGTTCAGTACTTAACCAAATTCTGCCCTAATTATGACAGAATACGGTCCTAGGGAAGTTCTACGCCTCTTTCTGGCATTTCTAGTTGGTCTATTATTTTAATTATTTTTCTAGTAGTTCATCATTAAGTATACTTCATCTCCACCAAATTTCATTAGGTTTAGTGTTGTAGAAAAATTCTAAAAATTCTAGAAGCGGCTGCTGTCCAAACTAATGACTTTCAGACAGTTGTCACCACGACCTATATTTAACTATATTAGTTATTTTATTATATTTTTTACTTATTTTTATATGAAACTAGATTTATTAAGCTTCAATCTAGCTTATGAATCACCTAAATCGGAGTTATAACGAAGGAGATATGACTTTTCAAAGTGGGAACAAAATCATAAGAAAAATAGGCGAAAATGGGCCACTGCCCCCTTGCGGCCCTACCAGGCCCGCCTTTTGGCGAGGCCTCGCCAACCGGGCGATGCCCTCGCCGGTCACTGACCTATTTGGGGTGATTTTTCCATTCAATATATAAAATGGATGTATTTTACAAACCGGGATGAGTTATTCGACGTGCAATATATGTTTTTGGGGTAGGAGAAGCTGATCTATCCATGTAGCCTGCTTATTTCGTGGGATTCCAAAAGGTTAATGGTTAAAAACCTATTTTATTTATTTATTTACTATTTATAGTAATTTTTAGGTTAAGTATTGATCAATATCACCTAAACTTTAAGATTTGTGTCTAATATGAAAGCACTTAGAAAATTTTGAAGGACGAGGTAGTGAAGTGTGAGATTTGTGAAGAAAAAGTGAGGTTTTCAAGAGAATGGTTTGAAGAAGGGACTTAAGACCCTTGAATTGAGTGTTTGAGAAGTTAAACAGGAGTTAGGATTGTCCCATTGCCTAAAGACGTCTAATTCCAGGTTAGTAAAAAATCCAGGATGTTACAATCTACCCCCCTTAAAACAAAATTTCGTCCCCGAAATTGCCTAAGGGTAATAAGGAAAGATTTCTATTATTTCATTTGCCTAAGACTTATTGATTTTGAGTTCCTACGCATGGTAAGGTATATACTAGCCTGGTTCATTTTAGTCTACCCCCCTTAAAACATATTTCTTTATCCATTTCTCATACCCTAATGGTTTGCCACAATTTATTTCTTTACTTATCTATAGTCTTGACGACAATTCCCACTAAATTAGAGTAAGATAGTTGTCTTCATTGTTTGACCAGCACGGAGAGACGATTGTAGTGGGCTTGATCCCGATACATCGATCATCTACCGAGCTAAGGTAGAAGCTCATCGTATCCCTTCCGAACCTAGTGGATCCTGGTCTTCTGCTCGTCAGCAGTGAGTCTGTTGGTAGTCGCACAGGATTGAGAATTGGGTCAAGCCGCGAATGTTTCACAGTTGTATATTTCAGTAACTCCGTGGTACGATCACTCTAAAGATGCAGGGAATGTCTATCATTGAAAGGTTCAAATGTCCTATTTCTTGGGTTGCCCATTGATCTAAGAGAGTCCTTGTTATTATCTATGTTCAAGGAAATGGTGAATCAAATCTTACTAGATCATCCTAAAGCGGTTTCTCATAGTAGAACTTGCTAGGGCTTCTATAATATTCGTATTCAACGAGCACAGTTTCAATCCTTGGCTAGTGGGGTAGGGTCCACCACTTCCGCTGCGCCATCCAGATCAAAGAGGTGTAATAGGTGACCTAACTAAATTGGGCTCATAATGTTCTACCCCCCTTAAAACATAATTTTCACCCTTAAGGCTCAAGATTTATGTCCTGCTCCGTATATCAGAACAAGGTGTAATTTAGGACCTATCCTTGACATGAAATGGGATGCGATCTCCCACTACGTTGGTCTTTTTTCATCGATGATGTGTATTATGGCATTGGTACCTATGGGTATCGAAAGGAGCTAAAAATGATGGGTAATGTGGTTGATTTCAGGGGCAGGTGTGAGTTTAAGGCCAGATGCCTAAGTCTACCAAAGGAGGACTATCATCACGGTCCCGACCTACCTTATGTACTTATGTCAAGCCTAACAGGCAGGCTATCTTTCTACGTTTATATGCATAATATGTATGTCATCATGGCATGTGATTTGGGACCTAATTCCTAACTGTTTGTTGCTCACTTGGGAAATTCCTTAGTCTAAAAGGAAAAATCTCTATTAGCTATATATTCTTATACTTCTCAAGGATAAAGTTATAAACTTTTGGTTGTAAGTGATCGAGCCAACACGGAAGGAAAGTTGTGTAGTGGGTCTGAGTCGGATACATGGACCTTCTGCCTAGCCAGGACAGAAAATCGTCGTATCAGTTCCTAATCCTAGTTGATCCTGACCTTCTTCTTGATCAGAGCATAGGGTTCATTGGTCACTACTAGGATTGAGAATTCGATTCAAAGCGCATACCTCGCTGATATATATCGTTTCTCTACTCCGTGTTCCCGGTTGTAATAAGTCCTCGAGAAGGTAATTCTAAGGGATGCATTGATTTGATCTAACATTAAATCCAAAGGATATATCAGTTTCCTCTAAGCGTGACTAGTTTCTATGTCAAACAACTTTCCTAAGAGTTATTAAAGAAGCCTATGAGTACCAAGGGGATTCAACGAAGGAATGGGGTCTCGCTCCAACCTACGTAAGCCGACTAACTAAGTCTATCATGCAATTAGCTTAGCATAATTAATTAGTCTTTTACTTTCCTTAGTCTAACCAGCAGTCTAGTCGTAATTTAGGAGTAGCGGTAATCCACAAGTTGTAATCCAAGTTTATGCTTATACACTAGATGATTTTATACCCTTTTTATTATAAAAAATTATTTTATCACTTAAGATCAAAATTGTCTAATTGGAATTGAGTTTCCCGAACTTAAATGTAGCTATGCTCGAGCACTTCACCTATGCTCAAACCAACTAAGGGGGTTCTAGAGTTCACGTTCTTAATTTGTTGGATTTCCTATACTGTCAGGTTTGTCGAAGCACCGCTCTAAGCCCAAACTCCAAGGGTCTATTTGTCAAACAACCGTTTACTCTAAAAGCTTAAGCTATCAGAGTATGGTGGGTTAATGTATATCAAGGGACTTTATCACTTCAACACTATTTGGCCAGTGGTCTTAAGTTGTATTAAATGGGCTTACATTGCTAATCTCACTTGGGGATTGAGAATGGCATGGTTGGTAGGAGGGTGGGAGGGGATTAAAATTAACGGTATATGCTTTGGAAAGTGAGCCTGGTGTGGGAAAGTGTGAGATGGGAGTTCCAAATCCCAGGATGATGAATTTCTAAGTGAAATTTGAAGGGAAATCTCAGAATTTACTTTTAATTGCGTACATTCTAAACATGGTATCGGAAAACATGGGATATACCCAATCCAAGGACAATACCTTACACATACATTTATTATTTCTTTTTACAATTTCATCCACCTAATCTCACTTAATGTAGTTGGTCGAACGGGCCCAAAAGGGTGAAAAGGGGCTGGAGTTGTTGACTCTTCACGAGTTTGGGTATCAACAGGGTTTGTAGAGGCCTCACTGACTGGGAATAAAGAAGGAAAATGAGAAGATGGAGTGGGGTAGGGGATGTGCACGAATTTGGGACGAAATGGAAGGTGTAGGGGCTGAAATGAGAGAGAATCAAATGGGTAGGGGGTGTGGACTGCTGTGCATGAAGGAAATGGATGGGTGGTGGTCGAAAATGGGAGATTGAGCGTTTGGAAGGGCGTTTTGAGAGAGAGGGCAGCAACTTGGAGGGGAAAAGGGAGCTTGGAGGGGTGGTTTGTGAAGGAAGTAGGGTCTTGGAGGTGTTTTAAGGAACGACCCCTATACCAGGGGGTCCCATTAGACCCCAAAGGACATCGGCCCAAACCGCGGGCCCAGCCCAGCAAAAAAAAAGTGGCGAGGCCTCGCCGACCAACTTCCCAAAATTCAAAGGGGGGCCTCATGGGCGAGACCCCCAGGCCCCCTAGGCTCCAAAAAACCCATGGGTCTGACCCTGGATCCCTCTGGAAGTGCTCCATTTCACTCAATTTCGGGTAGTTTCAGGACAATCAGACGTATCTTACAATCCGGAATGAGTTATCTGACGTAAAATATATGAATTTAGGGTAGAACGAGCTAATGAAGCCAACCAACCCAGCTATGCAGGGTTGTGCAGCCCGAAATTGTGAAAAAAACCCTCCGATTGATGGTCGTTTCCCTGTTTTAATTTCGTTTTACTAAAATAGTAGTTTTAGTTTGATTTCTCTTCATCCGTTGGGCTTTAAGAGTTGCACCCAACGTGGAAAGGACTTAGAATAATTAGGACGACGGTTTGGTGAAGCCAAATAGGACACTAACTATTTTTGGCCGAAAACATTGCATACTAGTAGACATCACGACCTAGGGGTTTTAGTTGTAGTTTGTTTCTGATTTCTTTCCCATTACTTGGTATTCCTATTTAAAGGGTTGTGAACTCATTTTTAATTATTCATTAATCAATTTCAAATTTATTAGAATTTTTTATTACTTATTACCGATTTTCAACGGTTGGGGTGAGGTGGATTGTAATCAAGAATTATCTATAGATGGCCTAGGAATATTTTAAGGTCGACCCGTATGACCATGGTTGAATACAGACTCGATTTCGGCATTCGTTTTCAGCGAACTAGCCGTTGGACGAAACAGGGATGCCTAAGACTGTTTCTACATTCCGTTGCTCCCTCCTAAGTTAGAGTGCGTCAGAGTGCATCGTGTGACCATAACCCAGGTTCGGTTTAATCCAAATCATGCTCTGATACCATCTGTAACATCCCAAAAATCGAGGGTCGAGTAGTAACTCAACTCTCGAGTTCCAAAACATCACTTATGCAACAAAATGAATGATGATTGAATGTTGACTGTATTAGAGTAGTGAACATGAGTGAGATTAAGCCAAAACAGCATATCATACTCCAGAGACAGTTAAATTTGCAAGCGGAAGACTGTGATAGATAGATAAAATATATAAACTATGATGAGTCTCCAGAGTGTGATAACATTACCAGGTTAAATAATTACAAGTACAATCCTAAAATATACCAAATGTGTAAGGTCCTCTAGTCAATATCCCAGAAAGCCCCGTCGATCAGGACACAGCTCACAGGAAGCCGTCAGAAGACAACCAATACAAGCAGGCATCATAGTCATTGCAAAGGTCCGGCTCCGCCTCAGAAGTAGCGTCGCCATCTAAAATCAGACAATGTCTGGTGGGTGTTCAAAACACCGTCCCGTAACGTGGGAGTGAGTAGCTAACTCAGTGGAACAATAAAGCATAGGTTAACATGTTATCGACTCAGTCAAGCAGTAATGATAAAGCAGTACAATCAAACACTCCTAACTACTCTTATTAATGCAAGTATGAATGACATGATGTATGCCCTCACCACACCCTCCCTCGTGCGACACCATCTCACGCTCGCCGCATGCTTTCTTCCCTCAATGCTCCACATCTTCCAGGTACATGCAATGTATGGTGAGCATGATTACCGAGTTGTTATTAGTCCATTTCAAACAGCAGGATTGGAAAACTAAGTACCTCCCTTGTATCATTCCCAAACATGATCCATTCTAGGGTCATCAGTCCTAGTTAATATCAGACGATGGTGTGTTTTCTAGGTCATTGCAAAGGCTGCCAGGGCTGTTATGCACAAAGGTTACACCACTCCCCCATCACCTCTTAAACGATTCATCACTATACAGAACAGGCCTAGTTCATACTCTATATACCGCGGCAAAACTCTATGGCTCACCGTGATTTCCGAGTATGCTCGAGGTCACTACAAAGGGCTGCCAGGGTTGTTGCTCGGATTCGTTGCACCACTCCCCCATCACCTTATCAATGTAGGCCGACAGAACGAATATAGTGTCCCATACCACCATAATCGGCTCACGAGTCTGGTTGCTCACTGGTCACTACGGGGAGGCACATGGCCCCAGCGTAGGCCGACAACTCGACCACGGTGTCCCATACCACCATGCCTGGCTCATGAGTCTTAGCGGATCGAGGTACCATGGTTAAAAGGGTTTTCACTGGTAAGTTTGGTACCCTAGGTTCAAGCAGTAGCGACCAAACATGGTGAACATACATTAGACAAATCGGGTTACATGACGAGCCTGACTAGCTTGAGCGCACAATCAATTAGACGACATGAAGTGCATAAGCACTTCGCGTGGCCTAACCACTGTCGCCAACTGACATACGACTCGGGTTCGTCAAACACATCTTACGTGGCGACATGAAACTCAACCACGATCTCCAATCTGGTACCGATTGTCTGGACTATAGACATAGTCCCAAACTCAATCAATTCTCATCCATAACATGTGGAGTAAAGCATGATAAACAAAGTAATTCAAACATACTAGTATACATGTTATAAAGCATGATATAAGGCATGTTGTAAAGCACTACGTCAATAGGAATACAAACACATATATTGTAACTAAGCGGTTTAAGCAAACAACCTCATGGAGGTAATAATACATGTCACTAGGGTAGTTGAGAATCCCATCTCAACACTCTCCTAAGGCATCAACATTCCAACACTTGCTCACACAAGCATTTTCACAAACACTTAACATACACTATTTCAACATACATAGAGTATGTTAACAAACATGTATTAGGGCGAATCCTTTCGCCAAGCAAGTATTTTATGTACACATAATATATTTATACAACAATTAATCATGATAAACACATCTCTAAAATATACATGTATACGGTACTTTTACAATACAGTATTTCTACATACATAGTGTATATTAGTAAAACATGTATTTAGGCGAATCCTTTCGCCAAATAAGTATTTTATCCATATATCGTATATCCATACAACAAATAATCATGTCAAACACATTTCTAAAAAATATACGTATACGGTTTTTTCTACGAATACCTAGAATATGTAAAATTCCATATTCTACAACTTTAATCGAAACAGAAAACGGAAAGCAGTTTGTACATGTGCAATTGCATGCAGATCATGAATCTATCATTATCTGACATTAAAAGCGTTGAAAACCATAACCTATACACCTAAAGTCTACACCTTTTGTCGTAGAATCGTAACGGAGTCGATAGAATTGCTAAGCTTCTATATATGGTAGTTTGGCAACCTATAGAATGTAATAGGTTAGCTATTTCATAACCTATAACAATCAACATCCCAAATCAGGTTAGGGTTAGGGTTTTTTACCTAGAAATGACACCGGAATCGCCAGGAAATCGATGAGAAAGGGGTGGTTGAACACGTATAGCAGCGGCAGGGAGATGCTCCCACATCTCCCACACTTTCTCTCTCTTTTCTCTCTTTCTCTCCTAGGGTTTTCTCAAATTCGTATGGCTGCAATGAGAGAGGGTTTAAGGTCCTTATATAGCCTAAAAACTCCCCGAAACAGACTCCAGGTCAAAGTATACTTATGTTATAACCAAAGCGGACCTGTTTCAGCTCAACGGAGGACTTCTGGCGGGCCTCCTTAAGCCAAAGGTTGGACTTAAGCTCACCGATACTGGATCTACGTTCTATTAAGTTTTTATTTCGGTTGGGATTCCAGATCACGCGTGGCGGACCAGTTTCAGTTCAACGGTCAGCGGATCTCGATCGGAGATTCCGAGTACATGTAAATGTGTATAAAATTTTTCCTGATCCGAGGGTGTAATTTGGTCTGATTCTGACGGTCTGCTTGCTTAAAATTGATCCACAAATGAGAGGTGCCAGATTACTATTCAAGATATTTATTTTGTAAAGAAACAAGTGTTTTCACACTCTCGCTCCGGACTCAAGCAAACAGCCGTGGAACACTGTTTAGATTTGATTTCCGAGATGGTTGTCAAGCTTAGCGAGGTGGTCCTAATTCCTTAACTTCATGTTAATCGGACTTCCGACGTGCGGTCCAGATCTGATATGGAGTTTCGAGATGCTCCCGAGAGCAGCCGGGTAATGAGATTGATCCTAGATTATAGGGTACTGTAGCATCAATGATTCTACAAGTTTTGGGTCTTGCAAATCGTATTTAAAGTGATTCGAGCAAATTCTACTGATTGTTTAGTTCAGTATTTAACCAAATTCCGCCCTAATTATGACAGAATACGGTCCTAGGGAAGTTCTACGCCTCTTTCTGGCATTTCTAGTTAGTCTATTATTTTAATTATTTTTTTACTAGTTTATCATCAAGTATAATTCATCTCCACCAAATTTCATTAGGTTTAGTGTTGTAGAAAAATTCTAAAAATTCTAGAAGCGGCTGCTGTCCAAACTAATGACTTTCGTATGTTGTCACCACAACCTATATTTAACTATATTAATTATTTTATTATATTTTTTACTTATTTTTATATGAAACTAGACTTATTAAGCTTCAATTTAATTTTTGAATCACCTAAATCGGAGTTATAACGAAGGAGATATGACTTTTCAAAGTGGGACCAAAATTGCAGGAAAAGTAGGCGAAAACGGGCCACTGCCCCCTTGCGGCCCTGCCAGGCCCGCCTTTTGGCGAGGCCTCGCCAACCGGGCGATGCCCTCGCCGGTCACTGACCTATTTGGGGTGATTTTTCTGTCCAATATGTAAAATGGATATATTTTACAAACCAGGATGAGTTATTCGACGTGCAATATATGTTTTTGGGGTAGGAGAAGCAGATCTATCCATGTAGCCTACTTATTTCATGGGATTCCAAAAGTTTAATAATTAAAAATCTATTTTATTTATTTATTTACTATTTATAGTAATTTTTAGGTTAAGTATTGATCAATATCACCTAAACTTTAAGATTTATGTCTAATATGAAAGCACTTAGAAAATTTTGAAGGACGAGGTAGTGAAATGTGAGATTTGCGAAGAAAAAGTGAGGTTTTCAAGAGAATGGTTTGAAGAAGGGACTTAAGACCCTTGAATTGAGTGTTTGAGAAGTTAAACAGGAGTTAGGATTGTCCCATCGCCTAAAGACGTCTAATTCCAGGTTGACAAAAAATCCAGGATGTCACAGCATAGCATCATAATATATGCCCATACGCATCATCTGCATGTTTGTTATGAGATGTGATTGACCATTGCATATGCTATAGGGCAGGTTGTTCATAGGGCTCCCTAATAGGCGGAGTTGCCCCATATGAGAGCATGACATGCACAGGATTGATGCATGACTGGACTGTTTGACTTATGCATCTTGCATTGTGTGTTATGATTACTGTACGCCCTAGCGACATCAGGGTCGTCACCTCCACAAGTATTTTATGGATGACTAGTGGGACACCAAAAATCTGTTCTACATGGGGTGTTATAGATATCCCTAGGTGAAAGTCCCTAAACCCTCTTGGTTCTAGAGGTTGCTCCAACATCTAGACTGAGTTGATGCATGAGCGCATGAGGGCCCATACCATTAGGCCGCATCTCCCACTATGTCGTGGTCAGTTGAAAGGGGGTACGGCCTTACCTGCCCGAGAGGAGGGGGCAATGCAAGGCTGAGTCTGACCAGCTCGAGGAATGGGTCCACTATCGACGAGTCGGGCCCGATATTAGCAGGTAGATAATGAGGTCTCTTCCACTCATCTTATTGCACACGATGAGACGGCAATCTGGTTTGGAGTGTAATAGACCCCGGTGATGATCCCAGAGAAGAACCATACTGATACGTGGACTTATTGAGCAGGATTTGCATACTCATACATTCATTTCATTCACTATCCACTCGGGCTGGTGGTGCACAACTAATTGTTGTGTACCTTCGCATGGCAAGGATTTCGGTTGGGCGCGCGACTAACCTGAGATCAGGAGTTTACCACATTGAGTCTGACTATCCAAATTTAAGTATGGGACTGGTTTGGATAGAAGTTCTTTGTGATAAACCCCATAGCTTGTGATACTACATAGTATCATCCCGACTTCACTCCAGCTTGGTCATTTCACTCGCACCGCATATTGCATTACATCCGCGACATATGGCATTTTGGGTTATTATGTTTTAGCACTTATATAGCCTAGACGGACTTAGCATGATTTGCATATTACCTTGCATCCTCAACACATAGTATTTAGCTTATGTCTTCGCATTACATAGCTGATCTATATTGCTTCCTCAGTATATTGGTTATTATATTTTTGCATCACATAGCCTTGGTACGGCTGATAGCATTCATGAATTTAGATTGCCAGTATTTTTGCTTACTCTGATATCGTTTGATTCATGATCTTTCCTGTATTACTGATGTTATCTGATTTATGGCATTGTATTGCATTCTTGGCACTTACCTTGTGCACACACTTTCACTACCCACTAAGCTTTCTATAAGCTTATGCACGATAGATGCATACAGGTGGCATTAGGTTGCAGCAGTGTCGAGCTTAGAGCGTGCAGCAGTCTTCTGGAGCTTGATTTTTGATTTATGTATTTCCCTTTCAGCATTGTACTCAAATGATTGTATTAGTGGATATGTGATGATGATGTTACCTTTGTGAATTGGGTAATCTTGTGGTTATGCTTATTACAAGTTAAATGTAAAAAAAATAAAAAAAAATAAAAAAATCCTCCTTATAGGATCCCAGGATCGGAATCTGGCGTATGGATATTAGGAGCCGAGAATGGGGCACTACGGAGGCTATCGGCACCTGATTCGGCGATCGGGATTCCTGTGAATCCGATTTCCGAGTTTGGGGCGTGACACTCAGTGTAGCAGAAACCAAGTTTGGCTCTTTCTTTCTTTTCTAATCTTCTTCTTCTCTTCTTTCTTTTCTTTCTTTTTTTTTTCTATTGCTTCCTTCTCAATCTTATGTCTAGCATGGTGGCTAGATTGAACCAACCATACCTGCACTAACTCCACTCGACTCGACTCAAACTCGGTGAGTCAAATTCATTCGACTTGACATGGCAATAGAGGGACAACGCTCTCTCTCCCTCTCACCTTCTTTCTTCTCCCTTCTGCTCTGCTCTTCCCTTCTCTTCTCCTTTTCTTTGCTTCTTAAAAGTCCAGGAGCATCTAGGCTCAACCAAGACACAGCCCGAACTCGACAGACTCTGGTCGAGTCTTAGTGCGGCATGACGGCAACAACTCGCACTCTCTTTGATCTTCTTCCTTTCTCTCTTTTCCCTCTTTCCTTTTTGTTTTCTTTCCCTCTTTCTCTATGCTCAACTAGAGTCCTTGTATCACCCAAAACCAGGCCCAACTCGGACCTGACTCGGTCCCACTCGTCTGGAAACAACGAGTCAGCCCGACTTCAACTCGGACGGGAGTGCGGCACTCCCTTGCACTCTCTCTCTCTCTCTATTTCATTCTTCCTACCGTTCAGTCACTCTCTCCTTCTCCTTTTCTGTTCCCTTTCCTTCTATTCTCTTCCTACTTCTTTCTTGTTGCTCGTCCTAGGGAACCGGGACTCGGCACGATCTCGCAGCAGCTTGGACTAAGTCAGTGTAACCGTGCAGCATCAGAGACGACATTCTTTCTCTGATCTTCTTTTTCTTCCTTCTACTTCACTCTCTCTCTCTCTCTCTCTCTCTCTCTCTCTCTCTCTCTCTCTCTCTCTCTCTCTCTCTTCTTTTTCTTTAGTAATGCTTAACAACCTGACTCGACGCGAGTCTCGGTCCTAGTCGGCTGGTTTGGCAACAGTCAAGCTCCAACTCGACATGTGCGGCGCCTCTTTCTCCCTCTTTCTCTTTTTGTCTCTTTCTTTCCTTTCCTCGAAAAATGCCCTAATTCTCAGCTATTATAGCCTTGAGGAGATCCAGAAGGATCGGCTCTTAATCGTCTTATTAGTTACAATTTTAGCTAACTTAATCTATAGTGCTTTATGGCCATGGGATTGAATCAAGCTTGCGTAACTTCGATCAAGTGTCAAGGATGCACTAATGGGACCTTGATCCACCCATCCAAGAGATGGGTATTTCGGATTAATGGAGGAGATGATTAGATCGATAATGGTGGATTTCAGCTTAATGGTTATTCTTTCAATCTAATTGTTTGGTTGGTGTGGATTTCATCCTAGAACATGGTGGGAACCACCATTTGAATAGCCATTTGGGTTTTCTAATGTGATTGGGTTTCCATTTGCGGCAGTGACTCTTTTGTTATAAAGTAGCCCTAATTCGTGTGGAGTGGAATGGATAGCTGAGATTTTCCTATGCAAAGGGTTTAGATTAAAGGAGAATCCTGCACATGGGCGGCTAGCTAAGAAGGAAAACGGATTTCCGTTTTCAAGAATGAGTCATGCGCACAACTCATCTTGCGCTGGATCTCGTGCGCACATGGGTGCATATAAATGGGTGTGAGTAGTTGGGTTTTAGCTAGTTTCGAGAGCTTGTCAAGATGGACGGTTCAGATTATTTATCCGGTCTTAGGTGGTGGCTAAATCTTATTCGGAATGAACGCTTGTCCAATCATGAGTGATGTGTGTGTGTATTGTGCACTCACGCGCATGTAACTATGCACAAAATTTTCTAAGGCTGGTCGAATCCAAGTCCTGATCATGATGGCCCATTCAGATCAATGGTCCGATCTTAATTGGGGCCCACCTGATCTAGGTTTGTGGACACAACTCGTTCGTGGTTTTAAAAGAAAAAGGGAGGGAAATAGCTTCCTTTTTCAAAAAGCATCGGGTCAACACACAGTTGACCCGATATTTGGTTTGGTGTATCGTGGGTGTACACCCTTCTGTGTACACCCGGTATGAAGGTGGTGTCCATGGTGATATTTTATTAGATCCACACCGTCAATTGCATACTATAACAGTTAATAGGTCATTAGACCGATTTTCTAGTAGATCTGGCTGTCAGACGGGCCATAAATTTAGGTTTTGGCCCTTTAATTGTAGATTTTTCATTCATCCAAATAATGGTCCTAAGGATTCTAATGTCTATTTGGATGAGTTTTTAATAGTTGAGTTTGGAGCGGGATGGTTATGAGTCCTAAATTTGTGGTTAACCCACAACTTGTGAAATTCTAATAGTCGAATCACTTCATGAGACAAGTTTCTTAACAATTCAGGGTTATAAGACTAATTACATGGGATTTAATGGCTAATATGGGATTGAATAGCCCATTTGTTACATTATGGTGGAGATTTTATCTTATTGGATATCAATGACTAATGGATGGTGGATTTGACGACCTCATTCCAAAGATTAAGTTCATACAACTTTGTCAATTTAACAAGGATTAGTTGTTGTTTTATCTCAATTGAGTTCCCAAACTTAGGCCTTTTATTATTCGATGTGAATTCTTTATTGATGTAATAGTTCTTATTGTAAATCAACAATTGGATGACTCGATCTATGAACAAAGATGGTTCCTAATGATCTGATTTATGTTAGAATGAAGTGAACAATTAAATGAGTCGGTTTGTGTCTATTTTAAGTTAGGTCTTTATGGTAACACCCGAGTACTGTAAAGTACAGGGTGTTACACTATTTCTATAAACTAGTTTCTTAATTGATATATTTATTTGTAGTCTATGTGATTGGACCCACTTTAGCCTAGAAGCCATAGTGTTAATTTACTTTCTTAGTTTCAATTTGTAAATTGTTAAGTAGAAAGTTGTATTTTTATTAGTAAAATTTTTAATAAGTTCTAATCACCCCTCTTCTAGGACTTACCCATAATCATATACCTCCACCAAGCTTTCGCACGTGCCGTGGTAGACAATCATGCAATTTCAAATTATACCAAAATGAAGAAGAAGATGTGTTTTAGTTCGTAGTGTGGGAGATCGCTGCTTGCCTCTTTTGCAAACGGAAGAGAAGGTAAAGAGAGAGGAGATTGGTGTTGGGGGCCTTGCACAAAACCTTAGGATCTAGCCCTCCAGAACAAACTAGAATTATGGATAATAAAGCAATGAAAAACAATCAATGCATCAATCACACACCACACAAGAGATTTTTACGTGGAAAACCCTCAAAGAGGTAAAAACCATGGGACCTCGTCCAGATCAACAATCAACTATGAAGTAGAACGTTACAACCTTCTTCACTCATGCAGTAGTGGATAAACAATAAGAGAAATAGAGAAAATGGAGAGATCTAACCGATTACAAGGACATAGAAGTGCTGAGATATAGATTGCACAGTAGAAAACCTCCACGAGCAGAACCTCCCTTCTGTAAGCTTCTTCTCTCTCTTCCTCTCTCTCTCTCACCTTTTGATAGTCCTAAACCCTTTAGCAAATCCCTTATAAAGCTTTAGGAAACCCTCTTGTTATACTTAGAAAACCCTATACAATCCCTTTTATAGTTTAGGAAACTTCCCTTTCACATCCCGGTTGCGAAAGGACTCAAATCCGCAGTTTCGCGCAAAATCGCGGAACAAACTGCGTAACCTTCAACTAGTCGAAGCCTGTCTACTACCGGTCGAAGCCCACCTTCGACTGGTCTTAGAATTCCAGGACTGGTCTTAGCCTCCAAGAAAAAACAACACGAACTCGCTGGACTTTGAGTCGTGCCAGGGCTCGAACCTACGACCGGTCGAGCGCCTCCCACGACCGGTCAAGTAGGGCTCAGGACCGGTCGAAGACGGGGAAAAAATCGCATCAAATCTCCCCTTTTTGACCCAGGAGGGATCCACCTTCTTCAAGCCAGCCAGGTTTCTACAAACCTCAAACTTGCCCTTGAGCAAAGCCTTGGTCATCATGTCTGACCTATTATCATCTGTGTGGATCTTCTCAAGCTGTAACACCTTCTGTTTCAAAATATCCCTGATCCAGTGATACCGAACCTTTATGTGCTTCGACTTGGAGTGTTGACTTCGATTCTTACTCAAGTGTATAGCACTCTGACTATCGTAATAGACCACGTGCTCCTCCTGCTTTAGGCTAAGTTCCTGTAGGAACCTTTTCATCCAAAGCATCTCTTTACAGGCCTCTATGATTGTAATCTATTCGACCTCTATCGTCGACAATGCTATGACCTTCTGTAGCTTTCTCTGCCAAGAAACTGCTCCCCCTGCAAACGTGAACATGAACCCTGATGTAGACTTCCTGGAGTCTATGTCACCTGCCATATCTGCATCTGTATAGCCCTCTAATACAGGTTTACCGTCACCATAGCATAGGCTCAAGCTGGATGAGCCTCTTAGATATTGTAGTATCCATTTCACTGTTGCCCAATGCTCTTTACCAGGATTGACAAGATACCGGCTGACAACACCAACCGCATATGCTATGTCTTGGTGTGTACACACCATAGCATACATCAAACTTCCTACCGCTGATGCGTAGGGTATCTTCTGCATCTCTTCTACCTCTGCCTTCGTCTTGGGACACTGCCTGTCGCTCAATTTGAAGTGACCATCTAGTGGAGTACTGACCGGCTTCGCTGCATTCATATTGAACCGCTCTAGGACTTTCTCAATATACCGCTCTTGTGACAGCCAGAGCTTCCTGCTGCTTCTGTCACGGGTTATCTCCATTCCTAGGATCTGTCTAGCCGGGCCCAAGTCTTTCATTGCAAAAGACTTGCCCAACTCCTGTTTCAGCCTGTCGATCTTCTTGATGTCTTTTCCCATGATGAGCATGTCATCAACGTATAATAGTAGAACTAAGAAATCACCATCTGAGAACTTGTGCGTGAACACACAGTGGTCCGACTCCGTTCTGTCATACCCATGTTTCAACATAAACGAGTCAAACTTTTTGTACCATTGCCGTGGAGCTTGTTTCAGCCCATACAAGCTCTTCCTCAGCCTACACACCATATGCTCTTTGCCCTTGACTTCGAACCCCTCTGGTTGGTGCATGTAGATCTCTTCTTCCAGGTCACCATGAAGAAAGACAGTTTTAACATCTAACTGCTCTATCTTTAGATCCATGCTAGCCCCCAACCCAAGCAACACCCGCATAGATGTCATTTTCACCACTGGTGAGAATACCTCCTCGAAGTCTATGCCTTTCCTCTGACCAAACCCTTTCACCACAAGTCTGGCCTTGAACCTTGTCTGTGAATTCTTCTACTCAATCTTCTTTCTGAACACCCACTTATTGCTCAAAGCTTTCTTGCCATTAGGCAATTTCACCTTATCATAGGTGTGGTTCTTATGCAAGGATTTTATCTCCTCTTGTATAGCTTTCAACCACTCCCCCTTATGCTCATCGGCTAGGGCCTCAGAATAATCTTCTAGCTCTCCCCCATCAGTGAGCATAATGTACTCATGCGGTGAGTACCTCTTAGACAGCTGTCTGTCCCTAGATGACCTCCTCACCTGTGGCTCAACAGGTGGATCAAGTGGGAGCTGCTCCCCTGGTCTATCTTCTGAAGGAACTCCCTCGTCCTCTGCACCTTGCTGTACTCCCCGTCATCAGGCACCACGGGAGGAGTAACCGGATCCATGTCCTTTAGCTCACCTGAACTAGGCTGGTTCTTCTCTGGCTTACCAATGTCTTCTATACACTGATCTTCAAAAAAAATAACATCTCTGCTCTTGACGAACTTCCTCTCGGTCAGATCCCACAATCTGTAACTGAACTTTTCATCACCGTACCCTAAGAACACACACTGCCTGATCTTCATATCGAGCTTGGACCTCTCGTCCTTTGGTATGTGAACGGATGCCCTGCATCCAAACACCCTGAGATGACTGTACGATGGATCCTGTCCAGTCCACACCTTTTCAGGTATTTCTCCATTCAATGGGGCTGATGGAGACTTGTTTATCAAATACACTGCCGTATGCATTGCTTCTCCCTAGTACGTCTTGGGCAATTTCGTCTGGGATAACATACATCTAATTCTCTCAATAATGGTGCGATTCATTCGCTCAGCTACACCATTATGCTTGGGGGTCTTGGAAACTGTCTGTTCATGCCGTATACCCAGGGACTTGCAGTACTCATGAAAGTCTCTAATGTATTCACCACCATTGTCAGTGCGGATGCACTTCAATGATCTACCTGTCTCTCTTTACCATAGCATGAAACAATTTAAACACACCAAAGACCTCGTCCTTGGATTTCAAAGCATAAACTCAAACCCTCCTAGATGCATCATCTATAAAAGTAACAAAATACAATGCCCCACCCAAGGTTTTTGTCCTCATAGGACTACAAACATCAGAATAAACCAAATCTAATGCATGCACTTTATTAACATGAGAAGCAGTTTTAACAAATGAAACTCTATGTTGTTTCTCTGATAAACAATCAAGATAGGTTTTGAGAGGTGTACCTGTCACGTCTGGAAGGAGCCGCTTCTTTGCTAGTACCTGAAGACATTTTTCACTCATGTGGCCTAGATGCCTGTGCCACATGTTAATAGCTGAATCTTCTGCTGCGTTCAACCCACCCTTGCACATACTGACACTTGCCTTGTACAGGGTGCAACACTTCTTCCCTTTGGCCACGATCAACGAACCCTTGATGATCTTCCATCGCCCACCAGCAAACCGGCTTTCATAGCCATCATCATCCAACATTCCCGTCAACATCAAGTTGAGGTGAAGGTATGGTATATGCCTCACATCCCTGAGAACCAATGTGCAGCCCACATCAGTTTTCACACAAATCTCACTGACTCCCACGATTTTTTATACGCCAGAATTTTCCATCTTCATAGTCTCATAGTCACCTAACTTGTAGCTTGTGAAGGAGTCCCTGTGTGGAGTCGCATGAAAAGAAGCTCCCGAGTCTATCACCCAATCGGTGTCCTGACTCGTAACCGTGAGACATACATCATGATCTACTGAAAGAATAACTACCATGTCGCCATCTGAAGCGACCGCAGTGGAATCTGATTCATCTTCCTTCCCTTTTTCTTTCTTGTCATTTTTCTTACCATGACATTCATGCTTGTAGTGGCCCTTCTTTCCACAATTCCAACAATCAACATCTTTCCTGTTATTCAACTTGCCTCTTAATTTATCTCGGGCCTTCCCGCCCTTCCTGTTCTTTCTTCTCCCCCGTTCCTGTGTCACAAGAGCCTCTTGCTGAGTAGACCCCTAAGACTTCCTCCTTGTCTCTTCATTTAAGAGACAGCTAATCACTTGTTCCATGGATATCTTTCCGTCTGGCGCGGAGTTACTTAGAGACACCACTAATGTCTCCCAACTGTCAAGCAATGAACTAAGCAATAGTAAAGCCTGCAATTCATCATCCAGGACCATCTTCATAGAGGTGAGTTGGTTCACTATATTCATGACCTCATTCATGTGCTCGGCCACAAAACTACCATCTTTGAATTTGAGATTCACAAGTCGCCTTATCAGAAAAATTTTATTACCAGTTGTTTCCCTCTCATACAGCCCTTGTAATTTCAGTCATAGGCTAGCGGCTGACGTTTCCATAGACACATGGTGGAACACAGAATCATCCAACCATTGTCTAATAAACCCCACCGCCTTTCGATCCATCTTCTTCCAATCATCATCAGTCATATCCTTGGATTTTGCTGATATGCCTAAAATTGGAGAATATGGGTCCTTGCAATAAAGCAAGTCCTCCATCTTAGCCTTCCATATGGTCCAGTTAGAACCATTGAGACTGATCATCCTTAATGAGCCACCTTCCATAATTCAAAACCGATTCTACTCGTTCAATGAACTTAGCTCTGATACCACTTTGTTGGAGGCCTTGCACAAAACCATAGGATCTAGCCCTCCAGAACAAACCAGAATTATGGATAATCAAGCAATGAAAAATAATCAATGCATCAATCACACACCACACAAGAGATTTTTACGTGGAAAACCCTCAAAGAGGTAAAAACCACGGGACCTTGTCCAGATCAACAATCCACTATGAAGTAGAACATTACAACCTTCTTCACTCATGCAGGAGTGGATAAACAATTTTAAAAAATAGAGAAAACGGAGAGATCTAACCGATTACGAGGACATAGAAGTGCTGAGATATAGATTGCACAGTAGAAAACCTCCACGAGCAGAACCTCCCTTCTGTAAGCTTCCTCTCTCTCTTCCTCTCTCTCTCTCACCTTTTGATAGTCCTAAACCCTTTAGCAAATCTCTTATAAAGCTTTAGGATTGTTATACCTAGAAAACCCTGGGCAACCCCTTTTATAGTTTAGGAAACTTTTCTTTCACATCCTGGTTGCGAAAGGACTCAAATCCGCAGTTTCGCACAAAATCACGGAACAAACTGTGTAACCTTCGGCTAGTCGAAGCCTGTCCACGACCGGTCGAAGCCCACCTTCGACTGGTCCTGGAATTCCAGGACTGGTCTTAGCCTCCGAGAAAAAACAGCACCAACTCGCTAGACTTTAAGTCATGCCACGACCGGTCGAGCGGGGCTCAGGACCGGTCGAAGACGGGGAAAAAACCCCATCAATTGGGTCATCACCAATCATGCATACCATTCGAAACCCATGTAAAAGCATTGTCGTCTTGATGAATCCTGTCTTCCCCATTAACGGAGGTCGATTTCGAATGTTTCTTCCATCTTCCACTGCCAAATCAAATAAATCAGTTGTGGTAAGTAGAAATTGAAATTAAATGCAGTAATTGACATTGACAATGCCAGTGGTGGATTTTGGGGAAGAAGAAGGGAATTTTATAATGAAAAAGAAAAAAGTCATTGCTAGCTTCCTAGACTGATTAGGGTTCTACAGATTTACCTTGCGAGAACCCAGACAGGAAGTGTCATCGAGAAGATGGGCATGTTTGATAACGGATGAGATGTCGACTACCCAAAACCATAAACCCTCGTACTATAGAAGCGGGCTTTAGTCACTTCAGACTGACTCTGCCCTCCGGTTGAATCCAAGTGACTACTCTCCCTCTTTCCAGATTTCCCATCTGAACCCAAGATTTCCTTCCCCTTTTTGGAGGCTCAAAAGACTACAAATGAGCGCATTTTCAAATGGTCGTTGAATAGCATAATTGTTGGTTTTACACCCAATTCTTGGTAAATAGGAAAATCAAACATGCCCTTAAGGATCCACCAATGCTGTGCCCCCACTAGGAGCTAGCTAGAGATGTACATGCCAATTTCGCGAAAGCCTATCGCAGGAAGTTCCTGCTGGGATGCAAGGTAGGGCTCAGTATGATGTTTGTGAGGAATTCACCTTGTCCAACCATTTTTTGAGATCATTTTAAGACATTCTACCAAAAAAACCGGTGACCCGGGAGAGGGAAAATTAGGGAAAGAAATTTATACCATTGAAAATTTCCTGGGCTCCACCTTGATGTCTATATGCCATCCAAGTCATTTATAAGATCATTCCCATTGGGATGAAGTGAAAACACAAAAAACTTAGTCTGATATAAAAATTTTGTGGCTAGACGAATGTTTCAATGGTGACAACTATTTCCTTTCGTGCGGCCCACTTGAGTCCGCCTCATTTTTGGTGGAATGTCTAAAATGAGCTTGCAAATCGGATGGACAGGTGGATTTCTCACAAATGTCCCAGTGGACTCCACCTTGCATCGCAACCCAGAATAGGAATTTCCTGGGAAAGGCTTTGGCTGGAAATAGGCATCCGCTAGAGATGGACGGTAATGTCAGGGCCTATGTGGAGCCGTGATGTGTGTGTTTTATCCAAGCCGGACATGAGCCCAAAAAAGTATCAGATCAAGGCTCAAGTGGAACATACTACAGGCAGTAGTGGGGATTGAACTCCTGCTGACAACTTAAGCCCACTGTGATATTTATTTGTCATCTAACCTGTTGATATGGTTACATAGACCTGGACCCAGGAAACCATAAATATCCGCTTGATCCAAAACTATTATGACTCCTAAGAAGTTTCCAATGGTAGGCTTTCAATCCCCGCCCCTTCTTGTGGTGTGGTACATTTAAGCCTTCGATCTACCTCCTTTGTGATCATGCTTAAAATGATATATCAATATGGATGGACGGACGGAATGGATAAAACACATACACCATGGTGTGCCTCGCAGAGTCTGATCATCAGGATATCCGTGGAATTGGGTACACCACCCAATCCGCTTCCCCCCTTTTGAGCTAGCTCACTTCTTTTCGTAATTCCATGTAATACAAAGGGCATTCTGATTCTACGTAGGCTTCTCATCTCTCTTTTCATGTACTTCAACACCTTCATGCAAAAGGAGAAGAAATACGCAGTTTTCAAGAAACCTAGGAAAAAAAAAATCCAATGGCAACAAGATCAAAGAACCCAAGAACTCCCTTCTCCGTCTCCATCACCCCTTCTTATTTCCATCACTGTCTTCTCCTCTCCCCCAAGAAGAGATTAAGACAATACCCATCTCGCACTCCCAAGCTCTTCTCCTTCACCTCTCCTAACCTCTCTCTCCTCTTCCTCTTCCTCTTCCTCTTCACCTTCGTTGGAATCTCGAAAATCTACCTCCTACCAATTTCAGATCGCTCCATGAGGTGGGATCTTTTCCCTTCATCTTCCTCTCCTTTCCCTTCTTTCTCATCTCTTCCCTTGTTCCTCACGTCCCATTTTGTATCAAACTGTGGAGGAGATTCTTCTGAGTGTCTGGAGAGTGCCATGATGCCATTCCCGGTCAACCAGTTTGGTCTGAATCTGACAGATGAGGAGCAGGAGTTCTGGCGGCAGCCAGATAGGCTTGGCTACCGGCCATGTATTGAGTTTGGAATTGAGTACCGGAAGGCTTCGGCAAGGATTGTTAATGAGAAGAGGAAGTTCTTGATGGTGGTTGTTTCTGGCGGATTGAATCAGCAGAGGAATCAGATTATCGATGCGGTTGTGGTGGCAAGGATTCTTGAAGCGGCCTTGATTGTGCCGATCTTGAAGGTTAATATGGTTTGGGAGGATGAAAGGTATGAATCGAATCTTATTTATTTATTTATATTGTTTTTATGGGTTGGATATGCTTTTATTATTATTATTATAGCAATTCTACTAAATTATTGATAACAGTTATGTAAGAAGATATGGTAATTTTCATCTATTTCAATGAAATTCTGAGATTGGTTCTCTGAAACTTACGTAATTTATTTAGTTCTTGAAAGAATGTTGTATATTTAGGTTCTCTTTTAAATAATTTACTGAACTAATTGAGAATAAAAAGAAAAGCCGCCCTACTCGAGCATTGCATTAATACATCTTGTATTCGAGCTGGCTAGCTTTTTCCGTAGATTTTACTGATTTTCATTAGGAAAAGAAAAGCCGCCCTACTATTTAATTTCAAATTCTTGTGTTTGGATGTACTATTGGATTGAATTGCAATAATTCGCAAATAAAGCCGAAATGACACAGTTGCATCTAGGTATCAATTTGCCGTATATATGACAATATGAATTATCCATATCATAGACCCAATGTGGTGGAGCAAGGGAGAAAGATCACCCTATCCAACAATCCTAACCATTTAATTAGTGGTTGTTGAATGGACGGTTAAGACCCAAGAAAAAAGACTTCCAATTTAATGGGTATTCGAATAAGATCGTTAAGATCAGTCAGTGTGATTTTCCAGTTGTACACCATCTACCATGTGGCCAACAATAATGGATGGTCCAAAATGAGGCCATCTTTTTTTTTTTTGTTTTGTTTTTTTTTTTTTTTCCCTTTCATTCATTCATTTGTTTCATGATGTACGCAGTGAATTTTCAGACATTTTCGACGTGGAACATTTCAAAAGAACTCTGAAGTCTGATGTTTGGATCGTTTCATCCCTTCCCTCGACACATCTGACCCCAAAATCTTCCATTCGGAACCGGATTCCGATCAACGCTTCTCCTTTATGGATCCGTACGAGATTCCTAAAACAAGTAAGGGAAGAAAAGAAGAGAAGAACTCATAAAGCATTTTCTTAACGACGGTGATGCATTTTCTTTTCTTGGGTTGAATGATATGTAGCGTTGAAAAAATTCTAGCAAGTGGATCACATCTGATCAAAATCAATGGGTAGGGCCCATGGCCGGGATGTTGCCTGAGGCTTGGGTCTGACCCATGTTTAGCTTGCTGGCGCTGGACCCCACTAATCATCAGCTCTTAGCAGCATCAGACTGGTGTATGTCGAATATACTAGAGATCATTTTGCTTATATTGTAACTCCAACGATTAGGTTGAAAATGATCCTGACTATCGATTTATGAGTTGAAATTCAGCTGAATTTGCTTTATGGTTTAAATTCATCTGTACATATCAATGGTAAGAATTATCCATCCAGCATAAGTCTCTAACCATTTCCCATCTGGGTAGGACCCAAAACATGGACGGTTATGATCATCCGACACATGGGACCACATGTGCACTTATGCACATCATCCTTCGCACTACACACACTACTGATGCGTTTGGACGTGCAACCATATTGAATTGCAAACAGTCAGCTTGCAGTTTAAACTAAGATGAAGAGCACTAATTACAATGGCGTTTCCTAACATTAGGGTTGCAACTGAGCTTATCAGGGCTAGCCCCAACAGGCTAAATTAGTTGGCCAGGGATGGGCCTGCTTGTTGGGCCTTTAGACAGATTCAGGCCCAAGTTCAGCCTAATCAGTTAGGGGCCAAAAACTCACGCCCGGGGTCCACCCGTGGGGATGAAAGCTCAGCTAAAACCTGTTAAAAGCGGACTAGACTTGTAAGTCGTTACAGACAGACGGGTCCAGCCCGGCATGCGGAATGAAGAGCCAACACCTCAATGTTAATGAGACTAGTAACTACTGCAATCCAATTCAATAGTGCATCCAAACGCACCCTCCAAATAAGTGCAATAGAAAATGACCATCATACCCAGGGCTTTTCTTTTCTGATTGCAGCTCAACGAAGAAGGCTTGCTTCTATTGAATGGGGGTTTCGACTCGAAGCTGTCTAAAAATCTTCCCTTGGACCTTCAAAGGCTCCGTTGCAAGGTATTGCTTCTAACTCCCAGAATCTGTACAAAAGAATAGGTGCGTTTTTGGTCTTTAGCTGGTGGGTCTTATATTGAACCACAAATGCTGACGTGGGACACGAGCAGTTTTTCGTGAGCCTCGCCATGATATATGTGTTTTATCCGGCCGTTTATCTATTTCTCCAAATCATTTTAGGGCATGAGCCGAAAAATGAGACATTCAAATCTCAAGTGGATCATAATTAAACATCCATATATATATATATATATATATATATATATATATATATATATATATATATATATATATATATATATGGAAAAGATTATGGGCGGTGGAGCTCATGGGAATTTGAGCTGTGTGGGCCCCACCATGATGTATGTCGAACATCAATACTGTGCATTTGATGGGTCCCCTTAAAATTATGGGATATCCCAAAAATCAGCCTTATACAGAACTCAGGTGGGTCATACCATTTAAAATCATGTGAAGACATGCCTAAAACATATAAAAGCACTTGGTGGGGGCCACTGAAATTTGGATACATCTAAAACTTGGTCTGACCCCTCATTCAAGTGAGACACACATAATGGATGGGCTGGATTTATGAACCACATCTCGGTGGGCCCAACAAATAATTATGAATGTTTTAATGGAGGGTAACCCCTCTCAACTTTTATATGTAGTGTGGCCCACACAAGTCACGGATTAACTTGAATTTTAAGCTCTCAGCCCACCATGGAATAGTCCATCTGACTGATCAGGTAGATGTTCTACACAAATCACGGTGGGGCCACACAGCTAGTCCACCTCGTAGTGCCATTTCTTTTTTTTCAAAAACAGATACCTCTCATTTCAGACTCGTAGTACCATTTCCTATTTTTAAAAAACAGATACTTCTCATTTCAGACTCGTAGTACCATTTCATATATATATATATATATATATATGGTCGAGCTGTGGGTCTTATATTGAACTTCTCATGAGGTCCAGCTGTGTGGGCCCCACCGTGAATTGTGTAGAACATCAACACTACGATAGTCAGATGCACCATTTCATGGTGGGACACGTGCTTAAAAAGTAAGTCAATCCATGGCTTGGGTGGGCCACACCACGTACAACAGTTGAGAGGGGTTAATTTATTTTTACATTGATGCTTATGAAACTAATTTAAGTTAAATAATAATAATAATAATAACTTAATTACTTAAGTTAAAAAGTAATTTATTCGGTGGTGATCACCAAGGTGGACCAGTGACATGCGACTTGATTGCGCCCTTCGGGTATCCTCTTCCGGGCCATTTATTTTCCATACATGTATGGCCCACCACTGTGTCGAATATGGACCATTGGTTATTCTCTTCTGAAACATCTATTTTCCATGCAAGTGTAGCCCAAAGACCTATCGGTCCAGCTGGAATTTGTGACTCTGGAATGTTAACCATGGGTATATGCCTGATGAACGGCACACACTTGCTAAATCAGTACGTGTGTGATCATGCAATGTGTCTTTCCTCAAGATGATACCATTTTGACCCAGTTGCCGGAACCTGACAATGCGGATGCAGGTGGCATTCCATGCATTGAGATTTGTGGCGCCGATCCGAGAGCTTGGAAATCTGATGGCCAGGAGAATGCGGACAGAAGGGCCGTACATCGCACTCCATCTGCGTCTAGAGAAGGATGTGTGGATGAGAACCGGATGCCTGCCGGGACTAGGGCCGGAATACGATGGCATCATCAAGAGGGAGAGGGAGTCCCAGCCTGAGCTCCTCACAGGAAGCTTGAATATGAACTCCCATGACCGGAAGTTGGCCGGACTTTGCCCTTTAAACGCTCTAGAAGTTGCCAGGTATGTAGCATTGAAGACTATATTGGGTTTTCAATTCTTGCGCGTGGAGTGGGGTCCGTGTAGCATTGGTTGATTGCGTTGCTGTTGTAGAATATGTAGTAAAGGCTAATTTTGGAATTGATCATGTTGTGTTGCTGTTGTAGAATATTGAAAGCGCTGGGTGCACCCCGGAGTGCACGAGTGTATATGGCAGGAGGTGAACCATTTGGTGGGCTGCAAGCTCTGCACCCTCTCAAGGCAGAATTTCCAAATCTGGTCAAGAAAGAGATGTTGGCATTCAATGGAGAATTGGAGCACTTGGCAAACCGGTCATCACTACTCGCCGCCATCGACTACATTGTGTCCCTAAACAGCGACGTTTTCATGCCCTCCCATGGTGGAAACATGGGGAGTGCCTTGCAGGTAAGTTTAGTCAGTGTCCACGTCTCCCTTCATCCAACAATCGTGAGTGAGAATCTTAACAAGCACTTCAAATGAATTTATGAAATTCAAAATCTGAAATGCTAGTAGATTCCTGCCAGCTTCGTTCAAACAGCGGGAGATAATGTGGGTGCCAACTCTCGGTAGTCTTTGGCGCATTGAAATCGTGATTAAATAAAAAAAAGAGCTTCTCATGCATGCATACGATACCCTCTCTGTGGTTGGATGTATAACAGAGAGAAATTCCCATCTCTTATTTCTACATGTTTTTGATTATTATTGTTATTATTATTATTATTTAAAAGTAATCTTTTCTGGGAAATTTGTAGGGACACCGAGCTTATGTGGGCCATAGGAAATACATAAAGCCCAACAAACGTGTGATTCTGCAGTTGTTGATGGAGACATCGCTCTCGAACGCTGAATTCAGTGTTGCCATGAAGCGATTGCATAGAGGATTGCTTGGGCAGCCAGAGCTCAGGACTAAGAAAGGTGAGCGCGATGTGATTGCATATCCAGTGCCGGAGTGCATGTGCAAGCGACGCACTGTCCTCTTTTGAACTGTGAAGAATCTAGTTCACTCATATAATAGCTCGACGAGGATCACATTTTCCGAGATTTAAGTTTGGTTTTGTGAGAAATTGAAATGCATGGCAGGCTTAGATTTTCTCGTATTTTTCTTTTTCCTTAATTTGCGTAGTACTCGGTGTGGTAATGAGCCACTAGAATCAACCAACTCAATCAACTCACTGAGTCTCGGACAACTCAGTCAACCACCGATAAATGCTAGCTTTCACAACCTTGATCTATTGCTCGACAGAATACTGAGAAGTAATTCCTTAAGCCCTGTGCCATTTGTACCTGCTTACTCATAGTGTGAATTCAGCGAGGATGCTGTGTAACTTGAGTAAGATTGAGTGTACTATGATTTATGATTTAAGTTGAATATTAAGCAAAATAATTTCAACCTCACCTTTTGTCCGGAAGCAAATTTCGAATTCAGCTCACATAAAGATAAAGCAAATACAATCAAAACATGTACAAGTACACATGAATTTTATGTGAAAAGTCATTGTGAAAGAAAAAAAAAAAAAAAAAACCCGACGTAAAGCGACAACGAATCACTATGAAAGCAAAAATACAAGACATAGAATCACTTAAAATATTGAAAATTCTCGTATTCTCCTTCCCACCCTATAAACGATTTAGCCCTAATTAGCATACTTTTTTTATATATATATAATATAGATATATATATATATGATTATATATATATATATATATATATATATATATATAAAGAGAAATTTCATTGCTAAGGGGAAAATTATAGGCCTAATTCGGGCAGATTTACCACCTATCGTGAGCTATACAAATCAATAGTGAAAACCCTTTCTAATGTAAACTAGTCCTGCTTTATCCAGCAAAACCTGACCCTTGATCAATCGAGGGAGGGAAGCTAGATCTTGGAAAAAGGAATTAATCTGATCTGAGTTGCCTATCTTCGCCAAATGTCAGCCAGACTGTTTGCTTCTCTGAAAATATGACGAATTCTGAAGACCCCCTGCGAGGAGAGACTTCTGATCTTAGATAGCCAATAAGTCCATTTCCAAGAGGGAGAGGAAACTTTGGTTAGAGTGGACACCGCCCAACTAGAATCAAATTCAATGATCACATTGGACATCCCGAGGGTCAAACAGAATTTAATGCCATCATAGACGGCACGAATTTCAGCTGTATTGTTGGAGGCGGAACCGTAGCCACTAGTGAATGCAAAAATAGGGTCTTCATGATGATCCCGGCAGATCCCTCCACCACCCGCAGGACCTGGATTAGTCAGGGCCGAGCCGTCAACATTCAACTTGAAGAAACCATCTCTAGGCTTGATCCATTTGATAATGGAGGGAGGACATGCTGGGAGATGGGAGCCAGAGGCAACATGGGGAGCAGAGACAGGAGAAGACTTGTGTCGAATTAGAAAGATGTTGTCCAGATGGGGGAAGCTGGTGTACAACCACCATCTAACCTTCTAAAAGATAACAACAGTAGTGCACGGGCGATCGTCAAAGCGGGCAGCATTCCTTGCCTTCCAAATTTCCCATAAAATAAAAATCGGAGCCAATCGAATGATCAAAGCCTTCTTACCAGGGGGAAGGGGAATCTGCCACCACCAATAGAGCCTATTCGAGATAGAGAGATGAGAGTAGAGATGTATCCCGAAGAAGGCAACGGTCCGATACCACACCGAGTCAGTGAGGGGACTTCTTAAGAAAAGATGAGACGAAGATTCAGCCTGGGGGCAGAGGCTGAACCTACTGCACAGCAGCAGCAAACAGATACTAGCTGAACTCCCTTTCGCGGCACCAAGTCATCTACTGGGACCGCATCATTGATCAATCTCCAAAAAAAAACTGAGATCTTGGGGAGAATTTTGGGATTCCATATCCACATCTTATGAGCAGGCACTAGCTACTGATAGGTTAAGCAGCGAGGCTAGCTTTGGATCTAACTCATTCTTTTGGCCCAGTGCATTAAATTTATCCCTCAAAAAGGATGGACGGTGTGGATACAACACATGCATCGTGGTAAGCGAGTCCCCCGTGCTCAAACTGTCAGTAACTAATCTGCGTCCGCTGTTGCCGGGAAACGGGCTGGTGGCAGGGGAGTAGCCAATCCATTTCCCTGTTGCCATGCCTCAATCGTAGACGGGTCACGGATTCTTGCATTCATTGCTGGAACCCACCACTAAGGCATGAGTAAGGGCCCATCTCAGGTGGGCCACACTACATAAAACTCTACCATAAAAAAAAATTCCTAGGTCCTTGGATAAGGTCACAAAGACCTGGATGAAAGAAAAAATAAATAAATATCAGCTTGATCCAAAACTTTTGTGGCCCTCACAACAAATTTCTAATGGTCAATCACCACTATTTCCTGTATGGCCCCCCGAGATTTGAATGTGTTTCGTTTTTACTGTCACGTCCTAAGATGATTTTAAAAAAACGGATGGAAGGTATGGATAGAGTACACATACATCAAGGTGGGCCCCACGGTCCGAGCCACACCTGGCTAATCCGCTCCCCGTTCCAAGTATGTTTGTTGACAAAATGAGAGATGTACGAAAAGCTCACTACAAACGTGTGCACATTGCCCACATGCTCTCTCTCTCTCTCTCTCTCTCTCTCTCTCTCTCTCTCTCTCTCTCTCTCTCTCTCTCTCTCTCTCTCTCTCTCTCTCTCTCTCTCTCTCTCTCTCTATATATATATATATATATATATATATATATTCCCACCCCTCTCTGTCCTCGCACAAATTCTCTCCCTTTCTCCCACTCCCCAATGGCTTTCTCTTTCCTCCTCTTAAATCTCATCCATCCAAGCCTCCGACCCATTGTAGCCCAGATGACTCTCTTCGACGCTATCTTGTTCTATGTTTGTAGTATACCTTCCCTCATCCTGCACACCCATTTTTTCATTTCCAGTTTTGCCCTCAAAAACTGATTTTTGGACATGTTTCCATGGTCTTGTAGATTGTACATGTTGTGGACAAGTTGGGAAGTTGGCATAAATTGCCAGTTCTTCTGGGCGTAGCGTACCTCGGCATTAGAAGGCACTTGCACCAACGTTACAACCTCTTGCACGTGGGAGGATCCCATAGCGTTGGTCGCACGTACGACAACGAGATCGTTCTCTTACCGGACAGCTGATGGACGGTGCAACCACCCGTACGATGATTCTGTTGGTAGCCAAGGGACTTTTTTCGGCCATAACATGCCACCGTGCCGGTCCGAGTATGAGGTGCGTTAAAGGAAGTACGTAGGGCGTATCCCCCACTGCTGATTTAGCTGATGGGAAGAATGATCGAGGCCTTTCATATTGTTGGCCTTACCATGGATAGTCTAAATTTCGAAATCTGCCCCAATCGGATGATCCTCACCGTCCATGTTGACTGTTGAAGTGGACAGTGGTTCATTCATGGTAGTGTTCACTAAATGGACGGTTTTGATTATTGGAGAGAGTGGGAAAAGTGATGACTGTATGGCCTATGCCCATAGTCCGAAAAAGTGATGGCTGTGATGGTACTTGTCCATCGTCCTCCATCTCACGCCACGTGATCTATGGTTGGTAGGTATACGTAAATCACCCGCCTCGTGGATCACGGGGAGTTATTTGATACTCTGATAGAGTAGGAATCTTGATACGCAGGTACTAAGATAGGGTACAGGTGGTATATATAAACTCAAATCAAACGAAACGAATTGTGGAACTCACTGTCCATGTGTCGCATTCCCAAATTCAGATTGTTTAAAGTAATCCTAAGCTCTGATTCATGCACGCTTGTTTGTTGAAATAGGATCATTGGATATTTCCCATTTCAACCGTCCAATAAATGTATACCAGTCTGACAGTTTAAAATTGATTTACTCCTGTGCTTGTTCGATTTCTTAGTAATATCCAATTGCTCGTGTATCATCCATCACTCTGCCAGAGTATCATAGCTTTTCTAGAGCTGGGAGTACGAAATTATGTACTCCCTTGGATTACTATTGTTATTATGCAAGCCAGTCTGTTCAGTGGAGAATGTGATCCATAAACGCAGATGGCCCACTTACCATCTGCCACGCTACATGTGTGGGTATATGTAAGATGCTGATCAGAGAAAGGTCCAGATTGGTTGTCCTACTGATGATGATGGGTGGGACCCACCTACGTATTCGGCGGGCCTCCACCTGAATGGTAGCCTATGGAGTAGTTGTCTTCATATCCTTGTGGGGTACCCAACTAGATTCATTTCTAAAGCATTGGGTGCATGGTAAAAGGGTAGGTAGCTCTCTTTTTCCACAAAATGCTATATATAGGTTCGAATATCCATTGCTGTGAAATCCCAATGTAGTATGAGTGCGTGGTGAAACATAGCCCATTCCGAGAGAAAATATTCAAAAATAAAAAATAAAATTAATATATTTTAATTCATAATAGAATTTTTTTTTCAATAGTAAATAAGGCATCCAATGCTGCCAAAACTCATAAAAAATCTTTAAATTATTTTAAAAAGGGACTTTAAACTACCACCAAACTCTAAACTTTAAAAATAGAAAAATAGAATTGGCTAAAAATAATATGTTTAAGCTTTTTTTTGTTTTTTTTTTTTAATACACACTTACACCCACACAAACCACATGAACACTCAAACCTATGATCTTGGTATTGAAACTCACAAAGTCTACACATAGACATGAGTTGGGATATACAGTAAGTTTAAACTTAAAATCCTAATTAACCTCCAAAATGATTGAATTTTGTGAAACAATATAAAAGTTAACAAACCTTTGATTATTACCCATACTTTAGAGCTCATTTTATAGACGTTGATACACCATCATCTAAAGCATTGGGTCCTTACTCTTGCTCGGGTGGTAGACTCTCAGGAGTTTCAACACCTAGTCAAGAGTTCGAGTACCCATAGTTGATGAAATTCCACAACAGTGTGAGTGTGTGGGGTGTGTGTGCATGCGTTAAAAAAAGAAAAAAAAAAAAAAAAAAAAAAACAAGTGGTTGTTTGATGTGGTATGAGAGCAGAAGATCATGTTTGGCTGTATACCATGTCATACAATCCGCCTGATTTTTGCAACATAAGGACCATCCACAGTGGGGCTCACCAAATTAACATTTATCAAGGAATCAAGGGCGAAACCATGTAATAGAAGCCCGAGTTTAGGTGCTTGGGCTTAAATGCAGGCCTGTGGGAGAGCTTCACACCTAAATTCAGCTCCAGACTTAATGGGCTGGGCTTGGCACTTGAGCTGTACTTTTATAGTGATTGTTTTGAGGCACGGCCCACAGCCGTGTGGGACAGCAGGTCAACCGTCTAAATTCATCTTTGACGGACGTATATATTCTCGATTGAGAGTAGGACAGGAAATGGGGTGCCTGGCCGACAATCTTCATGGACCTGACGTAAGCATAATTAAGGGCCAGCCCAAGCTCATGGACGAAGTAGTACAGGAAATGGGGACGGCCTTCAATTCAGGCACACTAATAAATCGTCTTGTGCCCAATTATTTGATGGTCTTATTATAGCCCGACCCATTAGGCCCATTGCCCCCTTCCTGCTTCCTGCTTTTGTACTGCAAAGAATAGAAAAATAAAGGGTGTATCTATCAACCAGGGGGTGTATATATCAATTCCCCTATTTTGACCCTTGTAGTTAGCCTGATGGCTTCAAGACTCGGCGACTAGGACCGACTCCTTTTGTCCTGAGCGAACACGGCCGAGTCGCCCCTATGTCCAGTTCTGATAGATGGGGCCATGGTTTGCCAGTCCAAACCATTGGTCTGTGGGTTTTCATCTCGGATGAGCATTTCCCAAAAATATTCTCAGACTGGAAAAATCCAACGACCCACATTGGGACCTTTTGCAGTTGAATGTGTACTGTTGTTATTTCTCCCTTCTTAATGGTCCATCTATATGCTACAAATCGAAAGGTTACCTCGTCTATACGGAGGAAAATATTCAGGTATAGCCTATCCATTGCAGGGCACAACATACCAACGGTCTGGATTGCGAAACCATGGCCCCATTGGTTACTTGGATGAGTGGGCTGAGTTGGCCTGATTCGTCCCTGGGTTTTGCTAATGTACATATGAGCGGGTGTGATTAAGTCCAAGTCGACTCGGATGGCACGTCTGAGTCTTAAAGCCATGGCATCTGACTATATCATTTCTCTAATGTTTTTTCTTTATGGTGTCGTTCCTTTAATACAGTTGTTTGATCCACATCCGTCCGTTGTGGCCGCGAAGCTCTTGGCCAGGAAGAAGTTCATAGACAATGGAAAACAGTTCAACCTGATCGCATGCTCATGGATACAGTTCATGATCCATCATTGGATTGATCATTTGGAGGACACCCAACAGGTATGATCGAACGATCCTGGCCGTTCCATGTCACCACTCACGTGGGCCATGCATGCATTTAGACAACTGACCGCTACTAATTGATTTTGAACATTGATTGATTCTTCAAACTAGCCGTAGAGAAACTTTGCTATTGGTGAATCTTTAATCACTATCCATAAACAATGGAAAGTGGGGCCCACTAATCTACTTCCCATCACCTTCTATCTGAGATGATTCACCAGCAGCGAACTTATGGCACTATTGTTTCGCACTGGCAAAGTGATGGGTGGGCCCATCGATGTGTGAATGACTTCTAACCATTAATCATATGAAACTACCTTGTTTTGCATTTTCCATCGACTATATTTAGTGAGTCTAACTAGGGTGAACGAACAGCCCAGGAATCGGTCATTATAAAGCTCAGGTGGGCCAGGTCTTAGGCATGATTTTACATGCTGTGGCCCACCTAAGCTCTGCAAAGGCTTCTTTTTTTTTCGGCGCTAAGGAGAAATTGAGGGGCTGACGTGATGGGAGGGTTGGATGTCATGCACACATCACTTTGAGCCTACACAATCCGTGTGGTGATCCCAACACTAGGACTTTGTGGGACCCACCGTTTTGTATGCATTTTATCCATGCTGTACATCTGTTTTGCCAGCTCAATTTAGGGCATGAGCCCAAACTTGAAGCATCTCCAAAGCTAAGGGAAGACAATGACACCCGCCATTGAAACTCCTAAGGCTCACAATGATATTTATTTGTCATCCAACTGCTAATAAGGTAACAGAGACTTTAGGATAAGTGGGAGTCGTCTCGGCGGCGCAAGTGAAATACCACTACTTTTAATGTTATTTTACTTATTGTATCAAAGCCACCCGATCCGGGTAGAATACATTGTCAGGTGAGGAGTTTGACTAGGGCAGCACATCTGCTAAAAGATAGATGAAGGGAAAACTGTAAGCTCGTTTCAAAAGTTTTGTAGCCTCCAAGAAGTTTGCAATGGTAGATGTTTAAATCCCTACTATTTATTCTTGTGTAGTCTACTTAAGCTTTGGATATTCTTCCATCTTGAGCTTGTGCCCTAACATATATATAAGCAGGCAAAACAGATGTACGTTGTGGATAAAAATCTACATCATGGTGGTCTCCACAATCCTAACACCACGTAGCTACGTGTTGTTAGGTCACCACACGATCAACCTATCAATAATCTACTGTTAGGCCTTCCTCCTTTAGATCCTTCAACATGTACCAACTCACCTTTAATAACCCGCGTAGTTCACAAGACCAAACTACTAAAGTCTATGGGTCCTTACCTATGCCTCAGTGGTAGACTTACAAGAGTTTCAACAAGAGGTCATGGTTTCAAGTATATTGTGGTGAAATCACACTGTAGTGTGAGTTGTAAGTGTGTGTGGGGTGTGAGTGCATGTGTAAAAAAACTTTGTAATTCTACTTTTCTCCATCTTATTATCTATTAGCGGTACTCTTAAGATCTCATGAATACATTTATTTCTAATTCTGTCCATCCTTATTTTGTCAGTCATCTATCTCAACATCCTAACTTTAGTTATAGTCATCTTATGATCATATTATTCTTTAACTAACCAATATTTTATACCATAAAGATTGCCTAATCTTATATCTATCCTATTTTTTTCCCATTTGAGTGCTGCACAATGTTCCCGTAAAACTTCAGAGGCACATTTTCATTTCCTCAGCCTAGCTTGGAATATATGGACATCATTTTCACTCTCTACTAACATTAGTTATTGACTTAAGGTACTGAAAGTGGTCGTTTTGGAAAATTCTTCCAACACTCTCTATAAGTGTGGGTTCGACTCTCCTCCCTGGCATTACCAAATGCATGTAGTTATAGTTGATTGCGTGCATCTGCAGGAAATACTATCACCTAAAAAAGAAACTGGGACACCCAGCTTGTCAAAAAATAAAAATAAAAAATCTCAACTAATTTTCCGTTTTTACTCTTATTGCCACTAATACTACACTTCATACCCTTTGCTTTAGTCTAATTAATTTTAAATCCTTGAAAATTTTAAACACTCTATAAATCTAGTTTTATATTTTGACCATTCGATATATTGTTAATTAAAACTACATCATTTTCAGATAATACACACAATAGTATCTATACTTGTAAATGCCTTGTTAACTTGCCATAACTAATGCGAAAAGCTACATGCTCAATTAGAACATTATAACATTTCAAACTTTATTTATATATAAATATTTATTTATTTATTGTAAATTTATGCAGGTAGAAATCAACGCTCCAGATATTGTTGCAGACGGATGTCCATTGAAATCATTCAAATTCCTTAAAAGCAAAGAAGTGCTGACTGGTTCCTCTCATGTGAAGAGTGGCTTCTTGAATACAAGGACTCCTTGGTGGTAATTTCTCTGCACCACTTCTATGTTCTTAATGCATGGGTTACTGCTGTGAAACAACCCACCTGCCGACCCAGTCTAGCTAAGCCCAAGAAAGGCCCATTGATTTTTGGGCTTAAAATCATCTAGGCCCTAGCTCATGAATTTATTGAATAGGGGGGCTGTCAACATGTACCTGGGACCCACAGACACCAAATGGATCCGACCCGATTATATCTGGTCCACATCCAATTTTCTGGGCCCATTTAAAGTCTGGGAAACTTAATTTTAGCCCTTAGCAAAAAAATGATCGGGCCCAGCCTTTAAAATTTTCTATTCACACCCGGATAGACCCCACAAACAGGCCCATTTATGTCCCTAACAGGTGGATCTGGGCCCAGACCAATCAGGCTCCACTGCCACCCCTATTAAAAAAGGTCCCAACAGGAACTAATCTTGCATTAGACACTGACCTTAGAGATACCTGGATTAATGATAATTAAGATCTTGAACTTGTTTTTTACATCGTTAGGGATGGAAGCGTGATTTACGGGAACAATGCCGATGGAATGGGAAGGGTGAGGTCGTTCAAAGACGGGAAGCTGAAAATCTCCAGCGATGGGCTCCTCCAGCATGACGAGAAAGGGGTCCCCATCTCCGGTGACGTCCGCAACTGCTGGGCAGGCTTCTCCATCTTACAGGCATTGTTCATTAAGGAATATAATGTTGTGTGTGACATGCTCAAAGTAAGGTTAAACATGTGAAAATTCACTCTAATGTTCTAAGTTAGTTCAGTTTACCGCTCTCTGATCCTTTTTTGAAATGTGATTAAAAAAAATCTCATTTTGAAATGTGTTGTCGGGAAAATTAAGATGTTCTGTTGAACGGAAAGTGTAACCGACCATAAGAGAAATGCATACATTCGTGGGATAACAAAATGTGTTATGGGATTATCTCCATGATTTGTGGACCTTTGGAGATACACTATTAGTTTGAATGTATGAAAAATGCATTTGCTTTCAAGCTGACTTTAATTTGAGAGGAATGGTCCATAAACAACATATATATACATCATTAGGCCGGATACACTACAAAATCTGTAAATTAAGCTTAACCCACAATGTGTGGGGCCCACTGGATGTGCGCATGACATCCAACCATCCATCATATGAGTCCTCTCATGTTCTCCTTGTCACCCAAATATCAGTCCGATTGAAAACTCAGGTGAGCCACAACATAGGGAAAAGATGCACCATTAAAAACCTTTCAGATTGTGTGTGGGGCCAACCGTGTTTTATATATGCCATCTTATTATCCATTCAGAAGATGCTCCTATTGAGGTTGAATGGATTTCCCAAAAATCAGGTGACGCCTCACGATTTTCATGGCTCCATGCATGAATTTGCATGGGGTGGCCCACTTTTGTCACGCCCCAAAATTCGGATATAGAGTGTGCACCCTCAGACTCGAGTTTCGGCCCATGACACGTACACCGAGTGTACTTAATTCATTCACCGTACAATTATTTAAAGGCACAATTTAATGAATCCTAAGTTCACATCCAATTTTAGCATCCATTCATCCCTTTTTGTATTATCTTCCTATAATTTCCATCATCATATATTCAAAACCACATCAGGAATCATCTAAACAGGAATCATCGAGTCCACTCATTTGAAATTTCATTCAACAAAAAAAATAAAATAGAATAAAAATAATAAATCGAATATTTTTCAATGATCATCATATTTATGTACAAATAAATATAAAACGAAATCAAACTCCTAAATAAGTCATTAGTCCATCGTAGCATGTTCATCTGTTGCCCAATACGACACATGGTCCGGTGATTCATCTGGGTCCTCATTTTATTCATGTTTCATTCATCTTTGTACGGTTGTCAATCCACAATGTTAGTGAGTGAAATGCATGGATGTTATGAAATGCATGGATGCATGAATGCATCAAGTGGGTATAAATAGAAACCGTCCACTTGCTTGAGTTGGATTCCATCAACCCGCATCTCCCCTTATTGGGTAGGCTTCCACCATCTTGGCAGGCTTCCACATATTGTGGGCATCCAAGGATGGTCCTCTAGGTAACCCGGTACTGTAAATACCTACAGGTCTTTCAAGGTGTGCCCCCAGGATTCAAGCGCAGGTGCGCTATGCATGACATGAATGAATGAAAATGATCGATGCATCATAATAGCATGTTGTCACATATATCATCATATTATATCCATAAAATTTCAAGCTTATAATAAAACGATCAATACAAAGAATCACACTCAACATATCAATCAAACAACTACTTTAAGTATGACAGAGAGGAAACAGATTGGGATTACTGACCTGATGATTTAGAGAGGAATCCGATGGAGCGGATCAGAAACTACTTATAAATAATCCATATGCAGTACACCATAATATTAAAAATATATATATTAAACTCATAAAGTATTTGATTTGTTTTGATTACTAATTAAGGTCTTACATGGGAGTGATACTCAAATAACATACGTAATAGATAGGGTTCATCTTATTTATCTCGGCCCAAAAGACACACTAGATATCTTATAAGATGAACCACCACATGGATGGCTTGGATCTTCTAATAGTATATCATAATGATACATAATTTAGCCTATGTATATTTTGTCTTAAACATGCATGCAACTTATAAAAGTTTTACCGTGCATCAGAAGGTGGAGTTACATTATATTATATATATCTAACACACATTTTTTTTATGTGGGTCCTATTTACAGGGATCTGGATTGATTATAAGGTTACCATTACTATATTGACCTTTGAGAAAAATTTCCAATCTAATTTGAAATATGTGGGACCTGTAATAACGTAAACAATTATTGTACAACTGTCACACACATTTTGGATATGTCCTAAATTTACACTCCTAATCCACAATACCCTTCCAAATCAAATGGATGGAGTGTATACATTAAATATATCATTGTGGGTCAACAATCTGATGACCCAAGATGGTTTTTAACATTAGAATCCGCACTTGGTTTCAACACTGACAATCAAACTTTATTTTTTTGTACTTATTTATTTATTTAGTTTTTTTTATAGGTCCCATGAAAATCTAAAACATGAATGAGATAGGTAATTTCCTCATAAAGGACGAGCCTAAAAAATCTGCTCGAAATAACACTTTTGTGGCCCACAAGAATATTCGAAGGTGCCCATTTAATTTTCACTGTTTAAGGCGATGTGATCCACATGAGTTTTCTTTCGAATAAATTTTTCAACCCCAAGACTTTTAATTAATGACAAGATTATTAGACAGTACGGATTTGATACATACATCAAGAAAGCCCCGCATATAAGGCCCATAAATCTGGACTAATTCCAGTAACGTAAATAGCCCAACTTCACTTTTGAACACTGGAGTGTTTATACACCCATTTTATATTATTATACTTTTATCATGATGGCCCATAAGTAATTTGTGTGCATAAGATCTATCTCATTCACCATTTTACCAACATCGTTTTAGGACATTGGTAGAAAAATGAGGTAGATTCATTATTCCGATGGATCATATTACCATGAATCAACACTGACCGTTCTTCCACCATTAAAACATATGCATTTCTTATTTTAAACCCTCCTAACTTTCTATGTAAGATCCAATTTGTTCATTGGTCCACCCAATTATTTTTTAATGGTCAAAATAATTGGTATCTCCATCGGAACTCCCTGCGGCCCCGATGGATATTCCAACGGCGATTGCCTAATGAATTCTATTTTACATATTATGGCCTACCAAAATGTTAATTGAGCCTAATTTTTAGAGGTTTCCCATATTTTGGTCCTTAGAACCTAATGGACTGAATTGATCGGGCCATATATACAAAATAACTCCAATAAGTAATTTAAGTAAAATAAACAAAAAAAACTTACGTGTTTCCTTTTAACTCTAGTTACATGCGTAAGGTGTTACAAGGTGCATCGTACATATGTGAACATGCATTGCACCCATGGTAGTCTACACCGTCCATCACATAAACCCAAAGCATAATAACATATTAAAAATAAAAATCTAAATTAAAATAAAATGAGTACTAACCTGCACTACTAATTTCTCTCCTTTTATGTTTTATCTTATTTTTGTGTTTTTTTTTCTCTTTTTGATCTGTGAGAAATGTTCATCCTTATAAAGAAAAGAGAGTTGTTCGGATAAGATGGATAAGATAATGATAAGGGAGGTTGCAACCGATTTGATCTCCTTTTTTTTTTAACAAACAAAATTTTAAAATTTTAAATTTTAAGGAACTGAACAAATTTGGAGTTGTTAAAGATTTAATTTTCATTGATTTGTGGGGTCCATCCCGTTGCTTATGAGAAATCTACTCCGCCCATCCACTTCATTATATCATGTCACGTTATGGTCTGAAGGATGAGATAAATATAATATTCTGGTGATCTGCATGACAGGATAGGAAACTCTCAAGATTAAATATAGATTGTTGACGACTTCTTAGCTAATAAGTGAATGGCCCAGATAATGCATATGTTGGCTTAACAGATGGTGGACGGTGAAGGATGGATTGATATTAGACTAAGTGGACGATAGCTACAAAGTATTATTAGTGTAGCCTTGAAGAAACGTGGGCTAGTGGAGACGGATGAGTCTTATCTCACATTACTAATAAATATTTTCAAAATTAAATATTTTCTATTCAGATCGTCTATTTAGAGTGAAACTTTAGTAAAGATTACCATTTTACGTGCTCTACAAACAGACCAAGTTTGGGCCTTGATCTCTCAGGGATGACCAAGATGTCTATTTAACGGCTTACGTCTATTTATAACTCAAAACAACATCTACCGACATCCTATGTAAAAATTAACCAGTAGTTTTGATGTATACCTTATGATCTACCTAATGAATGATTCATTTAAATATTTGGATGGCCCAGTTGGCAGATTTGCCTGTGATGGAAGATCAATTGATGGTCTAAATTTTAAATAATTAAATGGTAGATGCAAAATAAACAAAAAGAACTTATGTATTTCCTTTTAACTCTAGTTACATGCGTAAGGTGTTACAAGGTGCATCGTACATATGCGCACATATTGATATATGTGAACATGCATTACACCCATGGTAGATCTACACCGTCCATCACATAAACCCAAAGCATAATAACATATTAAAAATAAAAATATAAATTAAAATAAAATGAGTACTAACCTGTGCAAGCCGTTCTTCTACTAATTTCTCTCCTTTTATGTTTTATCTTATTTTTGTGTTTTTTTTTCCTCTTTTTGATCTGCGAGAAATGTTCATCCTTATAAAGAAAAGAGAGTTGTTCGGATAAGATGGATAAGATAATGATAAGGGAGGTTGCAACCGATTTAATCTCTTTTTTTTTTAACAAACAAAATTTCAAAATTTTAAAATTTAAGGAACTGAACAAATTTGGAGTTGTTACAGATTTAATTTTCATTGATTTGTGGGGTCCATCCCGTTGCTTATGAGAAATCTACTCCGTCCATCCACTTCATTATATCATGTCACGTTATGGTCTAAAGGATGAGATAAATATAATATTCTGGTGATCTGCATGACAGGATAGGAAACTCTCAAGATTAAATATAGATTGTTGACGACTTCTTAGCTAATAGGTGAATGGCCCAGATCATGCATATGTTGGCTTAACAGATGGTGGACGGTGAAGGATGGATTGATATTGGACTAAGTGGACGATAGCTACAGAGTATTATTAGTGTAGCCTTGAAGAAACGTGGGCTAGTGGAGACGGATGAGTCTTATCTCACATTACTAATAAATATTTTCAAAATTAAATATTTTCTATTCAGATCGTCTATTTAGAGTGAAACTTTAGTAAAGATTATCATTTTACGTGCTCTACAAACAGACTAACTTTGGGCCTTGATCTCTCAGGGATGACCAAGATGTCTATTTAACGGCTTACGTCTATTTATAACTCAAAACAACATCTATCGACATCCTATGTAAAAATTAACCAGTAGTTTTGATGTATACCTTATGATCTACCTAATGAATGGTTCATTTAAATATTTGGATGGCCCAGTTGGCAGATTTGCCTGTGATGGATGATCAATTGATGGTCTAAATTTAAAATAATTAGATGGTAGATGCAAAATAAACAAAAAGAACTTACGTGTTTCCTTTTAACTCTAGTTACATGCGTAAGGTGTTACAAGGTACATCGTACATATGCGCACATATTGATATATGTGAACATGCATTGCACCCATGGTAGATCTACACCGTCCATCACATAAACCCAAAGCATAATAACATATTAAAAATAAAAATCTAAATTAAAATAAAATGAGTACTAACCTGTGCAAGCCGTTCTTCTACTAATTTCTCTCCTTTTATGTTTTATCTTATTTTTGTGTTTTTTTTCCTCTTTTTGATCTGCGAGAAATGTTCATCCTTATAAAGAAAAGAGAGTTGTTTGGATAAGATGGATAAGATAATGATAAGGGAGGTTGCAACCGATTTGATTTCCTTTTTTTTTTTAACAAACAAAATTTCAAAATTTTAAAATTTAAGGAACTGAACAAATTTGGAGTTGTTACAAATTTAATTTTCATTGATTTGTGGGGTCCATCCCGTTGCTTATGAGAAATCTACTCCGCCCATCCACTTCATTATATCATGTCACATTATGGTCTGAAGGATGAGACAAATATAATATTCTGATGATCTGCATGACAGGATAGGAAACTCTCAAGATTAAATATAGATTGTTGACGACTACTTAGCTAATAGGTGAATAGGTCATGAATAGCCTCAAGATTAAATATAGATCATAGCATCATGCATTGACTTAACAGATGGTGGACAGTGAAGGATGGATTGATATTGGACTAAGTGGACGATAGCTAAAGAGTATTATTAGTGTAGCCTTGAAGAAACGTGGGTTAGTGGAGACGGATGAGTCTTATCTCACATTACTAATAAATATTTTTAAAATTAAATATTTTCTATTCAGATCGTCTATTTAGAGTGAAACTTTAGTAAAGATTACCATTTTACGTGTTCTACAAACAGACCAAGTTTGGGCCTTGATCTCTCAGGGATGACCAAGATGTCTATTTAACGGCTTACGTCTATTTATAACTCAAAACAACATCTACCGACATCCTATGTAAAAATCAACCAGTAGTTTTGATGTATACCTTATGATCTACCTAATGAATGGTTCATTTAAATATTTGGATGGCCCAGTTGGCAGATTTGCCTGTGATGGATGATCAATTGATGGTCTAAATTTTAAATAATTAGATGGTTAAAATGTTAATCATATTTATAGGTTATTATACAGTCATTTTTGTAAATGGATACGTATAAAGTAGTTTTTTAATGCGATCTATGTTAGAAATGTATACCGTTAGATTCAAGTTATTGGTTTACAGGTGTAAAATACACGGATCATGATTTTGATGGTAAATTAAGCATATTCATAATTGACAAATAAGGTGAATGGATCAGAATGTTAATTTGACGTGTGTACGAGTGGATATGAAAATCTAGTAGTTACTTTACTTTGATCAAGTGGTCCAATTTCAAAGTGGTTGGTTAGATATCCTCATCTAGTGGTAAATAGTTAATTTAACGGCCAGTTTGATGAACGGGTGAGAATACTAGGGTATTCAAGAGTTTATCCTACTAATCAATAGTCGGTTAACGTAATTTAGGGGTGAAAATTACTTTCTATGGTTGAGATTCAAGTTAAACTACGTAAATATTAATGGATCTATAAGTGTACAGTTGAACAAGTGTAAAAGTGTAATCGTACATCCTTACATACAGGTAAACTCGAACTCAAAATTTTGGGTTGTTACATTCTACCCCCCTTAAAATAAAATCTCGTCCTCGAGATTTGAAATGTAGTAAAAAAAAATCTGGTCACATAATATTATCGATATATAGTCTTAGACACTGGATTATTTTATATATATATATATATATATATATATTCTTTTTTTTCCAGGTAGGGGACCAATGTTCATCTAAAAAGAAAATTTTGAATTTTGTAACGATTATGATTTTTTTTTTATGTACTTTAATATATTATATAAATATATATATATATATATATATATATGTTAATAAATTATCAAAATAAAGTATAACAGTTAAATGGACAAGACACCTGTTTGGGTAGATTGATTATTTGTTTGATGACTGTTATTTCTATCATATTCTCCTGTACTTTAAGATTTAAAATTAGTTTCATTATTATTATTATTATTATTATTATTATTATTATTATTTTCTGTAGATCCTATTATAAGTTATACTATCTCTGTAAAAATTTACTTACTCCACTCATTATAAATATTTTAAAAATTCTCATGGTTTGATTCATCAAAAACAAACAAATTCTAGCTAGACTGCACCGACACCCTAAATCAGTATATTTAATATTAAATTTAGATTTTTTTTTTAAACCTAGACATTTCTACCTACAAGTAGGCTTTTGAATCACCTTGATCAGAATTATATTTTTATAGTTACGAATTTTATAATTAGAGTGACTAATGCTGTTCATTTTTGTCCAGCAAGATTTTGGGGAATTTAATATTTTAACATAACTTTATGGTTTAAATATTATTAAATCAGAGTACGTGGAAACATCCTAACATTGTTTTGTACATTTATTTTTATTTTATTTTATTTTATTTTATTGGATTCTATAACAAGTACACAGTCCTTTTATAAAATTTTAGCTTAGTAAGCAATTCACATGAATTTTTAAAATTTCTACGGTATGATTTTTCAACTTTTTCAGAATTTGACAAATTTTGACAAGTCTATGCTAAGTCCCCAAATCAGTATAATGCCTATCTGATTTCGGTTTTCCAATTATTTTTATTTTAATTTAGACTTGTCTATCTTCAATCGGGATTTTGAATCACCTCAATTGGGGTTATACTTTTATAGTTATGAATTTTACAAGCTAAGTAATCCAAACTGTCCAACGGTACGTTGTCGACTAAATATCTTTAAAATTTATATTGGATTCAGAATAACCCATTTCAATTTTAGATACATTTAATTAAAGTGTAAGAAACCTTGATATTTTTTTTTTATGTCCTACTATAATTTAGAGGGTATCTATTTTTATTATTATTTATGATCATCATTGCATACATCAATCAAGGGAGAAATTCTAATGTCAAGTTTCTAATTCCAAGGGTCTAAAATTTATGAACTGTAGTGGGGTACATAACCTACAGGTCACTCTAGGTTTTAAGAAAGCCTCTCTCTGATACCATTCTGTTACACCCCAAAATTCGGATAAAGAGTGTGCACCCTCAGACCCAAGTTTCGGCCCATAACACGTACACCGAGTGTACTTAATTCATTCTCCGTACAATTATTTAGAGGCACAATTTAATGAATCCTAAATTCACATCCAATTTTAGCATCCATTCATCCCTGTTTGTATTATCTTCCTATAATTTCCATCATCATATATTCAAAACCACATCAGGAATCATCTAAACAGGAATCATCGAGTCCACTCATTTGAAATTTCATTCAACAAAAAAAATAAAATAGAATAAAAATAATAAATCAAATATTTTTCAATGTTCATCATATTTATGTACAAATAAATACAAAACGAAATCAAACTTATAAATAAGTCATTAGTCCATCGTAACAAGTTCATCTGTTGCCCAATACGACACATAGTCCCACGATTCATCTGGGAAACGGTCCTCATTCTCTTCCTATTTCATTCGTCTCTGTACGGTTGTCAATCCACAACTTTAGCTAGCCAGGCTAGTGAGTGAACCCATCATGGTTCATACACGTCATAATTAAAATAGAAATGCATGGATGTTATGAAATGCATGGATGCATGGATGCATCAAGTGGGTATAAATAGAAACCGTCCACTTGCTTGAGTTGGATTCCATCAACCCGCATCTCCCCTTATTGGGTAGGCTTCCACCATCTTGATAGGCTTCCACATATTGTGGGCATCTAGGGATGGTCCCCTAGGTAACCCGGTACTGTAAATACCTACAGGTCTTTCAGGGCGTGCCCTCAGGATTCAAACGCAAGTACGCTATACATGACATGAATGAATGAAAATGATCGATGCATCATAATAGCATGCTGTCACATATATCATCATGTTATATCCATAGAATTTCAAGCTTATAATAAAACGATCAATACAAAGAATCACACTCAACATATCAATCAAACAACTACTTTAAGTACGACGGAGAGGAAACAGGTTGGGATTACTCACCTGATGATTTAGAGAGGAATCCGATGGAGCGAATCAGAAAATACCTATAAATAATCCATATGCAGTATACAATAATATTAAAAATATATATATTAAACTCAAAAAGTACTATTTGATTTGTTTTGATTACTAATTAAGGTCTTACATGGGAGTGATACTCAAGTAACATACATAATAGATAGGGTTCATTTTATCTATCTCGGCCCAAAAGACACACTAGATATCTTATAAGATGAACCACTACATGGATGGCTTGGATCTTCTAATAGTATATAATAATGATACATAATTTAGTCTATGTATATTTTGTCATAAACATGCATGCAACTTATAAAAGTTTTTCCGTGCATCAGAAGGTGGAGTTACATTATATTATATATATCTAACACACATTTTTTTATGTGGGTCCTACTTACAGGGATCTGGATTGATTATAAGGTTACCATTGCTATATTAACCTTTGAGAAAAATTTCCAATCTAATCTGAAATATATGGGACCTATAATAACGTAAATGATTATTGTACAACTACTATTATTTTCTTTCTGTATGGGTCACATACATTTTGGATATGTCCTAAATTTACACTCCTAATCGACAGTACCCTTCCAAATCAAATGGATGGAGTGGATACAATAAATATATCATTGTGGGTCCACAATCTGATGACCCAAGATGGTTTTTAACATTAGAATCCGCACTTGGTTTTAACACAGACAATCAAACTTTATTTTTTTGTACTTATTTATTTATTTAGTTTTTTTTATATAGGTCCCATGAAAATCTAAACCATGAATGAGATAGGTAATTTCCTCATAAAGGACGAGCCTAAAAAATCTACTCGAAATAACACTTTTGTGGCCCACAAGAATATTCGAAGGTGCCCATTTAATTTTCACTATTTAAGGCAATGTGATCCACATGAGTTTTCTTTCGAATAAAATTTTCAACCCCAAGACTTTTAATTAGTGACAAGATTATTAGATGGTACGGATTTGATACATACATCAAGAAAGCCCCGCATATAAGGCCCATAAATCTGGACTAATTTCGGTAACATAAATAACCCAACTTCACTTTTGCACACTGGAGTATTTTTACACATGTTATGGGAAGATCCGAGCCTGCATAAGGTCCGAGGGTAAAGTACCGAGGCGAGTCGGCTAGCGAGATCAACATCTGAGGCATGATCCGTCCGACCTGATATGAGCATTCCAGAGAGACGTAACATCCAAAACACCTTCACCACAGGGCTGCAGGTCGGAGCAGTATATGCAATCCGATCGAACGTAAAGACTGCATACTCAACACCTCGTACGAGAACTATTCGCTCGCCAACTTCACCTGCAGCGAAACCTTCGCCTCGGAGCCCCATTCGAGATATCGGCTCGGACCTACGTATCGTCCGAGTTCAACAAAATATGCATCAAGACAACTGCACGAGTAAATGACTTTTGGCTGAGCTGAGCCAATTATATATTAAAGTCCCGTTTGCCAAATGAGGAAACTGCCATAACCGGACATGGCCGAAAACTTCATCCGGTTATACACATTACGCGCTTAACACGCTACACGATCTGCAGATTATGGGCAATATCTTCATGATTCAGGAATCCCCCTGATCGTGCTGAGATTGTCGAACCCGGACCGCTCAACCATCAGGTATAAGTAGTCCATCACCCCATTGCCACAGGTACGCAATATCGAATACTCTCCCACCACTCCAAAACCAAGACCCAGATTCCTGTGTCTTGACTTAGGCATCGGAGGGTCCCCTAGCTTAGCCAGGGTCTCCTTTGCTCATTGTTGGTGTGCAAGTTCAGGGCTCGGTGACCTCTCGGAGTAGATGAGACAAGGAGGAGAGCTGACTAGATTTTGACGTCAACATTTTTTGGCGTCGTCTGTGGGAATCGATACAAAAAGCCAAATTCCCGTTTCTCAAATCCAATGGCGAGGAAGAAGAAAGCGGTGGTCGCAGAACCAGAGACAAATGAGCAAACGCGATCTTCTTCACCACTTCATGCTGAATATGCACCGGGGCCTTCACAGCGCTCCCGCAACCAAGCAAGTAAATATCGGGCCATGCAGGGCGAGATTCAGGCCCTGCGCGACAAAATAAACAGAATGAAGCAACAAAGGGAACCACAGCTGCATCCGATTCAGGGGAATCCTAATCCCGAGCCGGTAGGTCTAAACGTAGAGACTCACTTTGCACCGGGGAGTGTGAGGCACGAGGCATCCCAACAATCTCGGGTGCCGCTTTCGGGTCAGGATCCTCTTGTGCGAGTTAGAGTCTCACCACGGAACACCGCTACTCGGGCGCCCACGAACCATTCGATCACCTCGGATCTAGCACCTACGGATCTCCATCATCGGCTAGAGGGGAGGAGGGAGAGGAGGACTCCAGAAATTGAATATGCCCCAGAGATAGTTGCAGAGAATAAAGATCCCTGGGAAGCGTAATTCGTGGAATTCAACGACAAACTTCTAACTTTGGAAAAGAAGCAGCAACTGTCAATGGTCCCCGCTACAGTCTAAGCTATGATGGAAGAGACCGAGCCTCCCTTCACTTCCGCCATCATGGAGGAGGTGATGCCGCAGAGGTTTCGGATTCCTCCCGTCATTCAATACTCGGGATCCGGAGACCCGTCCGAGCATCTAGAAGCCTATCGGTCCTGGATGCAAATCCAGACAGCCACAGATGCAATGATGTGGAGGGAGTTTTCAATAACCCTTGTGAGATCCGCTCGGAGTTGGTATCGACAGCTCAAACCTAACTCCATCGGCTCCTTCGCAGAATTAAGTCGGCTATTCCTTACCCAGTTCATAGGCGGTAAGAGAAGCCGAAAGCCCAATACTCACCTGCTTACTATCAAGCAAGGTTCGAAAGAGTCACTGAAAGATTACATTGCTCGTTTGAACGAGGAAGCGCTGCAAGTCAAAGACTACAATGACAAAATGGCGCTCGCCGCAATACTCAGCGGTCTAAAAGAATGACGGTTTACTTTCTCCATCGGAATGAAAACGCTCGCAGACTTTGTGGCCAAAGCTCAGAAATACACAAACTTGAAGGAGTTCACTAATGCAAGCAAAGGAGTACAGATAGCCGACCCGGCCAGCAAAGGGAAGAGGCCCAAGAACGAAGAATCCCAGCCATCCAGCAAAGGCACGGACGACCGCACTCCCCACGATCGTCGACCGAGTCAGAGGCCGGAGGGGAAATTCCGTTCCTACACTCCTCTCAACACATCTGTCGAGCAAATCCTGTTGGACATCCGAGAGGACAAGCGGCTCAATTGGCCAGTCTGCATGAAGGCTGATTCGGAGCACCGAGACAAACGAAAGTTCTGCCGCTTTCACCGAGATCACGGCCACAACACGGACGACTGCGTAGATCTCAAAGATGAAATTGAGTCCCTCATCCACAAGGGACATTTACGCCGATACACCAAAAAGGAGAAGTCAGCTCGGAGGGAAGAACGACCGCAAGAGCAGTTGAACAACCCCACAGAAGAGCCCACTGAAATTTGCACTATTTTCGGAGGCTCGGCTGGAGGAGGGGACTCGAACAGGACCCAGAAGACCCAATCCCGGAGGTCGGATCCAGAACATTACGTCCATCTTGCAAAGCGGCCCAACAAGGAGCTCTGAGTCAGTCCATGTAGTCTAGCCTTCACGGAAGACGATGCACGTGAAATCCAACATCTGCATGACGACGCTCTAGTGGTCACCATGACCATAGCAACTATAAGGTGTATCACATTTTGGTCGACACCGGAAGTTCGACCGATGTGATATATTCTGAGGCCTTCGAAAGGATGGGAGTTCCACGGTCGCGACTCCGACCTGTGAAGACTCCCTTACATGGCTTTGCTAGAGAAAGAGTAATCTCCGAGGGAGCCATCTCCCTCTTAGTTACAGCGGGAGAAGGAAAACATCAAGCCACCGTTCTGGTAGACTTCTTGGTTGTCAATGTGTCATCGATACACAACATCATCCTAGGCCGACCCTCCTTCAATGCAATGAGAGCGGTCGTCTCAACCTACCACCTGATGATGAAGTTTCCGGCCGAAGGCGGTATCGGTTACCTCCGAGGCGATCAGCGAGAAGCTCGGAGATGTTATACCATAGCGGTTAAGAAAGGAGCAGCCAAGCAAACTTTTACCATCAATACCCTGGACCCTCGAGGACCTGTAAAGAACTCATCGGTAGAAGAACTAGAGAAGGTGCCTCTCGACAAAGACGACCCGAGCAAAACTGTTTAGCTCGGATCGTTATTAAATCCCGAGCATCGATCTGCGATGTTGGCCTTATTAAAGCAACACTGAGATGTCTTCGCATGGTCGCACGCTGACATGCTAGGAATCTCTCCTGATGTTATGATCCACAGACTGAATGTGGATCCAGATTACAACCCAGTAAAACAAAAGAGAAGGTCGTTCGACGCCGAACGATATGAAGCCATTACCAAGGAGGTCTCTGTCCTGCTCGATGCAGGTTTTATAGAAGAAGTGTATTACCCCGACTGGATAGCAAATATTGTGCTTGTGAAAAAATTCAACGGGAAGTGGCAAGTCTGTGTGGATTATTCGGATTTGAATAAGGCATGTCCCAAGGACAGCTTCCCATTGCCCCGGATCGATCAACTAGTGGACAACACCACCGGATACGAGTTGCTCTCGTTCCTGAATGCCTATTCCGGATATAACCAGATTGTCATGCGTCCCCTAGATAGGCAGAAGACCACCTTCGTCATAGACAAGGGACTCTACTATTACCGGGTCATGCCTTTTGGCCTGAAAAATGCTGGGGCAATGTACCAGAGACTAGTAAATTAGATGTTCGCTAAGCAGATCAGACGTACTATGGAGGTCTACGTTGACGACGTGTTAGTGAAAAGTATCAGAGCATCAAATCATCTTGCAGACCTAGGAGATACATTCAGTGTCCTTCGAGAATACTAGATGAAGTTGAACTCTGCTAAATGTGTATTCGAAGTCGAATCAGGAAAGTTCCTTGGGTTCCAAATCAGTCAGCAAGGTATCGAGGCCAACCCTGACAAGATCAAGGCTCTCCTCGACATGAACTCACCTCGGACCATAAAAGAAATACAATGCCTCACAGGAAGAGTTGCTGCCCTTGGACGCTTCATTTCCAGGGTGACTGATAAATGCCTTCCCTTCTTTTAGCAGTTGAAGGGCCGTAAGAAGGCAGAATGGACACCAGAATGCGAGCAGGCCCTCCAGCAGTTAAAATAGTATTTAGGTTCACCCCCTCTGTTATCTAAACCAGAAGAAGGAGAGCCCCTATTCCTCTATCTCGCGGTCTCGGCCTTGGCCGTTAGCTCAGTCTTGATAAGAGAAGTTGGGGGCAAACAATACCCTGTATATTATGTAAGCAAGGCCATGGTACCTGCCGAAACAAGATATCCATCTTTGAAGAAGTTAGCGTTTTGCCTTGTTATCTCGGCTCAAAGGTTACGACCCTATTTTCAGGCTCACACTATTATCGTACTAACCGACTCTCCCCTGAGACAAGTTCTCCAGAGGCCCGAGGTGTCCGGTCGGATGATCAAGTGGGCAATTGAGCTTGGAGAGTTCGACATCCAATTCCGGCCGAGGACGGCAATCAAGAGTCAAGCTGTGGCCGACTTCATCGTTAAGTTCACAATTCCGAGCGCGGAGAAAAACGGCGATCTCCCCGTCCACAGGGGCGCCAGCAGCATCGGTGGGCTCTGGGGCCCTAATCCGGACGGAGTCAGAAATTTCAAACTCCAAACGGATCCACTCTATTTGGGACTCTGTTGTCACTGAGCTCCCTGGGACTACCTCCGAGGCCCGACCACTCGGTGGCATCTCTCTAGTCTCGGCAACCGCGGCCTTGGGGGGTCGCACAGCCTCCCTCTTACGAGCTCGGCGGGTCTGAGCCCCTTCCTCCTTTTGTCTTCGGAGAGGGGGATACAGGGGGATGACATCGAGTGGGCCCTCAGAGGCCCCTCTCCTACTGTCGGAATTCCCAGACTCGGAGTCTCCATCGAAATTACGGACCGTCTCCAGATCAGAAGATATCTTTCAAAGAGAAGAAGGAAGAGTGTTGAAGGTAAGACTCACTAGGCACTTGTCGAAAATTGCTCCCACCGGGAAATGAAGATCGATCGGAATCGCCTTCACCGGAAATCGCCTTCTCCGGTAGCAAGTTGAGCACAAGAGGCAGAAATGGGCAACATTCTTCAGAAGGGGTTTATATAGACTCCAAAAGATCTCAGCATTAATTGGCAGTCATTAATGCCTGCAGCCGAGCTGGCGCGAGCCGATTCAAGAACCTACATAGCAGGACGTCATTGGCCCAAACTCTGCTGGGCGTAACGCCTTCTGCCTTGGTTGTCGCGCATGCGGCAATCGAAGCAGCACCCGAGCAAAGGAAGTCACCTTGTACATTCCTCCTCGTGCTTATGTGGCGGCCCCTCATAGGCGAACAGATATCCGGAATCGTAACCGTCGCCACGCGTCCGCCCGAGAATAGCCCGCATGCACGAATCCCAAGACGTGACGCTTCGATTTTAAAGACATCATTACAGCAGTATGGGTAGGAGGACTTCTACATGATTACTCTCCGAGTCCACAAGTAGACTCGAAGAGTAGGGGGCTTCTGTTATGGGAAGATCCGAGCCTACATAAGGTCCGAGGTCAAAGTACCGAGCTGAGTCGGCTAGCAGGATCAACATCTAAGGTCCGATCCGTCCGACCTGATATGAGCATTCTAGAGAGACGTAACATCCAAAACACCTTCACCACAGGGCTGCAGGTCGGAGCAGTATCTGCAATCTGATCGGACGTAAAGACTGCATACTCAACACCTCGCACGAGAACTATTCACTCGCTAACTTCACCTGCAGTGAAACCTTCGCCTCGAAGCCCCATTCGAGATATCGGCTCGGACCTACGTATCGTCCGAGTTCAACAAAATATGCATTAAGACAATTGCACGGGTAAATGACTTTTGGTTGAGCCGAGTCAAGTAGATATTAAAGTCCCGTTTGCCAAATGAGAAAACTGCCATAACCAGACGTGGCCGAAACTTCGTCCGGTTATACGCATTACGCGCTAAACGCGTTACATGTTCTACAGATTACGGGCAATATCTCCATGATTCAGGAATCCCCCTGATCGTGCCAAGATTGTCGAACCCGGACCGCTCAACCATCAGGTATAAGTAGTCCATCACCCCATCGCCACAGGTACGCAATATCGAATACTCTCCCACCACTCCATAACCAAGACCCAGATTCCTGTATCCTGACTTAGGCATCGGAGGGTCCCCCGGCTTAGCCAGGGTCTCCTTTGCTCATTGTTGGTGTGCAGTTTCAGGGCTCAGTGACCTCTCGGAGTAGATGAGACAAGGAGGACAGCTGACCAGATTTTGACGTCAACAACACCCATTTTATATTATTATACTTTTGTCATGGTGGCCCATAAGTAATTTGTGTGCATAAGATATATCTCATTCACCATTTTACCAACATCGTTTTAGGACATTGGTAGAAAAATGAGGTAGATTCGTTATTCCGATGGATCATACTACTATGAATCAACACTGACCGTTCTTCCACCATTAAAACATATGCATTTCTTATTTCAAACCCTTCTAACTTTCTATGTAAGATCCAATTTGTTCATTGGTCCACCCAATTATTTTTTAATGGTCAAAATAATTGGTATCTCCATCGGAACTCCCTGCAGCCCCGATGGATATTCCAATGGCGACTGCCTAATGAATTCTATTTTACATATTATGGCCTACCAAAATATTAATTGAGCCTAATTTTTGGAGGTTTCCCATATTTTGGTCCTTAGAACCTAATGGACTGAATTGATTGGGCCGTATATGCAAAATAACTCGAATATGTAATTCAAGTAAAATAAACCAAAAAAACTTACGTGTTTCCTTTTAATTCTGGTTAAATGCGTAAGGTGTTACAAGGTGCATCATACATATGCGCACATATTGATATATGTGCACATGCATTGCACCCATGGTAGATCTACACCGTCCATCACATAAACCTAAAGCATAATAACATATTAAAAATAAAAATCTAAATTAAAATAAAATGAGTACTAACCTGTGCAAGCCAAGCCGTTCTTCTACTAATTTCTCTCCTTTTATGTTTTATCTTATTTTTTTTTTTTTTCTCTTTTTGATCTGCGGGAAATGTCCATCCTTATAAAGAAAAGAGAGTTGTTCGGATAAGATGGATAAGATAATGATAAGGGAGGTTGCAACCGATTTGATCTCTTTTTTTTTTTAGCAAACAAAATTTCAAAATTTTAAAATTTAAGGAACTGAACAAATTTGGAGTTGTTACAGATTTAATTTTCATTGATACGTGGGGTCCATCCCGTTGCTTATGAGAAATCTACTCCGCCCATCCACTTCATTATATCATGTCACGTTATGGTCTGAAGGATGAGACAAATATAATATTCTGATGATTTGCATGACAGGATAGGAAACTCTCAAGATTAAATATGAATTGTTGACGGCTTCTTAGCTAATAGGTGAATGGCCCAGATCATGCATATGTTGGCTTAATAGATGGTGGACAATGAAGGATGGATTGATATTAGACTAAGTGGACGATAACTACAAAGTATTATTAGTGTAGCCTTGAAGAAACGTGGGCTAGTGGAGATGGATGAGTCTTATCTCACATTACTAATAAATATTTTCAAACTTAAATATTTTCTATTCAGACCGTCTATATAGAGTGAAACTTTACCAAAGATTACCATTTTACGTGCTCTACAAACAGATCAAGTTTGGGCCTTGATCTCTCAGGGATGACCAAGATGTCTATTTAACAGCTTACGTCTATTTATAACTCAAAACAACATCTACCGACATCCTATATAAAAATTAACCAGTAGTTTTGATGTATACCTTCTGATCTACCTAATGAATGGTTCATTTAAATATTTGGATAGCCCAGTTGGCAGATCTAACTATGATGAATGATCAATTGATGGTCTAAATTTTAAATAATTAGATGGTTAAAATGTTAATCATATTTATAGGTTATTATACAGTCATTTTTGTAAATAGATACGTATAAAGTAGTTTTTGAATACGATCTATGTTAGAAATGTATACCGTTAGATTCAAGTTATTAGTTTACAGGTGTAAAATACACGGATCATAATTTTGACGGTAAATTAAGCATATTCATAATTGACAAATAAGGTGAACGGATCAGAATATTAATTTGATGTGTGTACGAGTGGATATGAAAATCTAGTAGTTACTTTACTTTGATCGAGTGGTCCAAATTCAAAGTGGTCGGTTAGATATCCTCTTCTAGTAGTAAATAGTTAATTTAACGGTCGGTTTGATGAACGGGTGAGAATACTAGGGTATTCAGGGGTTTATCCTACTAATCAATAGTCGATTGACGTAATTTAGGGGTGAAAATTACTTTCTATGATTGAGATTTAAGTTAAACTACATAAATATTAATGGATCTATAAGTGTACAGTTGAACAAGTGTAAAAGTGTAATCATACATCCTTACGTCCAGGTAAACTCGAACCCAAAATTTCGGGTTGTTAGAACTTTAGTTATGGATTGAAATGATTTTCAGACACCAATGAAAATATGAGGGAACGGACACCAATGAAAACATGAGGGAATGCAAATGATGAATGGATTACATGTCATGCACATATCACGGTGGCCAACACGCATGTAGACCATAATCACCATACATGTTCGAAATCAAAGATCATTTCTCTATTGAAAATAATAATGTGATTGTTATTTAGTTAATGAGATTGATTAATGATTGCTTGTTAGATGCATTACCCCTACTTTGATGACGAGAGGCTGTACTGGCACGCAAGAATAGTTACTTCGGCAGTCATCGCTAAAATCCCCACCATTGATTGGACTGTCGAGCTTCTAAAGACAAATACCCTTCTTGCAGGGATGAGAATTAACTGGTAAGTAAAAAGTTTAGCTTAACATAGCAAAATTTTTACGAGTTCTTGAGAATTATGGAAAAATTGACGGTTGGAATTGACCCATATGCTTTGGTGATCAAATCACATGGGCCCAACTCAAACAATGGTCTTTTGAATAAAATGAAACGCAATAGTTTCTTGATTTAATTTGTTCATGTTATCCAAGAGATGAAATGATTTTGGTGTTTTGATATGAGGGTGGTGCAGGTATGGATTTCTTGGGAAGAGATTTAAGGATCTTTTTGGGCACATTTGTGAGCCCATACTAAGTGGATTGGTGGGCCTTAGAGAACCAAGAGATCATGGAGTTCCATATTCTTTAACAGAGGAGTTTGTAAGTGTTTATAGAATGCATTCACTTCTTCCTGATAAAATCCTGTTAAGGAACATCAATTCAAACGTTACAAAGGACAAGTGCCCACCGCTTCTACAAGAGTATGTCCCTCTCTCTCTCTCTCTCTCTCTCTCTCTCTCTATATATATATATATATATATATATATATATATACATGTATGTATGTATGTATGTGATGAGGTCGATCACCATCTTCTTCAAGGGGATAATTACTCCGAATCCACAGAGCTTCTCTGAACTCGTCGCAGAGATTCCTCGAATCCATGACAAAAAATATAAATAAATTCTAATAAATTTTAAAATAAATTGATTGATGATAAAAACTAATTTACAATCCTTTAAATAATGATAACAAATCTAGGAAGAAGTTTCAAAATTAAACTCCAACTCAAACTCCCTAAAAATCTGACTTACTACAAATAGTAAACTTACTATTTATAGTCAGTCATGATTTTTACCTTTTCTAAACCATTTTCATGATGGGCAGGACTCCTAAAGCTCAAATGATTAAACTAAAACTTCCAATAAATAGTAAAAACAAAATTAAAATGGACTTTCGATTGTCAATAGGATGGAATCTTGTAAATTCGGCGTGGGCAACAGGTTGGGTGGCTAAAGTAGCTTCTCCTACCCCAAAATCATATATGTTACATGGAATAACTTATTCCGATTTACGAGATATGCCTGTTTTAGGGTTCCGATGGTCCTGATCACTTCCGTCTCCAATCGGGCCTCCTTTGGTCCATCTTGGACATGAAAGTGTCTGTGACCCGCTCTACATCAGTATGCATCTATCGATGTCGTCATTAGAATACACTGTATGTATGTGTACATGTTCATGTGTGCATGTACAATAGAATATTTGAAGCTTTCTCTAACTAGCTAGGATGGTTTTTCAGGGTGCCTATGAGGGAGATGGTGGGGCAGGAAGGTGAGAAAAGGTTCACAGAAATAGGAATAGAGCAAATGATGGTTTCAATGGGCCATCATGCATGTGGGGCCCTTGAGCTTTGGAATTATCCATCGTGGATGAGAAACCTTGTGGCCCACGACATAAACGGAGAAGATCGGCCCGACCCCGTTGACATGGCTGCACTGAGAGTAATACATAGATCTTTCTTCTATCTTCTTTCTTTCTTTCTTCTCTTCTTTGATGGCAATCACCACATACATAGTGAGATTTTCAAACAATGTGGAGTTGTTTTTCCAGTATATAGAGATAGAGAGAGGAGAGTAGCACGGTACAATGAGTTCAGACGGAACATGTTGATGGACCCTATTAGCAAATGGGAAGATCTGACCAATGATCAAGAAGCCATAAAAGCAATCCGTGTGGTTTATGACGATGATGTTGAGAAGCTTGATCTTCTTGTGGGCCTTCACGCAGAGAAGAAGATAAAGGGTTTTGCCATCAGTGAAACTGCCTTCTTCATCTTCCTACTCATTGCGTCAAGGTATGTCATCATAGACCGCAGTCTAAACCCTATATCCAAAACTATAAAGATTTTTTTATTTTGAAAAAAAAAAAAAAAAAAAACTACTGGTCTCTCTCTCTCTCTATTTGAATCCATCAAGTAAATATTTCACATTGTGTTTACCATTTAGGGATTATTTAGATGGCTATAGAATTTTAAGTTATAGATAGTTTATATATGCTCTAAACTCTTTTCAGGTGTAAATTGTTCACGGTCTATCATATATATATATATATATATATATATATATATATATATATATATATATATGTATATGTATATATATATATATATGTATATGTATATATATATATATATATGTATATATATATATAGTTATGTTCTTCAGCATACATTACTCATGAGAATTCATGAGAACTTTTTTAGAACTCATCTCATGTGATGCGAGCTTAAAATTTGAACGGTCCACGTAATGTAACACCCACAGAACCCTTGGATCCCAACTTTAACTATGATCCAAAACTCTGGTGGGTTATAACAAAAGGAGAGGCAAATTAAGTAAAGAAACTGTTTCCATGTCATGGTCCACCAAAGTTTTAGACCAGGGTAAAAGTTGAGCTCCAGGGATTTCATGGGGTGCTGCATCATGTAGACCATTTAGATTTTAAGCTTGCATCATGTGAGACGTATTCTCAAAAAGTTCTCACGGGAGCAGATGAGCATTTCACTAGGTATATATAGAGAGAGAATGGCTACCTATAAGTTTCTTTTGAAGAACTAAAAAAATATTATTTAACATGTAGTTAAATTATCTATAATCTAAAATACAACAAAATACTAGGATTTTAAAAGCTTTTATAATTTATAAAAGGTTTACAAGCAACTCCGGGCATCAAAACGGCTATGTAATATCTTTTACTTATAAAATAAACTATTTACAACTAAAGTATTTTACAAGCATTCTATGTTTATTTCATTTGAAGTACATACAAACGATTTCATTTGTTAGTGTTGTTCTCTATCTTAATGGTCAAACACCCGTGATTTACCATTGATCCATTAGCCAATATTCTTACAATTACATCAGTCAACATAGTTTTCATAGACTATAACTTGATTTCTTCACTACCTTTCAGTTTCTCATTTTCTTTTATTTTTTATTGCTATTTTTTTGCTTCTTCTTTGTGTAGGAGGTTAGAAGCAGATCGCTTCTTCACCACCAATTTCAACTCCACAACATACACCGAAGAAGGGTTGGAATGGGTTAACAAGACGGAGTCTCTGAAAGATGTGATTGACCGTCATTTCCCACAAATGACACAAAAGTGGATGAAGTGTTCTAGTGCTTTTTCAGTGTGGGATTCCATGCCCGATCCAACGAATGCCATACCTCGTTACTTGTGTCTTGCTCCATGAGAAGAATGTTTTGTTTTGTTTAAATAATTGTATTTTCTCCTATGATAAGAATGTTGTTAAATAAGCTTAGGATAGAAAATGGATGGTATACCTACGTGCATGTTCAACTATAATGTGTAAAAAAAAAAAAAACTAATTTCTGAAATGTAATATACCATTCTAGATGACTCTAATTCTAATGTGGGAACTCTCTTTCTCTCATCCTACCAAATCCTTGAATTATCTTGATAAAAGCTTGCTGTTATTTGTGATCGAGTTAAAGTAAGTGAGGTACATGGCCATTTTTTCCATTGCCGAATACATTCTTTCTATAGCCCTATCCAGATCGTTGCATGTAATACTCATCATCTTGGCTTTAGGTGGGGAGCATTTTTCAACAAGTAAAAGATCTTTTTTACCATAACAATGCACATGGTGTAACACACACACACACACACACACACACACACACACACACGCACGCACGCACGCACACACATGGCCGAATGCTCAGCTGCGCACCAAACTGTTTTGAGAACTTATCAAAGGTGATGGACTCCAAAATTTGAACGGTCCACGGGAAGCAATACCTCATGAAACCCCTGTTGGGTTTCGGACTGCGGAATCACATAGATATGGATCTAGGATAGCAATCCAAGAGCAACAAGCAAACACAAGAGAACACAAAGATTTAACGTGGAAATCCCTTTCGGGGAAAAAACTATAGCACAAAGTGATGGATCTTCACTATGAAAGCAGAAATTACAAAGAGGAAGGACTAACTAGACTTGAGCAATCCTCAAATTTCTCCCTTGCTCCACCCTTTTAGAAACCCTAGAACCCTTTTAAAAAGCCTTAAAATCCCTTAGAATACCTCTCAATCCTGTTTACACCCATATATATAGTTTTAGAAAGAATCATAAACGAAATCGGAAACAAATCCCGCATTTTCATAGTTTCACAAAAAAAATCTACGCAGAATCTGATTAAATTTAAGACATCAAATACAACAATATCCACAATGTCTTCAATCTTCAAATGTGTAGCTCCTCGTTCTCTTCTTTTATCTCTGTCTTGCATCATAGCTTCATCAATGCTTCTCGTACACACTCCGTCTTTCTTTTACGCCATTGCTAAACCCAGATAAGTTGCACAGAACTTGAACTTCTTTGTAGGAACAACCTTGGTGAACATGTTCGCTAGATTCATGCTAGTGTAAAATCTTCTCTAAAATCACACCTCATTCTTTAAGCACCTGTCAGATAAAGTGGTGACGAACATCAATGTTTTTAGTACGATAATGATAAACAGAATTTTTAGCCAAATTAATAGCGCTTTCACTATTACAATTAACCGACATGAGCTTCTGCTGAAGCCCCAACTGATTTATCATGCCTCTTAATCAGACACCTTCCTTAAATGCTTCTGTCACTGTCATATATTCTGCTTCAGTCGTGGAAAGAGCCACCACGAACTGAAGCTTCGGCATCCGACTAATTGCTCCACCCGTTAGTATAAAGAAGTAACCTGAAGTCAACTTTCTGTAATCCACACTGCCTGCATAGTCTGAATCCACATACCCTACCAACTTTTCTCCTATCTTCTCAAAAGTTAAGATGTAGTCTTTTATACTTCGAATTTATCGAAGTACCCATTTCATCGCTTCCCAATGTTATTCGTCGGGGTTTGACATATATTTACTCACAATACTGACTACCTATGAAATGTCTAGTCTCATACAGACCATGGCATACATTAAATTGCCAACTGCATTCGAATAAGACACATGAGACATAACCTATTTTTTCTCATTTAATTTAGGACATTGTTCTAAGGAAAGTTTGAAGTGAGTCGTGTGGGGAACGCTAATCGGCTTTGTCTGGTCCATCTTATACTTGATCAGTATCTTTTCAAGGTATTCTACCTCTGATAACCAAAGCCTGCTCCTTTTCTTTTCTCTATGAATATCTATGATGAGAACCCTCTTTGTAGCCCCCAAATCTTTCATCTCGAATGTCCCTGATAACCGAGTTTTCCATACGTTGATTTCAGATATATCATGACAGACAATAAATATATCATCAACATATAATACTAAAATGATGAATTTTCCATCACTCAGTGTCTTCTAATAGACACAGTGATCGTATTCACTCCAAGTAAATTTCTGACTTAACATGAAAGAATCAAATTTTTTATACCACTGGCTAGGTGACTGTTTCAGGCCGTTCAATTACCTCATTAACCTGCAAATATTTTTCTCTGCCCCTTTAACTTCGTAGCCTTGTGGTTGCTTCATGTACATCTGATTTCCAACTCCCTCTACAAGAATACAGTCTTGACATATCTGTTCCAGCTCGAGATCGTATTGGACAACCAGTGCTAACACGAATTTGATGGATACTTGCTTAACCACTGGCACAAATATCTCTGTGAAGTTTTTTCTTTTTCCCTAAGCATACCCCATTCGCTACCAACCTCGCTTTGTATCTGTCTTGTTTCCTTTTAAATAACCACTTGCATCCGATCACTTTTCGGCCTACTGGAAGCTCCACCAACTCACATGCGTAGTTTTTGTGCAACGAATCCATCTCATCGTCTATAGCCGCCTTCTACTTTTCTACATCAGACTTATTAACAGTCTCCTGAATAGTAGACAAGTCCCTCTCATCTGTAATGAAGGCATATGCGATATTAGAGTTGTCCATGTATATTGCCGGTAATCTATGATCATGCGGTGAGTTTCTTCTCACAGGTGGCTGCTCCACCTACTCTTGTATATTTGTCTGCGCATCCATTTCTATTGAGTATCATTTATGTAAATCTTGACATCTACGATCAACCTTTCTGGTTCCTCTTGCTCATCTTGATCATTCTTGCGGAATATATAGCTTTCATCGAATATGACGTCACGGCTAATGATGACCTTGTCGAATAACCTATAATCTTTCATACCAACACCATAGTTAACAAAAATATACATTTTGTCTCTATAGTACATAAGAGTAAGCCTCACAATCAAATATGCGCAAATGTGAGTAGTCTAGCTTATGACAACTCCATACTTCTTTTGAGATTTTACATCCAATTGCCGTAGATGGGGACCGGTTCACTAAATAGTAAGTAGTGTTAACGACCTCTATCCATAGGTCCTTGCCCAACATAACATTACTTAACATATATCTGACCCTCTCCAAGAGAGTCCGATTCATTCGCTTAACCACATCATTTTGTTCGGGCGTGTAGTGCACTGTGTTGTGCCTTATGATCCCTTCATCCTTGCAATATTCATTAAACTTAGTGGAAGTAAATTCTCTATCATTATCAGTCATTAAAACCTTTATTTTTTGCCTTAACTGTTTTTCCACCATTGTCTTCCATTATTTGAATATGATGAAAATCTCATATTTACGTTTCATGGAGTAAACTCAAACTTTCCAGGAGTAGTCGTCGATGAATGAAACAAACCATGATGACTCTCCAATGGAAACCTCTGGCTATGGCCCCCATACGTCAGAGTGCACATAATCAAGCACTCCCTTATATACATGTTTTCCAGATTTAAAAGATAGTCTAGATTATTTACCATATATACAATGCTCACATATATCTAAATCAAAATTTTTAAAAGCTGGAATCAAACAACGATCAGATAGTACTTTCATGCCCCGCTTGCTCATGTGACCCAGACGAGCATGCCATATACGTACAGACGTGGAATCTACAATAGTCGCTGCCGCTCCACCTGCTGAAGTGTTCCCAATCAACCTGTAAAGGTTTCCGTGCCTTTGCGCTCTCATAACTACGAGTGCCCCTTTTGAAATTTTAAGGACACCATCAATACTAGTGAACTTGCACCTTATAGCCTCGAGTGCACCAAGAGGAATCAGACTTTTCTTCAGATCAGGAACATGCCTAACATCAGTGAAGGTATATTCCATCTCATCAAACATCTTGATGCTCACAATACCAATGGCCACAACATTACAGGCATCATCATTGCCCATAAAGACCTGTCCACCATCACATTCCTTGTAACTGGCGAACTAACTCCAATGATAAGTACTGTGATATGATACTCCTGTGTTAAGGATCCACTCATCTCTAAGATTGATATGCAAGTGTTCGACCATAGACATAGACAGAACATTACCTCCACTTGTTTCTTCATCAGATATAACAACATTGACCCCCTGGAAGAAGCCTCTGAGTTTTCTTTCTTTACTTTAGGATTTTGTGTAATCTTTCTTCATCTGTCAATTTATCCCATAGTTTCAGCACTTTAGTTTTCCTTTACCCTTGTCCTTGGATTTGGATCTAGGTCTTGAAGATCTTGTACCTCGCTCAGTATTTCTTCCCCTCGTGAACAGTGTATCGGAAGATGTCCTCATACCACCGTTTAGCTTTCTCATGGCCTTCCCTTAAAGGGCTGAGATACGGTGTTGACACTTATAGGGTTTTATTTGCAGTGCACATTGTGTCCCTAAATGACTCATACGATGCCGAAAGAGAATTCAACAATATATATGTTTGTTCCTCATCTTTGATCACTTCTTCCATATCCAGTAGTTTGCAAACCAATTTATTAAAGTTATTGATGTGTGCCTCCATATCTCCACCCTCTGCCATCTTGAAAGTATACCACTGTAACTTAAAGTGTAGGCGATTTTCATAGGATTTTTCAAATAGATATCCTCTAACTACGCCCATAAACTAGCCGCAGTTTTCTCCTACAAAATATTGTAAAGAACCTTATTCGTGAGATATAAACGGATGGAAACTAAAGCATTCACGTCAAGAGTATTTTAGTCTTCGTCATTCATATTCGATTCTCACTTCTCAAGAGCCTTAACTTCGCCTTGCTTGGTTAATAGACTAATTATCTTGATATTTCATAACTCAAAATTATTTTTGCTTAAGTACTTCTCAATATCAAACTTGGCGTTTCCTAGTGATGCTAATCCTACATATCCAGATCTCATCCCAAACGATAGCTCTGATACTGCTTGTTGGGGATTGTGCTGCGGAATCACATAGAGATGGATCTAGGATAGCAATCCAAGAGCTCCAAGCAAATACAAGAGAACATAAAGATTTAACGTGGAAAACTCTTGCGGGAAAAAAACCACGGTACAAAGCGATAGATATTCACTATGAAAGTAAAAATTAAAAAGAGAAAGGACTTACCAGACTTGAGCAATCCTCAAATCTCTCCCTTATTCCACCATTTTAGAAACCTCAGAACCCTTTTAGAAAGCCTTAGAATCCCTTAGAATACTTCTCAATTCCGTTTACACCCATATATATAGTTTTAGAAAGAATTATAAACGACAACGAAAACAAATCTCGCACTTTCGCAGTTTTGCAAAAAAATTTGCGCAGAATCTTATTAGATTTAAGACATCAAATACAACAACCTCTTGAGCCTAATTTTTACTTTGATCCAAAATTTTGGTGGGCCATAAAAAATGAAAACAATTTCCTCCCCTGATTTGCATTTCTCTTTACTATGGCCCATCGGAATTTTAGATCAAGGTGAAAGTTTTCCCCGTGGGGTTTCATGGGATTCCTAATCACATGAACCGTTCGGATTAGACGCCCATGACACATGTGCGAAGGTGCGCTGTGAGCATGACTCTCTCTCTCTCTCTCTCTCTCTCTCTCTCTCTCTCTCTCTCTCTATATATATATATATATATATATATATATATATATATATATATATTTAGGTGGAGAATATTTTCCTAAGGGAAAATCGTTTTTTTTTTTTTTTTTTTTTTATACTTTTTCTTGATCTATATGGCATTGTATAAATATACGAGGTCCAATGGTTATCACCTTGGTGAATGTAATTTTTTTTATTTTTTTTTCAAATGAAGAAAGTACTTTTTACTGTAAGTTTCTTTATCTTCAAGTTAGGACATGATATAAATATACAAGACCAAAGTTAGGAGATAAACCTATGATTAGCTGGGCATCTCATCTTCGAAATGAAGAGTGAGATCAATAATAATTTCAGGTCATTCTATCTGGGAAATATTGTAGACAAAAGGACTTGGTTAGTTATCATCTTTCCAAAAGGAATTTCTTGGAAAAAATAATGTTTGGATGAAAATACTCTACAAAAATAGTAATGTTTGGATGTAAATACTCTAAAAAAATAGATTTTAGGCTTGGGTTCAAATGATTATGCTAAAAGTCCAAATATCAATGTCAACCATTCCTTTCATGGGGCACTCAATTGATTGCACATGGTCTTTAAGGATTATATTAAATCAAATGATCCTAGGGGTCTGTTTGGATGCACAATAAATTCAGAACTTTGGAAAATGTTTAATATTCAAATTCAAAAATTATTTAATAAATTTGCTATTTGGTGTTCTTTTTCAAGTTAATGATTTTCATAGTTTTCTTTTGTTTACTCAGCCTCTTGGCATCTTGATTTTGGAAGAGGGGTTTACATTAACTTCTCAATTCCTTTAGAATCACTAGACATGGGATGAACCAAAATATCCAATCAATCATCACCAAAACTGATGGTCCAAATACAATATGAAATAAAAATATCCAATCAACCACCTCCTTTCCCCTTTCCCTTTGGTAAACCACTTTGGTTGGATAACTCTAACTAGTGACCACTAGGTAGGAACATATATTATAATAGAAAAATAGAGAAAACCCAATAACTGATATGGACCATTCATCGTGTGAGGTCCATCTTTGACTCTCTCTCTCTCTCTCTCTCTCTCTCTCTCTCTCTCTCTCTCTCTCTCAAATAACTTTGAGCATGGATCAAACGTATTGATCAAGGTGGTCCCTAAAAAGCTAAAAAGCCCCTGACATGACCATCCATTTTTAGCTATGTGGTGGCTGGGGCAGTACTCAATTCATGCTTTAGATGTAAATTGACCATCTTTCAACAATGAGATCATGGGATCGAGTGTCCATATGGTGTGGGTGTGTATGAGTGTGTTAAAAAAAATGCTCACCCCAATGTTTAATGAGCTGAAAATGATACATAAAACTAGGCATGGGGCAGTCAACTGGGTGGCGGCCCTCGGGTTGGCTTCGGCTTGGATTTTGAACTGTATAGGCGTTACCAGGGCCCATTGCACTTCCTAGAGTGCATGCTAAGAGCGTTTGCAAATAAAAAGAAAGAAAAAACAAATTCAGACCTTTATTTTTTCAACTAATTTCTAAACAATAATGTAAAGATGATCAGCAAGATTGCCCTATAGTGTCCCACCAATCAGACGATCCCAATCAATAATCAGTGGAAAGAATGATCTCATACATGAAGTATGTATGGGATCATCTCTACATCCAATGTGAAAGGGCCTGTTAATCTAGACAGTTCAGCTGATGGGCCCTTTTAACTTGGACATATATAGCTTGAAAGCTGAAGTTCGCATATGTTCGATCAGTGTCTGACTTCTAACTGGTACGAGAAAGTTGCGAATGGTTGTCGTCCATAAAAGAAGTGCATTAATTGAACGGTCAAGATCTTTTATCAGTCTGATTTCCAATGCACATTAGATGGAAGCCGATTGCTTACACAGTAAATTCTGTGGCCCCATGATGTATGTATCTCATCCACGCTGTCTATCTATCTGTTTTTTTACGAGTTCATTTTAGGAAATGAACCGGCCCAAATTTTAAAAATATATAAAGCTTAAGTGAATCACGCCAAAGGAAATGAATTAAATGACTACAGTTGAAAACTTGTTAGGGCCAGAAGTTTTGGATGAAGTTGATATTTGTGTTTTTCCTTCATCCATGTGTGAGCTCATGGATATATGGGATGACAAATAAACATTATTATAAGCCTTAGGAAGGTTTCAACCGTGGACAAGCTATTATTTCCATTGTTTCCTGTGGTGTGGCCCACTTGAGCTTTGGATATGCTTCAATTTTTGGCATCCGGGTCATGGATAGTTCACCTGGGTTGGGGTCTATAAGCAGGAACAACTGCCCTATGAAGGGCTTACTTTCGCTAATGCCTTAAAATGATCTGGAAAAATGGATGGTCCGTGTGGATAAGATACATTAATTACTGGTTCTTTTGTTGTGGTCCACCTGAAATATGTATCCGCTTCAGTTTTTAGATTATGGCCTAAATAAGCTGGAAAAGCAGATGAACGGCGTGGATATAAAATTCATACATCGAGGTGGGCCCTTACGGTCAGGGTCTCACCCACACGCTGGTTCCGAGATTCGCGCTCTATTGTGGCGGTTCCAACCAAGCACGGCCGTACCGGACTAACGACCTCGACGTGAGACCGGCCCGAATGGCAATCGGGATGGGCCCGGCCCCGAAGTTCCCGGGTGTAAGTAGCTTCCAACCTACTAGAAACGGATAGAGAGATGGCTTCTGCTCTGCTCCTTCGACGCTTCTACTGCTGCAGCAGCAGCAATGGAGCTTCTGCTCTCGACCCAACAAGGAAGAAGAAGCAACTCGTTTTCATGGGCTCTCCTCAGGCATTTCATTCATCTCTTCTCTCTCCCCTTCATCAATTTATACACCATTTCTCTGTATATATCCTTCAATTTTTATTTTTTTTGCAGGTCTCAGCATCAGTTCTAGACATTCTAATGAATGCTTGTAAAGAGCCCAATTCCATGTTTCAGGTATTGGGTTTTTTCCCCCTCATTTCCTTATGCTAGAACTGAGATGCAGACCAACTGTTTGATCCTTGGCCCCATGATAGGCGCTGAATGCTCATTTTCAGTTTTTTTTTTTTTCATTTCCTTATGCTAGAACTGAAATGCAGATGAACTGTTTGATCCTTGGCCCCAAGATATGCAGCATGCTTATTTTCAGTTTGTGTAATGTTCTGTTATCTAGACCGTTTGGAAGGACTGTTGCCTGAAAAATTCTCCTGGCTGGGACCATCGTAGGCTTTCAATAATTTTGCGTGCAAAGTGACAGTTTAGAAGTGAAATGCAGCAATGGTCCACATTCGGCTTTCAATCTGGGAGGGTTGGGGAGTGTGGTCCATCCACAGCAGGTCACATATCAAAGAATATATGCAGCATGCTTGAGTCTTCAAGTTGAAAATTGGGCACCCTGGTTGACTGATCAAGACCATTGATATTACAGGGCCCTTAGTGGATTCCAATTGGAAGATCAGAGGCATAGAGTTTTGGCCTTTTATTCAGATGGATGTAGACTGCTGCATTTTCTTCCTTAACCATCTATATGCTGGCCACCAAATTGATGGGTTAATATTTTCCAATATAGGAGACTTTTGGTTTGGGATTCACCTGCAGTGGGGCCCATAATACCAATGGTTATTATCACTTAACCATGGGCGCCACTTGTAAGAACTGAAAACCCTTACTTTTGTCACTGCATGTTTCCTTCTCTTGAAAATTGTTGATAAATGCTTCTGGGATTGTAAGCTTTGTGTTTCTCACAGATACTGCAGTTTGTTACAGAAATATCATATAGGTAATTTTAGGGCTGTCAATGGGCTGGGCTCAGGCCTGCAAAAATCAACATTTTGAATAGGCCCGGCCTGAAACAGTTCAAAATCCAGGCCGAGACCAACCCCAGGCCTGGCCTGTTGACAGCCCTGGGTAATTTTGAAACACACAGTGAAACTTAGAATATTTCTACTCAATTGTATGAAGACAGGCCACCCCAAAATAGCTGGGACAGGGCTATGGTGATGATGATGAGTTGATAAGAAGCATCAGCTGATCTGATCTATATAGACTGTTAGTTCGTAAAATGCCATGTATGTTTCAAATCCAGTTAAATTTGATGTGGAAGGTCGAACATTATTTAATGCGTATCAATATTTTTTTTTACTTTTGAAATGTTTTTTCTCATTATTTGAAAATTCTATTTTATGACTCAATTCAGTTCTTCCATGATTTTAGGCCCCGATTCAATATTCAGAACATTGGCATTTGTCATATTCTCTCTTGAATGAATACGGATTGCCGATTTTTTTTTTTTAAGTAAGGATCTCATTGTCAATATCTCTACAATGGTTATTGATGTGATGTGGTGAGGTAGCCACAAAAATAACATAATGGACTAATTAATTTGGAATAGCTTGCAGCACTTGTTACACAGCCACCTTCTGCAAGGAATAGAGGGCGAAAGGTGATGCCTTCCCCAGTTGCTCAACATGCTTTAGACACAGGTTTCCCGAGGGATCTTATTTTCACTCCAGAACGAGCTGGGGAGGTAGTGTTCTTTTTTTTCTTTTTTTTTTTTTTTTTTTGGGGGGGGGGGGGTGCCATGGGCCCCCACCATGATGTATGTGTTTGATCAACTCTGTCCATACATTTTCGTAGCTCATTTTCAAAATGAGGCAGTTTGAACGCCCACCATTAAAAACTTCCTAGGCCGACTATAATGTTTATTTGCCATCCAACTTGTTGACTAGGTCACATAGACCTGGATGAATGGAAAACACAAATATCAGCTTGATCCAAAACTTTTGTGGCCCCCAAGAGGTTTTTAGTGGTGGGCATTCAATCACCACCGTTTCCTGTGGTGTGGTCCACCTCAGATTTGGATCTGCCTCATTTTTGAGTTCACGGCCTAAAATGAGCTGGGAAAATGGATGTATGGCATGGATAAAATGCATACATCATGGTGGTACTGAATCCAAATCTTTGGGGGGGGGGGGGGAATGTGAGCTCATAGGCACTGTGACCGAACAACCATATTTACTGTGCATAAATTAATGACACAGCCTTTTCTGCCAAATGAATGTGTTTGTTTGGATGCTCGATTGAGTTAAGTTGAATTCAGAATCCAGTTTTAGGGGTGGCCAAAGTGGGGCTGGCTCCAAATGGTTCATGGGAGGACAGTCCGTTGAATCCCAAATATGGCTGTGTATAGTTGAACTAGAAATGAGATTCATTGGAATATGGGGCTAGCAGTCACCGTGAGCTAACTGGCTTTAGCCCCACTTTGGTCATTTCCCTTTTAACCAATGAATTCAACCATGGTTTTAAATACCGGTTTTGGAGTGCGACTCACATGGAGACTAGAACCAGCAGGATTTTGGTCAGGTGATTCGTTTTATTGGTTGAGCTGCAAGTTGTAGAAGTTCTTGATGATAAACACTCCAACCAATCACCTATATTAATTTTTCTCTGTCTATCATACTTGAAGAAAAGTTTTCATTATATTGTCTTGGAATGTTGTTCTTTTACTTATTTTGTTAGTTAATGAAAATATTGCCTATTGTCATGCAGGAAACATTCTTGACCAATTTCAAGGCTCTGAAGCCAGAACTATGTGTTACTGCAGCTTATGGAAATATTCTGCCTAGTAAATTCCTTGAGATACCACAACATGGTGAGTCAAAGATTTTTTATTTTTATTTTTCCTTCCATTGCTGTGAGTTGCTTGTGGAAGCAATAAATTGCGAGACAAGAATTGGAGGATAGTATCATCTATATAAATGCAATGTATGTTGGGTGGTTAAATTCAGTGGAAATTCATAGACCCACAAAAATAGAGGAACACAATCCTAACATGATCATGCAATCATCACACGAGAACAAAATCTTGTGCCACTGACCATGACAAATAAAAAAGCAGTATACCTTCTTTTTGGTTTTATTTTTTATTTTTATTTTTGAGGGATACTATGGTAATGCGATGGGTGGGTTGCCGCGGCGTTCCTACAAAGAAAAAGGAAAAGATAAGAAGACGTTGGATCCAATAAAGGCTTGGTTTTTCAAACTCATAATCTCTTTCTATTCAATGAAGAAAACCACACAAGAATCACTACTCTAACCTGCCATGCCACTGCACATCCAACCTTTGTCTCTCTATAAAAGGCGTTCCCTAATCTATTGAAAATCTCTCTTTGAAAGCTAACTAAAATCTAGTTTTCTTATCTGATTACACCACCAATTAGAAAACTGACACAGGATGGAATGATCTAATCTAATATGATGCCATGAAATTAAAAGACAGATTAACTAGAGCAATGGAATGATGAAATAAAGCTAATTTACTATAAATTCAGAAATTTCAAATTCATGACATGTCCAAATTCAAACCTACGACAGTCGCACAATGTGAATCTCATAAATGATTGATTAACCAAGACCTATGGGAGATAGAACCCCTATCCTAGCATAGGATTAAATTTGAATTCAATGGAAATCATGTGTCTTGTAGGAGTTTTGACGTGTTATGGCTGTTTAAAGGCTAGAAACTGTGGGAAATGGGTATGGGTTATCTAGGCTTAGAGGAATTAGGGTTTGGAAAATTAGGGTTGAAGTTTTGGGAGGTTTTAGGTTAGGGTTTCAGATTTTAGGTTAAGGGTTTTAAGACTTAGGGTTTCTAAAATTGGAAATATGGGTTTCAAGTTGTGTTTCTAAAATTGGAAATATGGGTTTCATGTTGTGGAAATTAGGGATTTATGATTTGGACAAGGGAATTTGGAATTTTAGGGTTAGGATTTTGGGAAAATTAGGATAAGGGTTTAGATATTTAGGGTTAGGGTTTTAGGGATTTAGGATTTTGAGAAGTAGGTTTGGATGGATTAGGGGTTGTAGAAAGAGGAAGAATGAAGCTTTAAAAGGAGAAGAAAGAAAAAAGACAGAGAAGAGATGAAGAAGGAAGAAAAGAAGAAGATGAGAGAAGATGATATGTTGTTGAGCAAAAAGAAAAGTAGAAAAGATAACTAGGGTATTGCTTCCCGTGGTTTCGCACCACCAATCCAATCATATGATGAATTTTTGCTCAATCTCAAAGCAAAACAAGAGAAAACTCTTTCATTCATAACATGCATAATGGCTAAGGTGGGGATGTCCAACCCTTTATAGCCTTAGAAAAGACCTTTTACAAAAAGACACACTCAAATAAGATTCTCAATAGAAAGACGATTAATGAATTAGATGTTGTTCCTAACTCCCTAATCTCAACACAAATATGTGCTATACAAAAAATAACGAAACATGTAAACAAGCTAAACAATTAAACTATTTCATGGTCCACGAGGGTCCACGATCAAGATGTTTAATGATGATGATACAATGGTCCGATCATTGTGTTCACTCAATCCAACGGTCTAATGTGTCTATCAAGCTCATATATGCAGCTCATGTGCATCTTCCCAGTGTGGGGTCCTCAAGGATGCATGAACATGCATATGGGGTCTTCAACGTGGTTAAGAATGCGAATTGGGCCAAGTGGGCCCCATGTAATGGTCGTCTAGCTATAAGGAGATTGGCTCAACAGTCCTCCTCTGGTATGGTTTTCAAATGTCCTCATTAATTCCCCTTGGCTGAGGAGATTTTGCCTCTTGCGAAATAAAGTTACGGTGACACTTGAAGAGACTCGGGTCTTGTCGCTGAAGCTTTGCCTCTGTGATCCACGTACTGTCTGACTTTGGCTTGCCCCTCCACTTGACGAGGTACTCTTGGTAACCTCCATGTCGTGTGGAAACCAGTCGCTCATCCCAAATATCCTCTATCTTTTCTCTCTCATAGGTGTGTATGACAAAATATGTAGATACTGGGAAGAATGGTCGGGTATAGGCCAAGGGTCATGGGACAGGTCGGGGGTGATATCATCAGGATCAAGGTGATGGTCTGAATAAAGGCTAGTATGTGTAGATGTTGGACCCTTAAAAGACACAAGATCTTCTACATTGAATGCAAATTTATTACCCATGCCAAGTGGAAGATCTATAACATATGCATCGTGTCTCAAATTATTCAATATCTTATAAGGTTCTGCACTACGGGCTTGTAGTTTCCTAACGGTCCTTTGCGGAAACTGTTCAAGCCTTATATGAATCATCGCATAGTCACCTACCTGAAACTTTCTGAACCCGTGATAAGAGTCAGCAAATATCTTGTATGTTTCATTGCTCATGTTAAATGCATTTGCGGACTCTAACGACCTATGTGAGACTAACACGGGAATAAGATATATGGGCTTTCTAGGCTCATATACTTGATTTTCCAGACCCGCTTCCTCTGCAGGACTCATTTAATCATGAAGAATGTTTGGTAGAGTCAACTCGAGGACAAGATCTAGGGCATGTTGAATGTTCCGCACGAGTGTAGGCTCATCTGGTATATCCTCTGGGATAACATTACTAAACCCCTCCAATACCAGACTCACTTTAGGTGGTAATTCTACACAATCATCGGGTGTAACCTTAGGTGGTATCTCCATACTAACCCTAGGTGTGTCCTCACTTGCCATGTGGACATACACCGTCAAATCAACTTTAGTCTCCCTTTCATACTCTTTGACATTTATTATAGAGAGAGACTCAAAATGGAATTTCTTCACATATTGAGGATCACGTTTCTTGATGTCCTCCTTTTTCGTGGTGCCTTTGGGCGGGAGAGGATTCAACTTTATCTTTTGTGCCTTTGGGTGGGAGAGGATTCAACTTTATCTTCTTACCCTCATGCATAAATGAACATGTATTCGAGCGACCAAATAGTGTCACATCGTGATCATACAACTAGGGTCTGCCTAAAGTAATGTGCCCTACATCCATAGACAAAACATTACACCACAACTTGTTTGTATAGGAACCAAATTGGAGGGGAATGGTACAACGCTGAGAAAACAAAATCGAAGACACATCAACCCATGAGACTTGATAGAGCCGAGGGTGAGAAACGACTATCAAACCTAAGCGATCCACGATGCTAGCAAAGACCACATTGGTGCAACTGCCACTATCAATGATCACCTTGTAGTATAGGAGTTGGATGCCTCACACTTATAACAGTGGGCCCCATGTATTGTTGCACGGGCTCCTTAATACTATTGTAGAGGCGGGCCATACGTAAAGAGGAGATGGTGGGAATGTGCTACTCGCATGAAAGAACTGAAATGATAAATATACCCTAGACATATCCGATGCATTCCCTGTTTCAGAAGTCTACGCTCCTCCCCTTGACTAATTGCAAGGGTAAATTAGGCAAACGTTGTTCGCATTTTATATAGTAGAGATATATGGTACAATGAGTGGATACTTAAATATGTGTGAATATCACAACACAACATATGGTCTTCAATGATCCTAATTGTTTATTTGCTTTAATGCTTCTAAGTGTATCATGTACATGCTGTTGGCTGTGGGTGGAGATGTGTGATGTCTCCTAGCCTTATGATCGACAATTGCTTATAAAGAGTTTTGACTTGGTTTTTCATATTTTCTTGCGGTCTGACCTCAAAATCTTTCAGCAAGCACAACCTCTCTTGAATCCCTCATCTGTTTCCTCTTGTCAAAGAATCCTGAGGTTTGTGTTTCAAAATAATAATAATAAATAAATAAATCACAACATTGTAAATCATAATAGCACTTAAATTCCATGTTCTTTGTGTTGGGAGCTGCAGAAGCAAACCCCGAGTAGAATCACACAAACAAAAGATAAACGTAAACAAAGTAACCACAGAGAACACACGATTTTACGTGGAAAAGCGCCAAGCAATCCACTATGAAAATGAATTATAAGAGATAGAATCGACTTACAGATGCGAAAACCTTCTAAAAACCCTAGATCTCCTTTAGAACAAGTCATCTATCACTTATGATTTCTCTAATCTCGCATTATACCATATATATATATATATATATATATATATATATATATATATATATATATATATATATCGTGTTACACCCATAATAGGAAATAAATCGCACAATTATGCAAAACTGTGTGCACCATCGATTTAAGCATTGATCAATCGAGCCTCCATGTTCGATCAATCGAACATGCTCCACAGAGTTATTTTGATTTTTTTGAATTTTCCCGATCGATCGAACCCAAATGGTCAATTGATCGAAGCTACAAAAAATTGTCCAATGCGCAAACTCATATATTCAGGGTATTATCGATCGATTGAACTAGATTGTCGATTGATTGAAATCTCGTGCTCCAACATAGATTGGAGACACCAATTTCAACACTTTGGAACTGAGGACTTGGTTTGGAATCTTTCAATGCGAAAGAACCATGTGGATGCACTTTGGGGATGCGATGGATGTTGACATTTGCAAAATTTAGGGTGTATTTGGTTACATGTGAATTGGATTCTGAACATTCAGTTTATTACCATTCACAATGAGGAAGTAACCCAAATTGAAGTAGGTTTCTCTCTCCAATTTAAAAGTGACGTAATTGTGATGTAGAGCCCAGACCCTCAATGAATGCTACGGAGTAAAATCACCACTTGGTTTCTTCATTCATTACACTAGTACCGGCACTTCAGTTTAATAGTGCATCCAGGAACCCTCATGTGAAAAAAGAAAAAGAAAAAAAGAAAATTCCAAACTATCAATTCCATCTATTTAAGATGCTTCTACACAATAGGTAGTAGTATGATCGTGATTCTTGTGTTTAATGTATTTCTGATCTTGATTTTCTCAGGCACAGTCAACATTCACCCTAGTTTGCTCCCTCTATACCGTGGTGCTGCTCCTGTTCAAAGAGCACTGCAGGTTCGTGTATTTTTAGAGTAACACAAACATTTTACTTAGTTCTGACAGTAAGCATTATCATACTCTTGAATACATGCATTACTTCTTTGTGCATTTGTGAATGCAGGACGGTGTCAAAGAAACAGGAGTCTCGCTTGTGTACACTGTTCGTGCATTGGATGCCGGACCAATCATCGCCAGTGAAAGGGTAGAAGTTGATGATCATGTCAAAGTACGTTAGAAACATTATCAGAAAAAAGTTACCTTGCTATGAACTTGGAATGTACTTACCAATTGTTTCCCTCTTGCATTGAAATTTCATGCAGTAGTTCTTATGGGAAAGATTGTGTGCCTGGTGTGCATGGAGATTCTGTTTGGACATATCTCCCACCATCCAACTATCATGGTTGAGGATCTTAACTATCTTTGAACTTTTGAAAATTCAAAATTTGAAATGCTTATAGATGCCCCTCCTACTTTCTCAGAATTGTGGGAGATAATGCATTTGTTCACCAACCCTTTGTGCTCCCTAGACGTGTTGAAGTCGTGCTCATTTTTTGTTTTGCGTTTCCTAGATATATGAGTAATCTCTAACTTGTTTTACTCTTCTCATTTGTGGGTTTAATTTATAATCCAGTATATCTTTGTTGGCTATGTTTGGTTCCAAAATTGAGTTGGGTTCCAGACATTCAGTTTAGTCAAGAGGAAATGACAAAAACTAGTGAAGTTTCCCAATATTCATAATTAAAAAGTAGCCTTCAAACAGCTGTTACATTCCTTTTGAGTCTAACCGAGGGTAAAATAAAAAAGTCCCACTTGATTTTAACATGCAATTTGCATCCCGGTCAATCGATGTGATTGTTAAGGGAATCATGATCTGATTATTCCATTATTCAACTACTTATTGCACTTCAATCCAATCGTGCATCTAAATGCACCCTTTTAAGTAACAATGGGTAGCTCCTCATCAAAATTTCCATCAATCTGGCCAATCCATTCTTGAGTAAAATTTCCAATCTTTTGATGAAATTAAAACCCTAATACTTGAACAGCTATGTGACAGTTACTAGTAGAGCTGTACACGAGTCGAGCCGAGCCGAGTATCACCCTACTCGTACTCGGCTCATAGAGCCCGAGTCCTGCTCGTACTCGACTCTACTCGGCTATTGAGCATGAAATCGCTACTCGTGCTCTACTCGCCCGAGTACGAGCCGAGTACGAGTAGAAAACGAATACAAGTACCGATGCCAGGTGAGGGCATTTTCGTCTTACAGTCCTTTCTATATAAACCCTATCCCTACCCCCTGTTTTCAAACACGGTAGAGAGAGCAGAAAACCCACAGCGTCAAAAGCAGAGATAAGAAGAAGAAGACGAAGAAGAAAATTAAAAAGGGCTTGCTTCCATCCAAAATTAGGGTTTTTAGCGGTGATTTCGATTAGTGTGCGTAGATTTTCCGTTCTTGGATCGATTCGACTTGCAGATAATCGCCATGGTCGAAACCTGGTCTTGAATCGAGCAGTTTCCCCTTTGATTCCATGCATTTCTCGTTTCGATTCCTCCGCTCTCATCCTCTCATGGGAATCTTGTACTCTTCATTCCTGAAACACTGACATGTTCCAGAGGCTAGGAATGATACGCTCAAAAGCCTCCATAAAGACGAATATTGCTTGTACAGACTCTTGCGTCGCTGTTCTGAGCTGAGAGAGGAACGTTTGTTTTCCATCAAGGAATAGCCGTTACGGACGAGATCTCAGCCATCGGTTTTCTTCCGTGGATGGAACTGGAGGAAGGATAAGCTCTGCGGTTCTTGAGAGGAATATCTTCTGCGGAGGGGAGAAGTCGTTTCTCAGCTCTGGTTTTCATGCATCGAGGGAATCGTTGGGTTGTCGAGTCGTATCGGACGATTAGTGTATGAGTTCCTTTTCTGGTCTGAGGCATTTAAAGGCATAGGAGGATCACTGAGTCGAGTCGAGTACCTCTCGACTCGTAATCTAAACAAGTCTAGGAAACCCGCTCGTACTCGGCTCTAGCTTAGACGAGTCAAGTATTCTGTTGAGTATTCCGAGTTGAGTCGATCGAGTACCTGAGCTTAGCCTGCTCGTGTACAGCTCTAGTTACTAGTGCATAAGTATTGTTGTGTATGGCACTATGTTGGATGAAACTTGCAGGTAGGGCATCGATGCATCATCGAGTGAACTCCAAGCAATCTGTTCCCATTCTTGACCAATAATAGCCAATCTGTAGCATGTGCCTATACAGAAGAAACCCTATTTGATGCCACAAGAACTCATATGCACTTCCAACATTGCAAAATCAACCTCTTCTTCTCTCAAACGACGCAGAGACCCAATGCAAAAACACATCACCAATTAAAGCATAGCCCATAGCCTATCTTTTTATTATAGCTGCATTGGTCTTGTCCATTGGGAGAAAACCATGACCGAGGTTGTTGAGATCGAGTAATACGACTAGTCACCACTGGGCCACACACATCATCATCTCTTTCCTGGGCGGGAAGTCGTCCAGGTTCATAGTCTCATCCATGCCACACATCCATATTGTCAAATCATTGCCTTGGAGAGCCAGTTTTGTTTCAAGGGCGGTAAAGGCATCAACGAATTTGCTGGTGCACCTTGAGATGTGGTAGACGAAATTCAGCAAACTATTGCTTCAAGAAGATCGCTTTAGCATGAGATGGCTTTAAATGGGCCTCATGAACGTCATACCCATTCGTATGCTCATCAATAAGTTGAGTTTCCATATACCCCTAGATTGGCTATCTTGTATGCTTTGAAAGCTAGCTCCAAGCCAGCTCTCAATGCCTCATATATTGTGACTTGGTGGTGCTGGAGAAATTCAACTACTTCACGATGGGGATTGTCCAACCTTTTGGGGTGGTGAAGACTAAGCCAATACCTTCATTGCCACTAGAGGCTAACCCATTAAAGTAGAGAGCCCCTTCAAAATCTCATTCATTTGAGAATTACTCTCGGACCCACTATACTAGTCCATAAACTCTACATCCCAGAATACATCAACATCAACGTGATTCTAATCTATTAAAGAGCAAAGGAACGGAGATGCTCCTCCATCTTTGTGCCTATAAAATTACATGCTTAATAATTCCCAAATACTTTTAAAAAAAGAAAGAAAAAGATTATAAGTAACACAAGAATTATGCTTCAATTGTTCTTGTAGAACAATCTACTTGTTACTATAGCACGGTACTGTAGTAGGCACTATAAAACGTGAAAGAAGAGGAAAGCCCTAATTAATATAAACAAAAGATGATAAGAGAATGAGAGCTAGGTGGGCCATATCCACTTTCATTAACACTCCCCTCCAGCTGGAGTATAGTGGTTGTCAAGCTTGGAGAGTATGCATGTTGATTGAGTATGGCCAAGAGCTTGGTGAGCATCATCAAGTTGATCTTGAGACCGGATATACGGTGTAGAGATTTCACCACTAAGACCTCACGTATGAAGTAACAGTCAATGTGAATGTGTTTAGTTCTCTCATGATCATGGTGTGCCGTAAAGGCGATTACGTAAAGGTAACACTGGCAACTGTTACACATTACGGGGTTGTAAAGGCCGTAACGACCACTATGGAAAAAATGACACGTAAAGGCCGTTGCAACCCCCATAATGGCCCGTTACGCTCCCCGTAAAGGCCGTAACGGTCCATTATGGGGCCGATATAGGTTCATTGGAGTTTGTTTTTCTTCTTGTTAAAAAATAAAAAATAAATGGAAAAAGGGTAACCGTGACAAGAGCCATAACATCCGTTACAACCCGTATCGTAAAGGTAACAGTGATAACCATCATGGCCACCATTACCGTTACAGAATACCTTACTCATGATAAACTTGATTGGTTGCAATATGGGATGCTGCCTGATTATTTCAAAGCACATGGCCACCATTACCGTTACATCTCTCTCTCTCTCTCTCTCTCTCTCTCTCTCTCTCTCTCTCTCTCTCTCTCTCTCTCTCTCCTCTTGTGGTTCTTTACTAGGGAAGCCTTAGATCGTGGTTTTCACATCACAAGGAAGAAATACTTTATCCTGTAATTCTAACATACGTGACTAACTACATCACAAGATGCAAACCCCATCTCCTGTCACAATTTCTTGATCCACATTAACTCACACGTAGTATGAGCCATTGCTTCGAATTTTGCTTCTGTGATTGATCGGGCCACAACATTGCATTTTACTCTTCCATATAACTAGATTTCCTCCTATAAACGTGCAATACCAGTAGCAAACCGCATATCTACTAAAAAACTTACCCAATCTGCACTACAATATCCTATGATTTGAAGATGATTGTTCCGTTTATATACAATTCCCTGACCTGGTGCTTCTTTAAGATACCATAAAATTTGAATAATTGCATCTATGTGAGGTACCCTCTACGAGTTCATAAACCGGCTCACCATGCTCATAGCATTAAGATATGTCTGGCCAAGTAATGGTTAAATACATGAATTTACCCACTAGTCTTCTACAGCTTCCTCAGTCTTCGAATACATCTTCTTCAACAAGTTTGTGATTCAAATACATTAATGTATCAACCGGCTTAGTACCAATAAGGCTTGTCTCCATGAGCAAATGTAGAACATATATCCATTGAGACAGATTAATTCCTTCTTTTGATATGACCACTTCTATACGGAGAAAATATCGAAAATAACCCAAACATTTTGTGAGAAAATTCCTATGAAGATACTTCTTAAGCTCCTCAATCCCCTTACTGTCACTTCTTCTAATGACAATATCATCAGCATGTACTAATAAAAAAGACCTAAGGTGCATTTTCATTCAAAGGCGGAATGATCATCATGGTTTCGAACAAGTCATAGTCCAACACAACTTTACTAAATTTGTCAAACTATGCACATGGAGATTGCTGACTCCCCCTAAGCAACAAATCCATGTGGTTGCTCCATACTCTTTTGTGAGATCACCATAAAGAAATGTTTTTTTTTTTTTTTTTTTTTTTTTTTACATCCAATTAGAAGAGGGACTAACCATGGTTAACGCCACAGAAAGAATGACATGAGTGGAATTTATCTTGGTAATGGGAGAAAATGTTTCAGTATAATCAACACCAAAGATTTGAGTATATCCCTTAGCAACTAACCAGGCCTTCAAATGTTCAATCGTTCCATTAGGATGAAATTGAACGGATGAAATTTTATGGTGTACACCCACCAGTTTCCCGGAAGGTACACTAGTGAGCTCCCAAGTGTTATTCTAATAAAGAGTAGTCATTTTCTCTTCTATTGCTTGTTTCCACCTCTTATGTAATAATATTTCCTGGTATAACTTGGGCATAGAATGAGATGACCAGGATAGAGCAAATCTACAGAAAGTGGGAGACAAGCATTGAAAGTAGACATTTTTCAATAGAACGATTAGCATAAGCATGCTTACGTTGTCCTAAGATAATAGGAACATTAGACGTATCTGGATCATTAGGCTCAAAAAAAGATATGGTGGCATGGTATCAGAGCATGGTATTGTAGCAGTACTGTAGCGTGTGAAAGAAGAGAAGAAAAAGAGGAGAAGAGAAAAGAAGAAAAACGCCCTAATTAATATGAACAAAAGATAACAAGAAAAAAGGAGCTAGGTGGGCCATATCCATTTCCGCTAATCAAAGCATCTTAAAGCGAGATGAGCTTCTGGTCTCTTGGTACATCCAATTCATGTATTCTGAAACGTGTTTTACGTGCTATGTATTTTATATTTTTCAGAAATAAATAATGCAGTTGTTTAGTTAGCATTAATTGGGTGCAATATGGTTTCACATCTTGTTTATAGTGGAACTTATATTCAGCATCAGTTTTGGACTTGGAAAATCTGTTTGGAAAGGCTGCTTCGAAAAGTTTGATATGCTATTGCTGATTTTAAGTTTGTCGTTGGTTGGTGATGGTATTTTCTTTTAACATTTTTATGACTAACTAGGCGAGCTCAAATAGCTGCAACAAGGCTGTGATGATGATAATGATTTTCATAACAAACCTCCTTAAATGATCTGCATGCAGGCACCAGAGTTGCTTTCAAGGCTATTTGATCTTGGTATTCCCTCTCTTTTTCATTTGTCATTCACAACTAATCATAGACCATTAGACTGAGATGGTTTGCATCTTGCTACCCTACATACCTTTGATCAATGGATGTGCTTTCTTGTATTTTTAGTGCATTCAAGAAAGTTGGTACGTGGCCCTTTGAGAGCCAACTTTGTTTATTTATTTATTTTTACACTTCAATGTGTATGACGGCAAGTGCACTTGCACATTTTGTGGGTGTTTCCCCTATCGTGGGGCCCACCTTGATGTGTGTGTTGTATATCCATGCCATCCATCAGTTTTTTCAGCTCATTTTGGGCTAATCCCTAAAATGAAGCAGATCCAAATCTCAAGTGGACCACACCATATGAAAAGGTGGTCATTGAATGCCCACCATTAACAACTTCTTAGTGCCCACTGTAATGTTTATTCACCATCCAACCTATTGATAAGGTTACACAGATCTGAATGAAGATCTGAATGAAGGGAAAACACAAATATCAGCTTGATTCAAAACTTTCGTGGCCCCAAGAAGTTTTTAATGGTGGTTGTGCAATCCCTACTGTGTGGTCCACTTAAGATTGTGATCTGCTTCATTTTTGGGACTATGCCTTAAAATGAGCTGAAAAAATTGATTGATGGTGTGGATATACAACACATACATCAAGGTAGGCACCACGGTCAGTGTAGCACCCACTAATGTGTTACTCGGGTAACACCTAATCTGCTCCCTCAGAAAATTGTTCACGTGGCATATATTTACTCAAAGTAAATCAATTAAACTGTGGGGCCTGTTGTCGCTAAGTCATCATCCCAAAATCAAATTGTTTTAATGACATAATAACAGCAGATTTTTAGACACTTGTTTACTAAAATAGGACAATTGGATATTTTTCATTCTTCACTATATAATAAATGTCCGTCAATCGTATAGTCAAATGATGAATGAGCATAATTTCGGGCCGATTGCATTGCCACGATAGTGCCATAAATTGCATGAATTTGGAGCCGATTTGGGGCATCAAGTGGTCCCCCAAATCGTCGACATTTCTTATCCAAATTCAATTTCATTTTTTTTTCCTTAAAATTTCTTAGGGGGAATGATGTCAAATATTTAGGGATTGTTAGTGGTATGATTGTTATATATTGCACAAATTTAGGTCTGATTTGGGGCATTTGAGTGGTCCTTAAATCAGGGACACTATTCATCTAAATTATTATTATTATTATTTTTTCTTATAATTACTTTGGGGGAATGATATCAAATGCTTAGAGATATGCATTTAATGCAAGGGCATTTTCACATTGGGCTCGAGTGGGGTCACCTGTTGGATATAGGGGCACACTCGGGGTGGGTGACCCATGCGATTTGGGGCCCACGAGGGAAGTCTCGTGTTCAAGACTCCTTACCAGGGGTGAGTAATGCGCATTTCACACCGAGCTCGAGTGGGGTAGCCCGTGGGATGCGGGGACACACTCGGGGTGGGCGGCCCATGTGATTTGGGGCCCACGAAGGGGGTTCGGCCGAGATCCTAACCCATGAGATGTGGGGCCTGGGCTATGAGATAAAGGGATTAATTCGCCAAACTCTAATAGTTCGAGCTTTTAGAGCAAGTGGTTAATTGTCCTGCATCAAATTGGTATCAGAGCGGGAGGTCTCGTGTTCGAGACTCCTCACCGGGGGTGATTAATGTAGGGGCATTTTCACACTGGGCTTGAGTGGGGTCGCCTGTTGGATGCAGGGGCACACTCAGGGTGGGTGACCCATGCGATTTGGAGCCCACGGGGGAAGTCTCGTGTTCGAGACTCATTACCAGGGGTGAGTAATGCACATTTCACACCGGGCTCGAGTGGGGTAGCCTGTGGGATGCAGGGACACACTCGGGGTGGGCGGCCCATGTGATTTGGGGCCCATGAAGGGGGTTCGGCCGAGGTTCTAACCCATAAGATGTGGGGCCTGGGCTATGAGATAAAGGGATTGCTTCGCCAAACTCTAACAGTTCGAGCTTTTAAAGCAAGTGATTAATTGTCCTGCATCAGCATTGGTCGGATAAGTGCCATATATTGTATGAATTTTGGGCAAATTTGGAGGCATTTGAGTGGTACCCTAAGTCAACAACATTATTCATCCAAATTTAATTTTAATTCTTTTCTTAAAATTTCTTCAGGGTATGATCTCAAATGCATAGGGATGTGCACTAGTGAGATGAGTGCCATAGCTTGCATGAATCTTAGGCGAACTTTGGGTTGAATCTAAGAAGATGAGTGCCATAGCTTGCATGCATCTCGGGCCAATTTGGGGTAAATCTAAGCTTGTCTAGTCAATAAAATCATCAGACATGTTGAGGCAGCATTCTTACCAAAGAGTGGACCATTACGCTATCATTAATATGTTAAAAATCACAAAAGAATACATATTTGGAATCCTCTAAATATTTTGGATTTTTTTTTTTTTTTTGAGCTTTTCTTTTTTAATAATAATAAAAAAAAAAAAAAAATAAAAAAAAAACCTGTTATGGGGGTTGTAACGGCCATTGCAGCCAATATGCATATTGGTTTTCGTAGGCACGGATACGCCCACTGAAACTGTACAGCACACCTTGGTAATATCTCCACCATTGATTTGTATTTTTTTTTTTTTAGAAGATTTAATTGTAGCTACATGGAGATCTTTAAAAAAATAAAAATTTGGAATTTTTTCAACGGTCTACACTTCCATGTCTTTCAAAATTCACTAATACCATTGATATTCTAGTCCATTTACCAACTCTTCTTGATTCTATGTTTTTCTGTTCATCATCAAACAATCATCATCACCTAAACCTCCAAAAAAAAAATTTAATAACAATAATAAAAAATCATCATCATTTCATTCATAGCCTTTTCCCAGCTATTTGAGGTCAGCTTTATAAATCCTGTTTTGCCAACCATTCTCATCTCCCATGTTTTTTCAGTTCTTTCGTAAGATTTCTTTACAAAAAAGGGCATCTGCATAAATTTGTTTGGTCAATAGCTGAATGTTCTTTCTTTACAATCTTTCTTGGAGTCGATAGGATCGAAATTGCTGATCCATGAACTGCCTTCTATTTTTGATGGATATGCAAAGCTGAAGGCACAAGTTCAAGATGATTCTAAAGCTACTTTGGCTCCTAAGGTATTTCTTCAGACTATATGTAGCATGAAATGTAACAGTCTTCTTTGTTTTCCATACACCAATTGTCTTGGTTAGATCTTTTACGTGTTTTGTTTGCAATAAAGAAGAAAAAGACAGATCGTTTATATTCCCGCATTAGTAAGCTCGTTATATTTATACAGTATGCATTGAAGGACAAGTGGTGGAATTTTGGGTTATAAGGTGTTGCTTCATCTTACTGATCAAGTGATGAACTGACATAAACTTGGGTTGCAACTGGCAGGCGCCCAAGCATGCCTTAGCAGACCCATGAGCTCACAACTTGAGTCCAAACCCAGCCAGGACATCCCTTGAGCCACCGAACCAGGCTCAGGCCAGGCTGCCCCACTAGGCCAGCTGACCTTTCAGACATTTAGGAGACTCAAGCCCAGGGCTGGAGTGACTAGTAATTGAGCCCGATAACTCAGCCTCTGCCCAACCTGTGAGTCTGTGATGGTCAGTACATGGAAACTCCTAACAAGGGATTAAGCGCAAATGCATGTATTGGCCAATCCAAGATTGACCAATACAAGGATCCAACAGGCACTAAAAGCAGAGTGGTGAAATGCTAGAAAGCTCCCCTTCTCGGACAGTAGAATCTAGGTCACTGTGATTAGTTTAAAATTTATAAATTGAATATATAAGTGCGTCCATCAATAAAGAGACCCCTGAAAAGAGTAATACTGCTTGAGGTGAAACTGAAAGTGAAGTGACTTTTATTAGTTCGGGGTGAGAAAAATTAATCCACTTCTTATGCACTTGTTTGCCATTCGAAGAATTTTGTGATCCTTGATGAAGGGCATGCATAGTATTCTCTCCATTTCAATTTGTACGAGTGGTCCCATGGTTCGATTATCCAGAACGTTGATCTGTGGATGGAACAAGCCCCCAAATTACCTTGATTAGAGGCATCCAACTTTGGCCCTTTTCAGTTGAATGTGGATGATCACGCTGTCCTCCTTGTTTTAACCATCTGTGTATTTTTTCTATGCCACCAACAGAACAGTGAGATCCGTCACATGATGAGATTTGTGGGCCATGGTCCCATCCACTCTAGGGTCATCAGATCAACAGTTTAGTTCACCTAAGAACCAGAGTATATTATAATTATTTCTTGGGGTCTATGATCATATAATTCCTCTCCAGTCACTTCATGTGTTTGATGGCTCTGTCCTTGCAATCTTCTTTAGATTGACACCCACCAGTGAAGCTATAATTTTCTTATGTTAGATAAAATCCGAGGAGTCATGGCTATCCTTTACTCAAGAGGCTTCTGTCTTACATAACAAGGTTAGATCTCACTTCTCCATTTTTTTTGCTATACAGTGATGAAAACGACCTTTGTAGGTTCGGGCATTTGCAGGTTGGCCTGGAACTCGAGTCCAGCTTCAAGTCGTTGATGGCGATGGTCAGGTTGATGTCCTAGAGATCAAAGTTATCACCACAAGAGTTGGCAACTCTAGTAATGTTTGCGATAATGAAGATGACATAACTTTCAGTGGGGGCGTCTTGGTAATTCCATGTGCTGGACGCTCAGCGCTCGAGGTTCGATAGTTATCCTCAACCTTATCTTACAGTTTTAGAGCTCTATTTGTAGTTTTGTTGAGCCGACATGCGGCGAAATGTGCTGACCTTGTGCATATTTGCGATACGTAAAACCATGCATTAGTTGGGTCCTGCTGTGTTGGCGACCTCGCCCAAAAGTCAGGCTGCACCACTCACCAGGCAGGCTACATGTGTTGAAAGTGGTTAGCTGGCAACTTCCAGTGTCTCATACATGCATCTGCCCAATGAATTGACAGGCCTAGCTCTTTTTGGCCATTTGTGATCTGGATCACTATTCTAACGGATTTATAATTTTGGTTCTGTACTCCTAGTGTAAGATTAACTTGCAATGTCAATCTATATTTGGAATGTAGAGATTAATATTTTGATTTATATAACAACATACATATAATATTATGCATGTGAGACCTATAATAGTGATATTCATCATTTCATATATAAATTTTGTATCAATTCATATATGAACTATATATACCTCCGTATATAATGGAGTGACCTGCATTATACTACTAGTCTACCACATGTTAGAGGAAGTTGCGCACCATGTGCTTGTCTGCGTACCATGTACTGGGCAATCCACAATCCAGCTAACCTTGTTCAGACCCATCTGATTTGTCTGGGATGCCAATTAGAATCTTTGGCTAATTGCGGAGGTGTGTTTTTGACGCTTTTGCTTGCTAAGGTTCTCTAATGCTGGCTTTATCAGGTACTTGAAATCCAGCTTCCTGGTAAGAAAGTGATGAGTGCTTGTGATTTTTGGAATGGATTACAAGGTCGGAAGCTGAAAAAGTTGCCATAGAAGAAGCTTTCCTATGTTCACGCTTATGGTAATGAATTTCATTTTTTTTTTTTAATAAATGAAAAAACTATTATCCAAAATTCAAAAACTTGAAACCTTGACTCGATATCCTGCAGGTCAGATTGACTTGAAGGCTCAATGACTCGACTCAATATTTATGATAGAATTAAAGTGGACTTTTTAGTTATATTAAATAAGTATTTTTACTGCAAAAATCTTGAGGAATCTATATTTTACCAAATAATGCCTCCACGATTAGAAATTATGTGGAGGTGTTTTTTTGAGGGATGAAATTACAAAAATACCCTCATTTAATTTTATTTTTCTTTAAGAAGTAGTGAAGATCAAGACTTGTGAGGCCCATGTGGTATGTGTATAACATCCAACCCGTTAAATGTATGCCTCCACACCGTGGTCATAACACGAAGAACACATCAGGTCAGTCAAATCATCAGATGGGCTACACCTGAGGTGGGATATTTTGGATGGTGTACGGTATTTTTTATGGATTTGCGCACCTTACGATTGGATCCGCCATATTTTTGGTTCATCTCATAATAATGTTGGTGTGCATCTATTGGATGGGTAAGATGTGGGACACATACCACGTGGGCTCCACAACTTTTGATTTTCCACTTTATAGCAAAGAAAAAGCAGAGGAGAGTAATGTAATTTCTACTCTTTAAAAGCACTGCCCTGGAATACGGTTACCGGAGGCAATATTTGGTAAAATCCAATTTTGCAGTAAAAATCCCTATTAAATATTTCAAAATGAGGGAGCAGAAAAAATCAGCTAAAATATACAATAATTCAGGGGTTGAGGGTTGGTAGATAGCACTAGCAAGTGACTCAGTTCTAGTCATTCTGAGTCACATTGATTTGACCGAGTCCGTGAGCCGATTCGATGAGTCTGGCCAAGTCAAGCTCACTTCTCCGCAAGTTTCTTAGTGACTCGGCTTGAAATCTCATTGAGTCTGGTTGGCTCGGTCTAGTTTCAAGTCAAGTTACCTAGTTTTAGAAGTATTTCGTCGTCTTTCTTCCCTTTTCATTATTCAACTTCATCATCTGTAATTGCTGGTCCTCATTTCATCATCCAATCTCATGATCACAATGTGAACCTAGATGCAAGGTAAATTTGAGTGTGCACCCTTCCCAAGGGTGCTAGGACATGCTAGCTACAAATCTCGGTTAAGAGTATCTCAACTGCCATTTGGGGTGGAAAAAAAAAATTTTAATAAAATGCTAGATTGCTTAATGCAGGCTGTGTTTTCTATGTGGGCCCAAACACCCAAGCACATTTTGGAAAGCCTGCCAACAGACCTCAGTTTGACGGTTCACCCAAATGTTATCTGCGTGACTAACCAAATCAGTCGGTCCACATGCATTGGTGGAAATTATTGGACCCATGTTTATGGGGCTGTCCAACTGAAAACAGGTGGAGCCCATCTTTTCCACCAACAGGAGTTGGGGAGGCTCAAATTTTGTAATGGATTGGAAAACCCAACCCTTGTGGAAATGTCATGTTACCATCTCGAGATGGCGTATTGTAGGGTAACAAATGGGTTCAGCTGGGCCAATGAGGGCCATGATGAACTTAAGTTAAAGAGAGCACATGAGGTAAAGAACCTAGTCCCAAGCCTGCCCAGACTGCAGGCCAAAGATCAAAGCCATCTGTGTTGTCATGTGCCAAGCCCAATAGTGTTTAATAAGTCGGATTGGACCAGGATATTTTGCTGCTCCTTGGACTGGGCCTTGGTGGCCACTTCCACCCCTACGATTGTTATGCTATGGATGTTGCCTGATGAAATCTCTTAATGTGGTTTAGGCACGAGTCGTGGGTGGAGCTGATGAGAGCTGACGGCTGAGGCTGAAGGCCCATTGGAGTGGATGGTCATTCTGGTATTTTGTTCATGCCCATGCCTTTTGCTTTTCAATTGTTTGGTACTGTATCTGTTTTGGTACATTGGGCTTTCTGTAATCTCTAGCTCCAAGCCTTGCAATGTTGGTTGATTGCTTGCCTTTCTTGTCTACCTATGAATCTGAATGGTGGGCCTCACATGCTACACCCAGCCGCATGTGTCAATCTGGTATCCATAGGCTGTCCAATCATCATCAGGTGTCAGCCATCATGTAGGTAACATGGCCAAAAAATCAGACCAGTTCGCTCGGCTGGGTCAGGCCATTGACCCAGTGGGATCTACCAAATGGAAGGCTAGCAATCCTCACACATTACAAGGGGAGCACACTTACAATGGTAGAGTATGTTGGATCATTTCAAAGTGCCATTTACAATGATGCTGTTTGTTTCTGCATTTTTTTTTTCTTTCCAGTTATATTTGACTGATTTGTAAATACTTAATGCTACCTTGAGTATGAAATGCTCAAATGCTCTCAGAGCACTATAAGTTACAGTGCTGCTAGTTTCTTCAGTTAGCGTGGACAGTCCAAGAGATAGATCTGAACTGTCCATTAAGTCTAGAACATATCTCAAGAGCTACAATGCAAAAATAAGATGTGATGATCAAATCCATCCTAGATTCGGCCTTTCTTTTTGCAACCCATGGATGGGTTAGGAATGCATAACAGAAGCGATTCTAAAAGAATCGTAAGCAATCCGTGATGGGAGCTATCAAATAGATGGATCCAATTGTTGGTTAGACATTTATTTATTTATTTACAAATTATCTTCACATTCAAGGCCATTGATCTGATGGTTAAGATTAACAGATCGGTGTGATACTTGCATGGTAGCACATGCAATGTGTGTTGGACCTAATGGACAGTCTTAGATCCATTGACTGGACAGTTTAAGTGTCTCAATGCAACTGTGAGCACTCATACAATGTTATTATCTTAATTAGGCTGCCCCGTTTTTTTTCTCAAAATAAAAGCGACAGGCCCATGGAAGAAAGTTAACCCATTTATTCTTAAAATGCCCCTACATGCTATGGCAAATTAACTACCTCAGTTCAGCTATATTTATCGATCAGAAATGTTATTGGCTATCTCAAGTCTACTACATTCTGAGTTGGTGTGTGGGGCCCACCATGGTGTTTGTATGACATCTCTTCCCATCCAGCAAGGTTGTCCCATGATGTAGAGCGGGCCACGGATATATTCTTGGCATAGCTAAACCAAAAGAAGCCTGAATGGAAGCGGACGTAGTCCATTAGATCTAGTCCCGGTTCTATATAGGGCATTACATAATTGGGACCTAGGCATGCCCGGATTGAAGATTTCATTTTGGAAATGGAGAAATTGTTGTTCAAAGTTTGGACCATAAATCAGCCATAACTTTTGATCCTGGTATCATCACATAATGCACAACCTATCGATCTTTATGTGGTGGGCCATTTGGGGTCAACCAACCCCCGTAGCGGGTCATGTCGGTCCATTTCATGAGAAAATGCATCTTTCTAGTTCAAAATTGCAGTTTTAGAGAAAAAATATATATTATTTTTAGTAATTTTTAACTTTGTCGTATCTCCTTCATTTTAGAGTTTTAGCTCTCAGTTTTTCTTTAGAGATTGATTGTTATGGGAATCCTCTAGTGAGGTTAGTCTATGACTTTCTATTTTTGGCAAAACTTGCTATATTGGGCAAGTCCTATTCTAGTTGAATCAGGACTTACATTAGGGTTCAAGTCTTTCCTATAAGTGGTGTAATTAGGCATTCTATGATTACTATTGAATAATACAATTTTAAACTTTCCTTTTGTATCTTGTGGATTCGAGGTTTTGACCACTTAGAAAGACAATGATCTTTCCCATTATTGTTTCACGCCCTTCCGGCGTCATCCCACCATGAAATTGGATGCCACAAGGATGATGTTAGTGCCCCATGTGCATGTGGAGTGGTTCATTGTTATCTAGGGTGTGCCCAAACTTGTGGTTGGATTGACTTGATTTTTTGGGGCGTCCCATTTTCATGGTGGGACAACCTTGCTAGTGGGAGAGATGTCATACAAACACCATGGTGGGCCCCACATACCAATTAGTATGACATACGAGTAAGTGTGTGATTATTTCTCTTTTCCTAAATTCCTATTTAGATTGCAAAGTTTGAAGCTGTGTTTAACATTATGTATTAAAAAAATGCGCCGGTATCTCACTTGTTTACTCCTTCACAACCTTCTTCCATTTTTGGTATATGTCTATGGACTGCTTATTTTGAGGATGTTGTAAGTGTAAATGGATTGGGTCGAACCCACCAATGGCTTACAACCTCGCACGATGCGTTCCAACAGATCTTCTGGTGTATTTCTTGGGTTTTTAACATCTAGTATCAGAGGCAGTACTACGTCTTGTGTTCGTGTCAAGGAAGGGGTGACCCTTGGAAAGGGCAACCTTCACAGAGCATGGTGGTATGTTATGTACAATCTCAAATGGCTTTATGGCCTAGCTTAACGTGTTCCATCCTAGGGCTTTTGTCCTATTGGAGCCCACAAGTCATTGAACCCAACCTCACAAAACAAGGGGCTAATCTGAATTGGGACAATTTGAAGTGGGTTTAAATTGTAAGTTTGGACGATTTCCAAATGGGTTTGGTGGGACCTCTCAAAATCTACCCCACTTGTGGAATTTGGGCCGTGATTGGGGTACGATCCTCACCTGGACCGAATTAGAGATGGGCGGTCCTGTCAGGGGATCTGTAGAGCCCACTGTGATGTATATGCTTTATCCATAGTGTCCATCCATTTTGACAGATGATTTTAGGCCATGATTCCAAAAAGAGGCAGATTGAAGGCTCAAGTGGACCACATCAAAGGAATCAGTGACTTCCTAACGCCCATCATGATATTTATTTTCCATCCTAAGGTCTCATAAACCAATATGAAGGTAAAACATAAATATCAGCTTCATCCCCCAAAGGAAGTTTGCAATGGTAAGGTTTCAATCCCCACTGCTTCCTGTGGTGTGGTCCACTTGAGCCTTCAATTTGCCTCCTTTTTGGGCTCATGGCCTGAAATGATTTGTCAAAATGGATGGACGGCATGGATAAAACATATACATCATGGTGGACCCAAAGAGCCCCTGACAGGACCGTTCGTCTCTAGCTAGGTCCTGGTGGGGTAGTAGCCAATCCGCCGCCGTGGCCGTCCAATTTGGGCCCGACCCAGACCCCAGCTGAGATCTCAACCTTGAAATTTCAAATATATTTAAAGCCTAGACATGGTCATCATTTGTGTGAGAACGGATTTTGCTTCATATTTTGACCCGTCCAAGATATTAATGAGTTGGGTGTGGACCAAAATATATACCCCATCACTAACGTGGTTAGTGTGGGACCCCCATCAATCTGACCCAATCCATTTCCCGCTAGAACCAACTGCAATCTATTTCACCTACACATGGATGGTGAATACCCAATCTGGACGGTTGGTGGGCCCCAAAATGCACTAATGGCCCAAGAAACAACTCTGATTGGAAGGCCACCTTGTGGGTTCCATGATGAACTGCTCCGATGCGACTATTCTGACTATCCTACCATGTGTTGGCAAATGGGTCGCAGAAAAGTAGAGAAACGATAAAGAAAAAGCATCTGTCTATATTCAATGCCCACAAACCAGCCGTTGATCAGATAGTATTGCCCAGTGAGAGCGTTTCTTCTTCTTTTTCCACGGTCATTAGTCCACCAGGTGATTGTGTGAGTTGATGATTGGCCAGGCTCGCGTGTAGAGCCATGCACATCCACACACAAGCCCATGCAGATTTTTTTTTAAAAAAAAAATCTTAAACTTTCAAATGCTCAGGTCTTCGGCCCAAAACAGGGATCGGATAAAGGAGTTATGTGTAAGGTTGGCAACCAGAGACAGCTCATGAATCCCAATAATTTGAAATTTGGAGCTCATGTTAGTGCATTCAAAGTAGGCCACAACATGAATCCTGACTTTTAGCTCATATTAGGGCGCCAATTGGGTACTACCCCCACCAGGACCTAGCTAGATGCTGACGGTCCTGCAAGGAAATCCTGTGGGGCCTATTGTGATGTATATGTTTTATCCATGCCGTTCATTCATTTTGACAGATCATTTTAGGCCGTGAGCCCAAAAAGAAAGTAGATTGAAGGCTCAAGTGAACAACGCCACATTAAGTAGTGGAGATTGAAAGCTTACCGTTGAAAATTTTCTGGGCACGAATAAGTTGATATATACGTTTTTCATACATGTCTTTGTTACCTTATGAACGAATGACAAATAAACATCTCTGTGGGCGTTAGGAAGTTTTCAACCGTAGGAATTCAATCCCCATTTCTTATTGTGGTGTGGTCCACTTGAGCCTTCAATCACCTCCTTTATTGGCTCAGGCTTAAAATGATCTATCAAAAGTAGGCCCCATAGTGGGATGCGGATTGCCCACTGAGAGTGGTAGCAGCAACTTGTTATTGAGAAAATTATCACTGTAGACGCCACCTTTTATCCGGCATCTTTTCTTAACTGCCCAAAACTTACCTTCCCAACTTAGACCCTTCACGTACGGACAGAGCATTTGAGTAGAGCTGTACACGAGTCGAGTCGAGTATCACCCTACGCGTACTCGGCTCTTAACGCCCGAGTGCTGCTCGTACTCGACTCTACTCTGCCAACGAGCAGGGACCCCCTGCTCGTACTCTACTCGTTCGAGTACGAGCCGAGTACGAGTAGTAAATGAGTAAAGTCGAGTCCGAGTTTTTGAGTCAAATCCGAGTACGAGCACATGAGTTGAGTACCGAGTACGAGTTTTCGAGGCGAGTTCGAGTCCGAGTGAATTTGAGGCCAATTCGAGTAGGGTTTTCGAGTAACGAAACAATAAAATATATAAATTGCACATAATCACATTACATTGTTACATAATTACATTAATGTCTTTACATAATTACATTACATTGTTCAAAATGACAATTTATAACTAATAACCTTTATAAGATGAGTGCCTTCCTGTTCCTGTATTGTCATCTGATCCATCGGAACTGCTATCTATTTTTTCATATACAAATTGATTCACTTCCTCTGAGTCAGAAGGTGAAGAGATTTTTCCTTCGTACTCTTCTACACTTTCAACTAGATTTTTCAAACTTGCTTTATGTGAAGAATTGTATGTAGTACCCAATGCCCTATAAAATTCACCGAGACGAGTCAGGAATTTCAATTTGTTACTTTTTTTTCTTGTTCTTGTTTGTCGTACTCGACGAGTAACTCGACCCTACTTCAACATCGTGTTGTCTTTGACTCGAATATCGCTGAAGTCTGAAAGTATCTTTCATAGTGCGTTTTATGGCGATTTGGAATTATTCTTCCTCCGAAGCTTTTAATCTGGCTTCCTCCTCTGCATCTTTTGTGGATGTCATTTGTGTACCAGATCCAGAAGCAGAAGGTTTGGATGGAGTAGAAGACTTTCTATTCGAATCTAACAGGGCTTGAAAAAGAATTTGGACATCCTTGGCGCATTGGGGCATGGTTTTGCCACCTCGACATGACAAGTGTAGGCGAAAGCGATTAGTCTTGTTTACAAACTTTACGCCACACAAACCATACTTAATCTTTATTTTTCCAGACCGTGGCGGTGATTCAACTAGGGAAGCATAGTCCCAAATGTTTGTCGATGGCTCAGATGACGACATTTCTACATTCAATTTTTAATAAAAAAATCAGAATATTGATAAATAAATTGAACTTGATATAGCAATAAAAGAAAGCAATATAAATGTATCAAAATTTAAAAATAAAAGCAAATGAACAGGCATATGTAAATAAATATCAATGATTCAAAGTCTTCCAAACCACATTCCAAAAGAACTAATACTTTTGTGTTTGCAGTTGCAGTGAAATAATATTACAGATCATTCAACATTCAGCCAAAAAAATTTGAAAAATCGAAAATAATTACTAATCTGTAGGTAGAGACTCGTCATGAATCTCGATCTCCTCTTCTTCATCATCATCATTCATATCTCCTCCCCATATCGGGCGCAACCAATCTTGCGTACAAATCAACGCTTCAACTGTGTTTGGCGAAAGTGAGCTTCGATACTTACTCACAACCCTTCTCCCTGTGCTGAATGCGGATTCTGATGCCACTATTGAAATTGGTATTGATAATATGTCCCGTGCCATTACAGATAATGTAGGGTATTTTAATTCACTAACCCTCATCTTCCACCATTCCAACACATCAAATTCAGCTCGCACTACGATTGGCTCCTTGAGGTACATTTCTAACTCTGATTCCTTAGTATCAACTCTCATTCGTGCTTGTGCCAAATATGATATGTATTCATTTAGCACATCTGAATTACCAGGTACAGAAATATCTGCATCTCTACTTTCTTCAACACCCGCTGCGGGTAAAGTATTAACATACGATTTATACAAATATTCAAGGGCTTTACGGACCTTAGACGTCTCTGCTGCCGCTCTTTCAGTAGAATAAAGCTTCATGAAAATAAAGCTAACCAATCCCATATTACAACGGGGATCAAGAACAACTGCCAAGGACATCAACAGATGACATTCGTCCCCAAATCTAGCAAACCATTTATCGAACTTCGTCTTCATACCAACTGTCATTTGGCGTATGAAATCTAGACCCGCACTGACATTTTTCTGCAGAGCATCCTTAATCTTCCAAAGAGATGGAAGAAACAGATTCGCGGTTGGATACTGATTCCCAGAAAAAATCTTCATACACTCGTAGAAAACTTGGAGAAATGTGTGAACTTGTTGTGCTTTAGCCTAATCATCTGTGCTCAGCAACCAAGAATACGTTCTGTCACGCGCCGCGTATTCAGGAAATGCAAGCTGTAATTCCATTGCCGCATCTAACATTTCATAGGTCGAGTTCCAACGTGTATAGACATCCAATTTCAACGTTTTTTTAAATGACACATTCAAACGTTGGATGATGTCATTCCATACACTCAGTCTCGATGGCGACCCCCTTATATATTTCACACTTTCTCTTATGTTCTCTATAGTGTCGTCGATTACTTTCAGCCCTTCTTATACAATCAAATTTACAATATGAGCACAACATCTAACCTGGAATATTTTTCCTTCAAAAAATAAATTTCCTGTAGCCCTAAACTGGTTACGTAAGCATGAAATGACACTGTCATTTGCTGAAGCATTGTCTAAAGTTATTCTTTGAAATTTTCTTCTCAATGCCCCACCTTCTAGACAACTGTAGATGCAATCTGAAATCAGTAAACTAGTATATGGAGGAGGAAGGTGTTTGAAGTTCAAAATTCTCTTGCATAGTTTCCAATCCTTATCGACATAGTGAGTGGTTAATGAAAAGTATCATTTTCTTTGATTGGACGCCGTCCATAAATCAAAAGTCAAAGCTATTCTGGTCACTGAAGCTAAAACTTCTTTCAGTTTCATCTTCTCCTTTGCGTACATCTTCATGCTTTCTCTCTGCACTGTGACACGGGAGACATTCTCTCGCCCGAGGGTTAAGGAATTGACAGAAGCCCTAAACCCTTTACTTTCAATCATTCTGAAGGTTTTTCTTCCAAAATCACTAATCTAGCAAACCACTCATTCACTTCTCTTTGTCAAACTTATGAGTGGACACTACGCCTTGGGAGTCGTCCCTTCGACTTCGTAAATGACAGCGTCTGTTGGTCGGGAGGAGGGAGTCTTGCTTTCTTAGGACACATCTTCAAATGTCTAATTAAATGTGTCATAGATCCTCCTAGAATCTTGCTGAATAACCCTTTGCAGTTATTACACTTTATCTTCTGTACACTGTTAACTGTCACATCTTCGAAATCATCCCACACTGCTGATCTCTTCTTCTTCCCTTTGCATGCGGTTGACGTGTCTGTGTCTCCCTCTACTATTAGAGGAAATGTGGCCGATGCACCCATTCCAGGGGTATTTGGGCTTTCATCTTGACTAGCCATCTATAAAATAAAGTTCTCGATATGTTATACAGTTATACTTAGGGGATAGGGTCCTAGTCTCCTAGATGGCTAGACCGCTAGATGGGCATAATTACTTAACTGTCTAAATCAGTCACCCATTCAAAGTTAGATGGATTGTAATGCTTCATTTTCCAATTTAAATGCTACGCCGAAATTCCGGCAGCATCTTCCCTTATCTCTCTAGAATATATTAATCTTGTATTTGATTCCCATGTCAATCATCAACACAAAGTGTGGACATTTGACGACTGAAGTAAATACATGAAATATATCTAAAGAGAAAAATGAGAGACGAAACCAGAACAGATATATGCATTTAAATTGGAATAAATGAAGACATTACAATCTATCTAACCCTGAACTGTCCAAAAAGGGACAATTTGAGCAATTTCTATGCATCCAAGAACACACACGAAATCTATGTCCTGCAACATAAAAATCCTCAAATAAAACTGATTATCCTATAATACGCTAGAACAATACAAATAATAATAAAAGATGACAATCAAACAATAAATGGATTAAAAGTGCAATCTGAAAGATGAATGCTAAGTGTAATAACTTGAGTGCACTAAGCATTCCTCAACCCAAATGCCAAATCCAATCAAGCATGGATTGGGAGGACTCGACGCATTGAAGGGTTTTCAGAATCCAAAAATCATTTAAAAGTATGGATGGTATGCAATTAGAATTAAAGGAATTGTAAATATTCTCTCATACTAATTTTGAGACCTCTCTTTTTAATGAGATTATCAATAAATTTTCTTTTTTTGTTTATTTTTTAAAGAAAGAGAATAGAATGTGTAACATATATAGTTGTCACTAAACTATTAAAGTATTAATCCATTATCGACTACAAAATTAAAATTACATCAATGGAATGATTTGAGCAGTCAATTCATAAACTAGCGCTATAAATCAATGATTAAAAAAAAAAAAAAAAAAAAAAAAAAAGAAAAAGAAAAAATTTAGTGGTTCAATTATGATCCTATGCTGTGGTCAATTCAAAAAATGAAATTTCAATCAGTATATCAAACATTACATTACATATGTCTACTAATTAAAATTATTAATATTAATTTAGTAATTATATTTAAACTCCCATAAGTATGCTATATTCATATCATACCCATTAACAAATCTCTACTAATCTACTATTAGTCTATCACTAGGTAGGATGAAATGAAAATACAAAAATCAACTAATAATTATTTTATATACTATTAAAAAAATAATTCTTACCTGATGGACGGACGGGCACCGGGCAGAGGTGAGACGACCTGCGGACAGGGGCGTCGGGCAGGCAAGGGACGAGCTGCGGACAGGGGGGTCAGACAGGCCACCGGACAGGGCAATATGATTATGTGAGCGCCCTGAGAGAGAGAGAGAGAGAAGAAGAACACTCAAAACCGTAAGTTTTTCGAGTAAGGAAATGGCGACCGGGGCAGTGTAGGGACCGATGGGTCGGCTCCACGTGGCCGTGCGGGTTAGGGTTTTTTAGGGAGAACGTCGAACGACTCAAAAGTTCAAAACGACCGAACAGCAGGGGCACACGGGGCCCACCATGGACCATCAAATCAGTGTGTCATAGGGACGAGTGGCGAGGGAGAGAGAGAGAGAGAGAGAGAGAGAGAGAGAGAGAGAGAGAGTGCATGCTAATGGGATGCACTCATCGGCGCCGGACCGCTGGTCGCTAGGAGGGGCAGTCACACCGGTCGGGGAGGGAGGTTTTTTTGTTTTCTTTTAGGCGGGCGGGCGAAAGAGTGAAAGTGACAGGGAGGGGGGGCAATTTTAGTTTTAGGGCTACCCTGGGTCGAGTACGAGTCTCGAGTGCCGAGTCGAGTACCCATTCGAGTATACGAGTTGAGTACCGAGTCGAGTACTACCCAACTCGTACTCTACTCGAAATAATAACAAGTACCAAAATTGTACTCGTACTCGGCTCTAACAACCGACGAGTCGAGTCGAGTTATTACTACGAAGCGGGGTGTGAACACGAGGACAGTCGAGAGTCGAGTAGCACCCGAGTTTTCTCTACTGCAGTTTTACACTCTACATTTGAGGATGAAAATACACCTGCTTTTCAGCTGCAGGTGTATTTTTATCCTCAAATGCTCTGTCAGTACATGAAAGGTCTAAGTTGAGAAGGTAAGTTTTGAACTGCCGCAAAAAGAAGTTGGATAAAAGGTGACGTCTACAGTGATAATTTTCTCCTTGTTATTGGACCGGCACGGTTTCGTGGATCCATGGAGGTGGGTGGGACCCTTGAACGTGGGCCCAGCATGATGTATGTGACTAAATTCCATCTGTATTGAAAGCTCATTTTAAGTCATTATCCAAATCTCAGATGGGACATGGTAAGGAAACAGTGGTAACTGACCATTAAAAACCTCTTGTGGGCCACAAAAGCTCTGCATCAAGATGAAATTTATATGGTCTCTTCGTCTAGGTCTTTGTGACCTTATTATATGGTCTCTTCGTCTAGGTCTTTGTGACCTTATCAACAGATTGGATAGCAAATAAACATTGTAGTGGAATATAAGAAGTTTTTAACAGTAGAGATGCATGAACCTTCTTTCTTTTCTTTTCTTTTTTTTTTTTTTTTTTTTTTTTAAAATTTTTAACACACGCGCACACACACTCACACTCACCCTCACGCCGGTGGAATTTCACCACATGTGATACTCGAACCCTTGACCGGGTGTTGAAACTCCTTAGTGTCTACCACCCGAGCAAGAGTGAGGGTCTAGTTTAAGGCATGAACCTAACCAAGAAGCAGGTCCAAATTTCAGGTGGGCCATACCACAGTAAAATAGTGTTGATTGAGCACTGACGCAAAAGTTTTGAATCAAACTGGTATCTGTGTTTTCCTTCCATACATGTCTGTGGAATGTAATCAACAGATTGGATGGAAAATTAACATTACAACGGGCCATAGGAAGTTTTTAACAGTGGGCGTTTAATCACCATTGTTTTTCTGTGATGTGGTCCACCTGAGATCTGGATCTCCCTCATTTTTGGGCTAATGAGGAGCTAGAAAAATGAATGGACGGTGTGGATTTAAAGAAACATGCATCTTGGTGGGGTCCACGTAGCAACGGCCATAAGCGACGTTGGTACTGCAATCCGCATCCCTAGGCCTAAAATCAGATTTGAGTTTGGTTGATGGACAACTGTATTTAAGCAGGATCGACATCAGCTATTTTGCATTTCAACCGTCCAATAAATGTCTACCAATCCGCGATTTAGGAAATCATTTCAGTGCAAAATTTTGTTATATGATTCACTTAAAGGCGGAACACGGTTTGGACGGTTTAAATTCGAGTCATTACGTGACTCTTGCATAATTTCTTAGTGCCTGCGTATGAACCATGACCCAGAGTATCAAACATTCTTGGCGGGTCAGGGTCAATGCAGGTTGATGATATGACGTTCTTCCCTAGTTTGACACGTGTCATAGGAGGGACCGACTTCATAACTGTGCCACGTGGCTGAACCTTTTTCTCCGGCTCCGGCTATTTTTGTAGGCCCTCGGGTAACCATTTTCGGGACAGGATGGCCAGAGACCCGACTCCGTGGAGCCTACCGTGTTGTATGTGATTCTATCCACGCCGTCCATCAGTGATGCCGCATCAAACTGAGGCAGATACAAAGCTCAAGTGGAACACACCATGGGAAACAGCGAGATTAAATACATATTTCTGAAAACTTCGGATCGGTACTTTTTCGTTATTAATGTCTTCATGGCCTCGTGAACATGTTCCATGGCAAATAAACATTGTAGCGGGCCTTTTAAAAAAAGGTTTTTTAACAGTGGGTGTCATTATCCCTACAGTTTCCTATCCACTTGGGCTTTGTATCTACCTCTATCTTGGAAGTGAACGCTATGGACCTTTGGGGCGTGTTTGGACAGTCAGTGGGGATGGGATTAGATGGAATTGGGAGGGTTATCCTGCCCCATCCCATCCCCTTTTCTGTTTGGGTCGGCTAGATAAAAACCACTCCACCGCACCCGGATTCCGACAATCCCGGGTTATAAGTTTTCACTGCTGTGTAGGGCCCATCAAGATATCAATGAGATATTCACAACCCTCATCATTTTCACCTGCCTACGTTCAGCTATGAAGTTGTTTTGAAGAAGATGTAAAACAGTGAGTGGGGGCACACCAGAAGAAGCAGTGGAGATGCACACCCATCTATTTGTGACCATCCAAACACCCTGCTGTATATTCCATGGCCTATCCCAAACCCATGGGATTAACAGACAAACATTGACACCACCATCATTACCTTAAAAACCATTCCATCCCACCTAATCCCATGGAATCAGTCCGGCCAAACACGCCCTTGTAGTGTGTTGACGGCACCATGTTCTTTAAGTCCCAGCATATCATACGTGTCATATCCACGTTGTCCATTCATTTCTTGAAATTATTTTTAGGTAAGGCTATAAAATGATGTAGATCCAAAGTTCAAATAGACCACCTTATATAAAGTAGTTTTAACAGTAACATCCATTGTTGAGATATTCTTAGGGCCGATATTATTTTACCATCCAACTTGTCCGTAAAGTCACGCTAACTTATATAGAAGTGAAAGTCAAATTGTACCTTTATCCAAAACTTTTTAACTCCTCTTTATCCGGAGCTTTTTAACTCCCGCAAAGTTTTCAATGATAGATTTTCTAATCTCCACAACTTTTTGTGGTGTCGTCCACTTGATCTATGGATCTACCTTAATTTTCAGCCTATGACCTAAACCAATACCTCGAAATAAATAAACGGTGTGAATGTAACACATACAACATAGGGGTGGGACCCGTAGAACTTGGTCGCCCCACACATTTCGCTTCCCTAGTTTTTAGTCTCATGCCTTAAATTATCTGAAAAGACAAATATACAGCAACACATATATATCAAGGTGGGCCACATAGTCGGATAACCGAGCGTATCCCTAGAGACCAGGTCTTCCGGCAATCCGCGTCCTGGACCATGTAATCATGACAAATGATCCAGTGCTGTCGGACCCCAGTAATAGACTGGCATATTGCGTAAGGTGTTATTGTCTTTTATCTCCGATATTCTCCTAGCCCTTAGGGTTACCATTTTTTGTGACGTTGATTGCCACGAGACCCGATCACCAGGGACCCGACTCCATGGGGCCCACCCCCACCGTGATGTATGTGTTTTTTATCCACGCCGTTCATCTATTATGTCAGATCATTTTAGAACATGTATCCAAAATAGGCATATCCATGGGGTTGAATGCTTACCGTTGAAATTTTTTTGAGGGGCATAGAAGTTTTAGATCAATATGATAGTTGTGCTTTCCCTTGTCTAGGTGTTTGTGACCTTATGAGCAGGTAGGTGACAAATAAACATTATGGTGGGCCCTAGGAAGGTTTTAATGGTGGGTGTCATTATACCTACTGTTTCATGTGGTATGGTCCACTCGAGCTTTGTGTCTGCTTCAATCTGGACTCTTGCCCTAAAACGATATGGAAAAACAGATGGATAGTAAGGATAAAACACATACATCACGGTGGCCCACAGAGTCAAATACCTGCGGATATCCGTGGAGACCGGGTCTATTTTATCACTGCCTAGTTTCAACGCACGTTTTATAATATGGAGTGTATAACATTACACTGATCAGAAGGTTTCGACCATCCAATTATTAGCATATGAAATGGATGGTCCAGATCATTTGTCAAAAGCAGGCTGGATTAATAATCGGATCCATTTTATTTGTTGGGACCTAGGCCTCGAGGAGAGGATAAGGCAAGTGTGCGGATGGATCTGATGAGTTGATTAGTACGTTTTACATCAAAGCCCATGAAATGCATGCTGTACCTAATAGACGGTCCCGATTGATCGATCAGATGTCCAAGGTGTCCGAATGAGACTAGGAGCCCCATGAATTATGATGGTTTCTAAAATGAAATCAATCGTGTAGCATGATCCAATACCATTGACAAATGGTAAGTGCAGTCCCCTCACACGTGAAAATTAGCCCACGTGTGTAAGATTAGACAGCCGTTCTCTCTGTGTAGATTCCCCTGAATCTAAAATCTGACAAATATGATCATCAAGTGGGCCAAACCTACACACAGAATTCGAACCGTTGATCGGAATCTATTAACATTTACTTAAGGTGTGGTCAACCTAAGGATTCCGATACACCCTGATCCATAGCTCAAGTGGTAGACTGAGTGAAAGATACCTCGTTTCAACTCAGGTCTCGGTATCAATTCCCTACTGGGGTTGGCTAACAGTAATGTGTGAACTGGCAGCGGGTGTACTAACAAAAAATAAAATAAAATAACCTAAGGATTCTGGTAGGTCTATTTTTTCAGACATTGCATGTATGTTATTATGGCCACCCTGATGAGAGGATCAGATCTCACACGTGTGCATCTTTCCATGTACTAGACCGATGCTAGCAGCATTTCTCAATACCCCTTCCAAAACTCCGTGATATTTCAAGCCCCATTAATAAAGGAAACAGTGTTTTTCTTGAAACTCACTTTTTTTTTTTTTAGGTTTTGTGGAAAACATCAATTTTCATTTTCTACCTCTATTAGAAAATAAATAAATTTATTTTCCTATTTCTATTTCTAAAAAACATTTTTTTTTTAATGATGGAATTAAAATAAGTTTTTCAAGTGTTAAAGCCCAAATGAGCCACTATCCATATTCAATCGTCTCACATATGACATGTGTCACATATGCTAATGTGTCAAATGAGACATTGCACCCTACATATTATATTCTTCCACATGTACCACCATTCATCTCAATTGTGCCCCCACAGGTGCAAAGTACCCCACTTGCGCCAAAGTGCCATAAGTGTCATTGTCCATATTTAGCTTTCAAATATGCCATTTGTGAATGGTGCCAATTAGTATTCAAAATATCAGTATCACACTATATATTGCACGTTTGGGATACAAATATATATTAGTTAACGCACAGGATATATCGTTTGTCGCACGGGATATATCATTTGTATCGCACTTTTTGAGAAACATGGAAAAACATTGAAAAAATGATTGAATTTTTCAATGAAACTACAGAGATCATTAAAAAGGACCTTAATACACACTTTTAAATCATAAAATCTCAAAAAAGAAGTGCACATAATAGGTTTTCTTTATATAGGCAAGTTATGCGCTGTCCTATTGAACTAAGAGAACTATATTTAATATTCACCCCGTCCATCCATCTTTCTATATCATTTTAGGACATTATCCAAAAAATGAAGCAGATCCAATAATCAGATAGACCATACCATAGGAAACAATAGTGATTGACCATTACTGGGCCACAAAAGTTTTGGATCAAGTTGATAATTGTTTTTTTCTCTTCATTCAAACTTATGTGAAGTTATCATCAGATTGGATGCCGAGGCCTCACCTAATTTGCTTCCTGCACCATACTTAAATATGCTCGTATAGTACTGAGTAAACTCTGTTGGGCCCACCGTGAATGCACATGGCTTATCCATGCTGTCCATCTGTTTTTCCAACTCATTTTAGGAGTTATGCACAAATTTGAAACATATCCAAAGCCCAAATGGACCATACCATAAGAAACAGTAGGAATAATGATTTCCACCATTGAAACCTTCCTAGGGCCCATAGTTTTGTTTATTTTTCATCCAACCTATTCATAAGATCACAAGGACATGGATGAAGGAAAAGAACAAATATCGGCTAGATCCAAAACTTCTTTGGCTCCCAAGGATTTTTTAACGGTAGACATTCAATTCACACTGTTTTCTGTGGTGCGGTCCACTTGAGCTTTGGATATGCTTTATTCTTTAGGCTAAAACCATAAAATTATATGGTAAAATGGATGGACGGAGTGTATAAAATACACAAATTACAGTGGGCCCCATAAAGTTTACTCAGTACACTACTCACTGTGTGATCTACTTCCCACCACACTACAAAGACCGACGGTGACACTCCTCCTGCTCAAGTTGTATGATCGTTTCAAAGTTATATGGGCCCCACAATAATGTATTTATTATATCTACACCATTCATGCAATTGGAGAGATCATTTTAGATCATGAGCCCAAAAATGAGTCATATCCAAAGCTCAAGTGGACCACACCACAAATAATAGTGGGAATGATTCTCACCATTAAAACATTCGTAGGGCCCACCATAACGTTTATTTTCCATCCAATATGTTCATTAGGTCACATATACCTAAATGAAGAGGAAAAACAAATATCATATTGATCCAAAACTTCTGTGCCCCCCAAAAGGGTTTCAATGATAGACTTTGGATTTGTCTTATTTTTCATCTCAAGCCTTACGACGAGCTCGCTAAATGGACGAACGGTTTGGATATAACATATACTTCGTGAGGGGACCCACAGAACTTGGTGACATCAACGCACCAGTCAACTTGGTGGTGTGCGGTACACCAGCCAACTCAATTCCCATAATAATAATAAATAAAAAAGGCTCGGATGCCCTTTTTTGCAATGCAGAGAGGATTCCAGCCTTCCGGAATCCTAAAATCTCTCCAAAATCTCACATATCTTCAGATTTCAGTGAGGATTTATCTATATTTCACCCAAATACTCAGATTTCGATGTATTTCTCTTTCAAATCGGAGTTTTTGTTTTCACTAACCTACAAATGATACTTCGATTTGAATAGCTCACCAAATGGAAGCTTCCAATCTTAGCGATCTCTTGTACAGATATCAAAATCCACCTGTTGAAAGTTTCTCTGTTTTTTTTTTTTTTTTTTTTTTTTTTCTAATTTTTGTTTATAATGATGTTGTCTTGAATGATATTTGGTGTAAATTTATTTCTACTTTCTTGGTCTCTTTCAAAGGGTTTTGTGTTGCTAGACCGCGACACTAGTAATATTGGCCAATAGTGTTGATATTTCGAACACTGATGCCAATTTGCACAACTATTGTCATCTACCTTTAATGCACACATGTTGAATGTACCACTTCATGTTTTGTGTCACGTGCCATCACACAACTTCAAGTACCTCACATGTACTATGTGCTACAATTCAACTTTCAGTGCTCACATATGCCATGTATGCCACATGTGCCACTATTCATTGTTAAGCATCCCAAATGTGCCACATATGCTAATCCGACGCATATTAGTAACTACTTTAAAAAATCCAGATTTAAAAGAAAAAAAAAAAAACAAATAACAAACTTGAAAATGAGGTTCCACATGTACAACCATATCAAAGTCACTCATGACTCAAAAAGGTTTGAACCATTGTAAAAAAGACTAAGGGCCTGTTTGTTAACGCTGAATTTTTGCACTTAACGCGGAATTGAGAAAATGTTTCATGTTTAGTGGTGTTTGTTAATGCGTCGTTAATGCGGGAGAAAGAAAGCTCTAAGTGGTTTTTCACTGAATTCTTTCCGTGATAGAAGTCTTGTTTAATGGTGAATGCGGAATGCGCTCAGTGATTTTTTCATTAAACAAAAATTTTTGGTTCCAAAATTATCCCTTTTCAACTTACTACGGCAGTTTTTTCTCTTTAAATTGTTTGTGCAATACAAAATCAACTTTTAACCTATGAAACTTCTTTATGCCCCACCATGATGTATGTGTTTCATCCATTCCATTCATCCATTTTTAAAGATCATTCTAGGGCTTGATACCAAAAATGAGAGGAATATAAATTTCAGGTGGACCATATCACAAGAAAACAATAATGATTAGATATTCGCCATTAAAATTCTCCTAAGGCCCAATGTACTGTTTATTTGACATCCAATCTGTTGATTAGGTCATATAGACCTAGATGAATGGAAAAAACAAAGATCAGCTTGATTCAAAACTTTTATGGCCCCCAAGAAGTTCCTAATGGTCAACATTCATTCAACACTGTTTTCTGTAATGTGGTCCACTTGAGATTGGGATATACCTCATTTTTTGTCTCATACCATAAAATGATCTAGAAACATAGATGGACGGCATGGATGAAACACATACATCATGTTGGGGCCCACATAACACCGACCAACAGCCATTGGTTAGTGGCAGGGGAGTAGCCAATCTGTTTCCGCGGACACTAATTGGATACTGACAGGTTGAGTAGGGAGGGTCGCTACTTAAGTTATGTCACCAAGTTATGTGGGACCCATTATGATGTATGTTTTGTATCCACGCCGTCCATCCATTTGGAAATATAATTTTAGATAAAGATCCAAAGAATTAGTCAAATCCAAAGCTCAAGTGAGTGACGCCCACCATTAAAAACTTAAATAGGCCACATAAGTTTTTGATCAAGCTAATATTTGTTTTTTCCCTTCTTTCATGTTTGTGTTAACTTGTGAACAGGTTGGATTTCAAATAAAAATCACAATGAGCCTTAGGAAGGTTTCAATGGTAGGCATCAATCTCGCCACTATTTTTTCTGGTGGGGGTCAACTACATATTTGGGTCTGCCACGTTCTTTAACTTATGCTCTAAAATTGAATCTCCAAATAGATGGACGATGTAGATAAAGCACATACATCATAGTGGGCCCACATACATCATGGTGGGCCCATGGAACTTGATGACGTCACTTCGGTAGCAAATCTCGCTATTCAACCTGTCAGTATCTAATCCACGTCCAAGTAGGATGCGGATTGGTTGATGTATTGATGTCGGCTCTGTGGGTCCCATCATGAGGTATGTGTTATATCAAACCATCCATCCATTAGGCGAGCTCACATAAAAGCTTGAGACACAAAAAAGCTACAAAAGGCAGTGGGGGATTGAATGTCTACCATTGAAGCTCTTTTCAGGGTCATAGAAGTTTTGGATCAATGTGATTTTTTTTTCCCTCTTCATACGGGTATTTGTGACCTTATGAACACATTGGATGGAAATTAACTTAAATAGGCCACCGAAGTTTTGGATATGTTTTCACTTCATCCGATTGGTAATGACCTTATAAAAAGTTTGGATATCATATAAATATAAGGTGGGCCTTATTCGAAGGTTTTGTTGCTATTGGTGTTCAATCCTATATAACACATAGTGACAATCTTCCCACTATGAGGAATTGAGGGCCTTATGGTGATATTTTAGTTTTTTATTAAATATTTTAGTTTATTTGAATTAAATATAATGATTTTATTTTCATTTAATTAAATATAATTTCTTTATAATGTAAAACATTTCCAAACGAGAGATAAGGGCAAATGTGTCAAATTAACATATTCCAGACATTTAAGATGTTTGTTAACAAACAATTTGTTTTAGATTCATTACTTAATTTTTAGATTTCAGCCATAATTATCAAACACGTTTTTTGACTTTAGATTTTAGATTCAGGCTTTAGATTTCGGATTTGGTCTTTAGACTGTAGATTTAACAAACGGGCCTAAGGCATTTTTGGGCCCCGTTTGTTAAATCTACACGTTTTTTATCAAACCTGTTTTTTAATTTTTATTTTTTCATATCAGCCATAAGTGCACTTACCGGTTCGCAGACGGTCCTTGAGGAGATTTAAACCTCGGTTGCATAAGCAAAAATCCATTTTCTTTCCATTTACCTATACACTCTATTTATTGAATGCTTTAATAATTAATATATTTATTTACTTACTAAAAGTAATCTTTTATTTTTAAAATTTATTTTTATTATAAAAACACATCATTAACTTGTAATTGAAAAAATCAAACATGTATAACGTGATAGATGATGCGCGGATGCAACACACGCACACACATGCATATAAGAAACACATGCATATAAGAAATTTGAAGCAGCTTGTTGCAAAGTCAATTAAAAAAGGTATCAAAGCATGAAAACCCAACTAGTACGGTGCTGATATGAAAAAATAAAAAATAATAATAAAAATCCTTTTACAGTCCCTCACATAAGAGCGTGTCAGATCCCAGCCATTGATCAGGTAGGATACAGTGCAAAAATGCCATATGCCAAAAATCATTGCATTACTCATGAAGTGAGGCACACGTGCAAGTTAAATTTCCCTACTAGACTTTTTTTAACTGCTCTTTTTAGCCATAGAAGTTTGACCTGTTCTGTTGGCAGACCAAAATTTCAATTTCTTTTCATTGATGGCCCAATCATGGTGTGCTCTACCTGATGAATGGCCTGGATCTCTAACACGTGTCTCATAGACACAGATCTCTGACGCATGAAGTGCTACTCAGTAAATCAAGACTAGAGATGTTTTAGACAATAGAAAGAAAAGTTGGCATAGTCAGTCGAATCAGGGAACATGAATACGAGATCTCATCCGTCCAATCGATGGGACACCTTTTAATTTTGCCCACAGACTCAAAAATCGCATCCAGTGGGCCCCGCCCACCGATCAACACAGCTATTGGTGGACCATCAACCATTACTTTTTTTTAAAGGCAGAAGATCTAAGCATCATGTTCAAATTGAAAGCCTGGATCTCACATGCATGATTCAAATTCTCACGTTTCCGCGTGGGATTAGCAAATATAAAAGAAATCATAAATAACGAAAAGCGTTTATAGCGTATTCCCACTAAACAAGGGAGCGGATTGCCTGTGACGCCGGGAACAGATATATCTCTGTCCCTGGGGATGTGTGGGGCCCATACAGATGTCCGTGACAAATACACTCCGTGCATTAATCGGGTCCATCCAGAGAGTGGGACCCTCAGTTCATATCCCAAAACTCTCACTATTTGGGACTAGTCTCACTGATCAAATCGGGACCGTCAACTGTTTTTCATTCAAACCAACCGTTTGATCACCACTGATCAGAAGGTAGTGTCTCTTTTTAAATCATATATGTTGGTGAGTATGATCTAACAAACTCTACATGAGTATTAAACAATTCCTCCAACAATTGCCTTTTATTGTATCTGGCTGTCCTCCGCCCCACGCACTGCACATTATACTAGAGTTTACAATCCTGACATGAGGGGCCCACGATTCGGCAGTCCAGATCATTGCCATGTTTCCTGCTGCTTCGTTAGACCATCACCAGAAAATCTTGAACATTGATCAGTCCTAAAATTTTTAACTTGTGGCCTTTAAATAGACGGTGAAAAAGAGAAACACAGCAACGGTCAATATCCAACTGAAAAATGAAGTCCCTAGATTGATGGCTACGATCATACAGTCTGGGAGATTTTTGGGTAATGGTCCATCCAATGCGGAAGACATCTTATCAATGGTACAGATTACCGGACCATGAGTCCCACTTGTTAGAACAAAAAACCCGAGTATCCGGACCGAGGAAGATTTGATAAGTTCGCATAAAATGATCCGGTGCTCTCGAAGCACTATAAGTTATAGTGTTCCGAGTTTCATAAGGATCCTTGGCAAGAACAATAAACTGATCCGGACTGTCCATTAGGTCGTGAAAATGGTTCATGGGCCACTATATAAAAAATCACACCAATCAGCTGACCAAAGAGCAGAGAAATCAGTTAATCCTGACTGTTCATTAAGCGTAGCACATAATGCATCGGCTGCTTTGAAAAAAAATCACACCAAAGTGTGGGCCACTTTTTATAACTAATCATTTTACAATGCATGAAAAATGATTATGATTGTCAGATAAAAGTCTATGCAGTCATCATGATTTTTACATGATATCACCATGAAATATATGATGGACCTAATGGACTGTTTGGATGGGTTGATTGGACTGTCCAATGAACATCCCAAATGTTTCAATCAAATCATTTGCAAGGAAGGGAACAGGAGGGGCTTGGGTACTACCCAACAAAGACCTAGCTAGAGGCGGACAGTCACGTCAGGGGCTCTGTGAGGTGCACCTTGATCCTATTGATCCATTGTTCCATCATTCTAAGGTCGTCGTCCATCTATTTTTTACCATCTATTTTTACGCATCATTCTAAGGTCATGAGTCTAAAAAGGAAGCATATTGAAGGCTCAAGTGGGCTACACCACCTGAAGAAATGGGGATTTAAAGGGTACCGTTAAAAACTTCATGGGTGCCACATAGATTTTGGATCAACTTGATATTTATGTTTTCCCTTCATACGGGTCTACGTGAGCTCATGAACATGTTGGATGGTAAATAAATATGACGGTGGCTCCATGAAGTTTTGGAAAATTTACGACTGTAGACCCCACCTTTTATCAGTTGGATATTCTTGAAACAATACAAACTTAACATACGCACTTGGACCTCTTCGTACGGAGTCGGAATTTCAGGATGAAATTACCCCTCCTTTTGATGGAAACGGATTCGGTACTCCCCCTATCACGGCTAATGGCGGACAGTCGGTGGTCTGTGGACCCCACCATGATGTATACTTTTCATCCATGCCGTCCATATATTTTTCCAGATCATTTTATGTTATGAGACCAAAAATGAGGTATATCTAAATCTCAAGTGTACCACATTACAGGAAACAGTGTTGAGTGAGCATCAACCATTAGAAACTCAGGTGGAGCCCACTGTGATGTTTGTGAGAAATCCTCCCCGTCTAAGTTCATTTATAGGGTCACAAAGACCTGGATGAAGAGGGAAAAAAAATTCATAATGATCCAAAACTTCTGTAACCCCTAAAAGGGTTTCAATGGTAGACGTTCAATTTCCCACTGCCTTTTACAGTGTGGTCCACTTGATAGGTAGATCTGTCTTATTTTTCACCTCAAGCCTTAATTCGAGTTCGCCAAATAGATGGACGGTTTGGATATAACACATACCTCATAATGGGACCCACAAAAATCGGTGGGGATCACAACAGGGAAAAAGAAGAAAAAAAATTTTTGAAGCCAGCGAGTTGGGGTCGACCGGGATAGGACCCGGTCGACCGGGTCAAAGTTGGATCTATCGCTACGGATTATAACCGTTGCCAAAACTATAGTGCTATGTATTTTTTTCTCTTTTCTCTTTTTTATTATTTATTATTTATTATTTATTATTTTTACATGGAGAATGTTTTCTCCCTTACATTTTTCTTTAATACATAATTATGTAAATATGTATATATAAGTATATAAAAATATTTTTCTATCTTTTAATTCATTTCTTTGTCTATTTATTTAACAAGCATATCTCCTAAACTAGAATGATTTACTTAACTTACCACATATGATTTTGAGATGGGAGAAGCTAATTTTTCTTGTTTGCCCCGCTCATATTTCAGTTTGCCCCGCTGTTTTTCTTGTTTGTCCTGCTCATATTTTAGTTTGCCCCGCTGTTTTTCTAGTTTGCCTCGCTGTTATTTCAGTTTACCTCGCTGTTTTTATAGTTTGCCCCGCTAATATTTCAGTTTTCCTCGCTATTTTTCTAGTTCGCCCCGCTGATATTTCAGTTTGCCTCGCTATTTTTCTAGTTTGCTCACGATATTTCGCTATTGCTCATTGTTTTTCTAGTTTGTCCCACTGATATTTCGGCCTGCATTGTTTTTCTAGTTTGCCCCGCTGATATTTCAGTTTGTCCCGTTGTATTTGTAGTTTGCCCCGCTGATATTTCAATTTGCCCCGCTGTATTTCTAGTTTGCCCCGCTATTTTTCTAGTTTGCCCCGCTGTTTTTCTAGTTTACCCCGCTGATATTTCAATTTGCCCCGCTGTTTTTCTAGTTTGCCCCGCTCATTTTCATGTTTCCCTCGCTGATTTGATAGTTTGCCCCGCTGAATTTCATGTACGGCTGAAAGTTGGGCGGGTTCAACCTGACCGACCCGTGACCAACCCGACATTGGGTTGGGCTCGGGCAGGATATATCGGGTTCGATCTCAAGCTTGGGCTATACAAACACCAACCCGATAAATAGACAAAGAAATGAATTAAAAGATAGAAAAATATTTTTATATACTTATATATACATATTTACATAATTATGTACTATAGAAAAATGTAAGGGCCCGTTTGGCCGGGCGGATTGGAAGGGATTGGAAGTTAAATCCCGGGATTGGCCCAGAGTGCCAAATAAACAGGGTGACCTGATCCTTCCATGGATCTTAAGACAATCCACTGACAACACTATCATTACCTTTAAATCCCATCCAATCCACCCTAATCCGTTCAAATTTGTCTGGGACGTGTTTGGTTTGAGGGATTGAAAGGGATGGGAAGGTTTAATCCTCGGATTGGCAGGGTGTGCCAAACAGACTCTATATAGCAATCCTGGGATGGTTTATACGAATAAAACATATACGTCATGATGAGCCTCATAAAGTCTTAATGCAACCATCAATCTCTTGCTAAGTCCTGATGGAAGTAATACCCAAGTCATGTCCATAAGTGTTCCAGACAGCTTGATGAGGTAGCTTGTTCAAAATAAAATGACCTAGATAGTAAAAATAGCTTCCTAATCCCTCATTTATCATTTCCCTTGCAATCTATTCTGGTTGTTTGGGACCCACCTGCTTATCAAATGGATTTTACATGCCCATCTATAAATAGGTGGGTTCCATTCTCTCAATTTGAGCAAGGAGCATTACAAGAGGGACAAATCCAATCCTCAAGTGGATCATGCAAGGGATTCAACTCCCATCATTTTTTTTAAAAAAAATTGGGAGTTGCAGAACTTTTGGATATTTGTATTTGCCTTCATCTCGGTATCACGCAACTTTATGAACAGTTTGGATGGAAAATAAATATCTCTGTAGGCCACATAAGGGTTTTAAGGGTGGACATCATAATCACAGTTGCTTCATGTGGTGTGGTCACACTTGAGTCTTGTATTTACCTCATTTTTTAATTTATACTCTAAAATGACATGAAAAAAATAGATAGACAGTGTAGACAAACCCATACATCACAGTGGGCCCCTCGTAGTCCCAGCCCCTCGGGCCCACATGTGCTAACCTCACTAAAATAAGGCCCCACACACCAAATAGAAAATCTCACAACACTATCTCTATCTCATATAAGGGTCACAACTTGGATGGTCTGAATTGTCATGCAACTATGCTACATATAAGATGGTTTGTAGTCTTTTTTTTTTTTTTTTTTTGTTAGCTTGTTAGTACACCTGCTGTCAGTTCATACTTCACTATTAGCCACCCCCTCTAGGGAATCGATACCAAGACCTCAGTGTTGAAACGAGGTATCTTTCACTCGGTCTACAACTTGAGCTATGGATATGGGTGTATGGTTTGTAATCTTAAAACTTAAGAAATTAACTCTAGTTAAGTGACTCAACTGAGTTGTTTAAAGTATAGGGCATCAAAACACATTAATATTTAAATTTTAAAATTTAGAGATCATAGATATTGATAATTGAAGAAAGGGACTGGTGTGAAGATCAACCTTGTCAATGAAGGCTTGATTTGTCATTTGCCTAGATCGTCGAGTAATAGGCAATTCTCCCCTCCTTAGACTAGTCTTCTTAACCTATCCAAATGCTTATTTTTTAATTTTGATTTATATAATTTTAACTACTCACTTTTACATTAGCTATGTTACTTCTTTATGCATGTATAAGATTTTACCTATTGAGGTTCGTACATATTGTTTGTCGGAGAACCCAGCCTCTATTCGACCATAGTAATAATTGAAATGGCAACGTTATCAGAGAGAATCATTCAAGTGGAGAATAATCAGGGCTACGTTCAATTCCCCACTGCCTTTTACAGTGTGGTCCACTTGATAGCTAGATCTGTCTTATTTTTCACCTCAAGCCTTAATACGCGTTCTCCAAATAGATGGACGGTTTGGATATAACACATACCTCATAATGGGACCCATAAAAATCGGTGGGGATTGTAACAGGAAGAAAGAAAGAAAGAAAGAAAAACAAAAAACGGCCTATAGCTACGGATTTGGCGGCCTCTATAGCTACGGACTATAACCGTAGCCATAGGTATCGCTAATTCGTAGCCATAGGTACCTTGGTCCAGGGACCCAACAAACTGGGTCAGCTAGTTGGGGTCGACTGGGTTGGGACCCGGTCGACCGGGTCAGTTGTCTTGACTACTTGTTTTTTAGATTTGTCTCATTTTTGTCTTACTCGGTCGACCGGGTAACTGTCCAGCGAGTTGGGGTCGACCAGGTCAGACCCGGTCGACCCGAATGATTTTTATGGTGATGACATTCAATCTCCACTGTTTTCTATCATGTGGCCCATTGAGCTTTGGATCTACATCATTTTTGGGTACATGAGAGTGAAGTGAAGGGGATTGACCATGAAATGCATTGAATTGAAGGGAATTGTCCGTGAAATGAGTGGAATTTACCGTGACGTGAAGGGGATTGTCCATGAAATGCATGGAATTGACCGTCCATTGAAGGGAATTGTCCTGCAATGCATAGAATTGACCGTGACATGAGGGGGATTATCCGTGAAATGCATGGAATTGACCGTGAAGTGAAGGGGAGTCGCCGGAAATGACCGTGAAATGCATGGAATTGACCGTGAAGTGAAGGGGAGTCGCCGGAAATGACCGTGAAATGAGCGAAGTGAGTGGCTGGGAAACGTTCAAAAGTAGGACGAATAGAGGGAAACACATTAAGAAAGAATGAAGTATTTAGAAAATTATAAGATAATGGTTCGAATGCTATATTAATGAGAAACAACTAAAAAAAATTTCATATTACATGTCATTAGACGATCGATGAAAGCAATGTGGCCGATGTGTTGTTGGTTAACAATTAGCAATTAGAGCTTGGTCGAGAGGAGAGGAACAATTAGGAAGAGGAACAATAAAGAACAGAAGGATTTAAATGAGAAAAATATTTAAAAAGACTTTTCAAGTGTTTTAATTATTGTAGTAATGGAGGCATCAACGTGGCAAACTATAAAATCAACGAGGGAAACATGAAAATGAGCGGGGCAAACTAGAAAAACAGCAGGGCAAACTGAAATATTATGAGCGGGGTAAACTAGAAAAATAGCAGGGCAAATTGAAATATCAGTGGGGCAAACTAGAAAAACGGTGGGGCAAACTGAAATATCAGTGTGCCAAACTAGAAAAACAACAAGGCAAACTGAAATATCAGCGGGACAAACTAAAAAAACAGCGAGGTAAATTGAAATATCAGCGGGGCAAACTAGAAAAACAGTGAGACAAACTGAAATATCAGTGGGGCAAACTAGAAAAACAGTGAGGTAAACTGAAATATGAGCGGAGCAAATTAGAAAAACAGTGAGGCAAACTGAAATAACAGCGGGTAAATTAGAAAAAAATGGGCAACCGAGATATCAGCGGGGCAAACTAGAAAAATAGTGGGGCAAACTGAAATATCAGCGGAGAAAACTAGAAAAATAACGAGGCAAACTGAAATATCACGGGGTAAACTAGAAAAATAGCGAGGCAAATTGAAATATTAGTGGGGCAAACTAGAAAAACAGCAAGGCTAACTGAAATTCTAATGTTCCCGCCAAGGAGTTGGAACTTCTAATGTTCCCGGCAGTGAATTTTTGCATGTCTATTCCCGCTAAGGAGTTGGAATATACCAAATGAAATTTGGAATCGAACTTCTAATGTTGATCATTTCTTGGGGGCCACAGAAGTTTTGGATCAAGCTTATAATTCTCTTTAAAGTATTGATCCATGTCTGTATGACTTATGAATAGGTTTGATAACAAACAAGAGGGCTCGACGGGTTGATTGGGTTGGTCGGGTGTATACGTGCTAATATTTTCGTTATTACATTAGTTTATTAATTTCAATATAGGACTTAATTTTTTGTATCTATGATTTTATTAATTATATACGTGATTATTCATTATAAAAAACTTCATTTTTTTTTCTTTAAAAAACCAAGCTAAAATATAGGACTACTCCTTTAAAAAGTCATGTATCATAGCACACAATCTATTACTCTTTTAAAAAGTCATGTATCATAGCACGCAATCTATTTGAGAGAGAGAAATCCGGCATATCTTGTTAGCTTGAGTCCTTGGAAATGACATGGACAAATGAGACCTGACATCACTAGTGTACCTTCTACACAAACAATCCACACTCAATTATAATTTATAAATAACTAATGTATTGATTGGGTTCGGGTTGGGTCGGGCAACCTGAGACCTCAACCCAACCCCAACCTAAGTTTTATCGGGTTAGTGTTTGTATAACCAAAGCTTAAGATCGGACCCGATATATCCTACCCTAGCCGAACCTAATGTTGGGTCGGTCAGGTTGAACCCGCCCAACTTTCAGCCGTATATGAAATTGAGCAGGGCAAACATGAAAATGAGCAGGATAAGCATGAAAAAGAGCAGGGCAAACTGAAGTACGAGCGGGGCAAACTGAAGTATGAGCGAGGCAAACTAGAAAAACAGCAGGGTAAACTGAAATATGAGCGGAGGAAACATAAAAAATGGCGAGGCAAACATGAAGCACAGCGGGGGAAACATGAAAAATAGCGGGGCAAACGGTGAAAATAGCGGGCAAACTAGAAAAAAATGGGAAACTAGAAAACAATGGACAAACTAGAAAAATAATGGGAAAATATGAAAAATAACGGGGCAAACTAGAAAAATAGCGGAAAAAACATGAAAAACAACAGGGTAAACTAGAAAAACAACGGAAAAACATAAAAAAAATGGGAAACTAGAAAAACAATATGGGAAACATGAAAAACAATGGCAAACATGAAAAAATAGCGGAAGAAACATGAAAAATAATGGGAAGAAACTATGAAAAATAGTGGGGAACTAGAAAAATAGTGGAGAAATATGAAAAACAGCAGAGCAAACTAGAAAAACAGCGGGAAACATGAAAAATAACGGGAAAAATATGAAAAACAGTGGGGGAAACATGAAAAACAACGGGACAAACATGAAACAGCGGGATAAACTAGAAAAACAGTGGGGGGAAACATAAAAAATATGAAAAATAAAAAAATAGCGGGGGAAACACACTGTAAAAGTAAGGATTGAATGCCTACCTTTGAAAGCTTTCTGGAGTACACAGTAGTTTTAGGTCAAACTGATGTTTTTGTTTTCCATTCATCCAGGACTGTGTGACCTTAGGAACAAGTTTAATAAAAAAATAAGCATCTCAATGGTCTTTAGAAAAGTTTCAACGGCGAACATCATTATCCCCGTATGTTTCACACGGTCCACTTAAGCTTTAGACATACTTCTATTTTGGGCTCATGCCCTAAAATGAGGTTTAAAAGGGATGACCGATATTAATAAAACACATACATCGTTGTGGGCCCCATACAGTCCAATCATCAAAGATATTGGTGGTGTTTGGCTCACCACACAAGCCCACTCGAATAGATAGGGACCCCACTACCTAAGTTGTGTTTGAATAGCTCTATGGGCCCATCATGATAGATGTGTTTTATCCATGCTAGGTGGCTATCCATTTTACCAGCTCATTTTATAGTATGAGCACAAAAGTGATGCAGGTTTAAATAAGTGCAGCTCAACGTTTTTTATATTTTTCTCGTTGTTTTTCATGTTTTCCCCACTGTTTTTCTAGTTTACCCTACTGTTTTTCATATTTTTTCTACTATTTTTCATTTTCTCATGCTGTTTTTCTAGTTTGCCCCCATTTTTCTAGTTTGCCCTGCTGTTTTTCATGTTTCCCCTTGTAACAGCCCGGATTTTTTTCAACCTGGAATTAGACGTCCTTAGGTAATGGGTCACTCCTGACAGCTTATTAACCTGTCAGAACTCAATCCTAAGGTCTAAAACCGCTTTTGAACCCATTTCCGTCACAAATCTCACCCTTCACCACCTTGATCTTTCAATTTTTCCTAAGTACTTTCACCCTAGACATTATCTTAAACTAGCTAAGTAGTACAACTTGGATCACTCTATATACAAACTACAAAGGACTAAGTACTACCTCAGACGGAAATCACTTATGATTAAATCCTTTAGAAATTTGACAAAGTTAACTAAGTGCTAAACTAGATTAGCCATGAAATCCATTTGAATCGCTTTAAATACGATCTACAAGACCCAAAACTTGTAGAATCATTGATGCTAAGTTACCCTAAAATCTAGGATCAAACTCATTACCCGACTGCTCTCGGGAGCACATTGAAACTCCGTATCAGGTCTGGACCGCACGTCAGAAGTCTGAATAACACGAAGTTAAGGAATTAGGACCACCTTGCTGGGCTTGACAACCATCTCAGAAATCAAATCTAGCCAGTGTCCCACGGCTGTTCGCTTGAGTCCGGAGCGAGAGAGTGTGAAAACACTTGTTTTCTTTCCAAAATAAATATCTTGAATAGTAATCTGAGACTTGTCACTTGCGAGTCAGTATTAAGCAACCTAACCGTCAGAATCTGACCCAAATACACCCTCGAATCAGGAAAAATTTCATAAACATATCCATGTACTCGGAATCTCCGATCGAGATCCACTGACTGTTGAACTGAAACTGGTCCGCCACGTGCGATCTGGAATCCCGAATGAAACGAAAACTTGACTAAACATAGATCCAGCGTTAGTGAACTTAAGTCTGACCGCACACAGAAAAGGGGTCGCCAGAAGTCCTCCATTGAGCTGAAACAGATGCCCTTTGGATAAAACCCAAATTTAGTGAGTTTTTAGGCTATATAAGGACCTTAGAACCCTCTCTCTCATAGTCATACGAATTTGAGATTTGAGAGAGAGAAAAGAGAGAGAAAGTGTGGGAGATGTGGGAGAGTCTCCATGCCCTTCTTCCCTGCTGCTGTCCATGCTCCACCACTCCATTCTAATCACTTTTTCGGCGATTGCAGCTCCGTTTCTAGGTAAGAAACCCTAACCCTAATTTGATTTGAGGTGTTGATAGTTGTAGGTTATGAAATAGCTAACCTATTTCATTTTATAGGTTGCCAAACTGCCGTATACGGAAGCTTAGCAAACCTATCGACTCCGTTACGATTCTACGATAAAAGGTGAGGACTTTAGGTGTATAGGTTATGGTTTTCAATGCTTTCAATGTCAGATAATGATAGATTCATGATCTGCATGCAATTGCACATGTATAAAGTGCTTTCTGTTTTCCATTCCGATTAAAGACATAGAATATGGAATTTTACATATTCTAGGTATTCGTAGAAAATACCGTATACGTATATATTTTGAAAATGTGTTTGACATGATTAATTGTTGTATGAATATATGATATATGGATAAAATACTTATTTGGCGAAAGGATTCGCCCTAATACATGTTATGCTAATATACACTATGTATGTAGAAATGTGTATTCGTAGAAAATACTGTATACGTATATATTTTGGAAATGTGTTTGATATGATTAATTGTTGTATGAATATATGATATATAGATAAAATATTTATTTGGTGAAAGGATTCGCCCTAATACATGTTATGCTAATATACACTATGTATGTAGAAATAGTGTATTGTAGAAAGTACCGTATACTTATATATTTTGGAAGTATGTTTGGCATGATTATTTGCTATATGAATATATCATATGTGCGTAAAATACTTGCTTGGTGAAAGGACTCGCCCTAATACATGTTTTGCTAACATACACTAAGTATGTTGAAATAGTGTATGCTAAGTGTTTGTGAAAATGCTTGTGTGAGTAAGTGTTTGGATGATGATGCTTTAGGTAGGTGTTAAGATGGGATTCTCAACTATCTTAGAGACCTGTATGATTTCCTCCATGTGGGTCGTTTACTTTAACCACTTATGAAATATATGTGTTTGTATTCCTACTTATGTAGTGTTTTATAACATGCTTTATAACATGCTTTATGATATACTTGTTAACATGCTTGAATTACTTTGTTTATTATGCTTTACTCCACATGCTATGAATAAATTGATTGAGTTTGAGACTATGTCTATAGTCCAGACAATTAGTACTAGACTTGAGATCGTGGTTGAGATTCATTTCGCCACGTAGGATGTGTTTGACGAACCCGAGTCGTACTTCGGTTGGCGACAGTGGTTAGGCCACGCAAAGTGCTTATGCACTTCATGTCGTTCAATTGATTGTGTGCTCGAGCTAGTCGGGCTCGTCAAGTAACTCGATATGTCTAATGTATGTTCACCATGTTTGGTCGCTACTGCTTGAACCTAGGGTACCAAACTTACCAATGGAATCCCGTTAACCATAGTACCTCGATCCGCTAAGACTCATGAGCCGGGCATGGTGGTATGGGACACCATAGTCGAGCTGTCGGCCTACGCTGGGCCCACGTGCCTCCCCGTAATGACCAGTGAGCAATCAGACTCGTGAGCCGATTATGGTGGTATGAGATACTATATTCGTGCTATCAGCCTACATTGATAAGGTGATGGGGGAGTGATGCAACGATTCTGTGTAACAGCCCTGGTAGCCCTTTGTAGTGACCTCGAGCATACTCTTAATTTGCGGTGAGGCGACGAGTTTCGCTGCAGTGTATAGAGTATGAACTAGGCCTGTATCTGTATAGTGATGAATCGTTAAAGAGGTGATGGAGGAGTGGTACAACGATTCCGTGTAACAGCCCTGACAGCCTCTGCAGCGACCTAGAAATACATTATCGTATGAGATTAACTAGGACTGACGACCCTAGAATGGATCATTATTTGGGAACGATACAAGGGAGGTACCTTAGTTTCCCAATATTGTTGTTTGAAATGGACTAATAACTACTCGGTAATCATGCTCATCATCTCATTGCATGTGCCTGGTAGATGTGGAGCACTGAGGGATGAACGCATTTGCGAACGTAAGATGGTGTCGCACGAGGGTGGTTTGGCAAGGGCATACATCATGTCATTTTATACTTACATTAAATAAGAGTAGTTAGAATTGTTTGATTGTACTGCTTTATCATTACTGCTTGACTGAATTGATAACATGTTAACCTATGCTTTATTGTTCCACTGAGTTGGCTACTCATTCCCAAGTTACGGGACGGTGTTTTAAAACACCCATCAGACCCTGTATCAGATGCAGGTATCACTGGAGCACAGAAGACTGAGCCTGACTTCTATGACGATTAGGAGGAGTTCTCTTACATGCAGTTCGCTGGAGGCTTCACATAGGCCGTCCAGTGCTACGGGGCTACAGGGTTGATAATTTTAGTTGTAGTATTTTGACATTTTGATTCAGAACCAACATGTATATATACGGTGACTCAGTTAGTGTTCATACTCTGGAGATTGAGAATGTTTTGTTTTATATATATCTATATACACCTTTCAGTCTTCCGCTTATGCTTTATACATGGATCTGGAGTATGAATTACTGTTTTGGTATAATCTCACTCATGTTTATTGCACTGACACAGACAACATTCAATCATCATCATCTATGTTGCATAAGTGATGTTCTGGAACTCGAGAGTTGAGTTTATGCTTGACCCTCGATTTTTCGGGATGTTACACCCCTGCTATTTTTCATGTTTCCCCCACTGATTTTCTAGTTTGCCCCGCCGTTTTTCATGTTTCCTCCGCTGTTTTTCTAGTTTGCCCCACCGTTTTTCATGTTTGCCCCGCTGTTTTTCTAGTTTGCCCCGCTGTTTTTCATATTTTCCCCACAATTTTTCATATTTCCTCCACTTTTTTTTTAAATTTGCCCCACTGTTTTTCATGTTTCCCCCGCTGTTTTTCTAATTCGCCCCGCTGTTTTTCATGTTTTTCCCGTTATTTTTCATGTTTTCCTCGTTGTTTTTCTAGTTTGCCTCGCTCATATTTCAGTTTGTCCCATTGTTTTTCTACTTTGCCCCGCTCATACTTCAGTTTGCCCTGCTGTTTTTCTAGTTTGTCTCGCTCATACTTCAGTTTGCCCTGCTCTTTTTTATACTTACCCTGCTCATTTTCATGTTTGCCCCGCTCAATTTTATGTACGGTTGAAAGTTGGGCGGGTTCAACCCGACATTGGGTTGGGCTCGGGCAAGATATATCGGGTCCGATCTCAAGCTTAGGCTATACAAACACCAACCCGATAAAACTTAGGTTAAGCTTGGGTTGAGGTCTGAGGTTGCCCGACCTAACCCGAACCTAATCAATATATTAGTTACTTATAAATTATAATTGAGTGTGAATTGTTTGTGTAGAAGGTACACTAGTGATGTCGGGTCTCATTTGTCCACGACATTTCCAAGGACTCATGCTACCAAGATATGCCGGATTTCTCTCTCCCAAATAGATTGTGTGTTGTGCTACATGACTTTTTAAAGGAGTAGTCCTATATTTTAGCTTGGTTTTTTAAAGAAAAAAATGAAGTTCTTTATAATGAATAATCACGTATATAATTAATAAAATCATAGATACAAAAAATAAGTCCTATATTGAAATATAATAAACTAATGTAATAACGAAAATATTAGCACGTATACACCCGACCAACCCAATCAACCCGTCGAGCCCTCTTGGGTTGGGCTTGGGTTGAGAATTCCCAACCCAAGATTGGGTTGGGTTGGGTCAAGGTTTAAGTATAGGAACCTTGGGTTGGGTTAGGGTTGAGCACCAACCCGAACCATCGATGTTGATTGAAATTGACCACGAACTGAATGAAATAGATTTTTGACCATCGACCCGATGGAATCTTGGAAAATAAATAGGTTGGTTGGCTAAATTAGCTTCTCCTACCCCAAAATCATATATGGTAAGTTAAGTAAATCATTCTAGTTTAGGAGATATGCTTGTTAAATAAATAGACAAAGAAATGAATTAAAAGATAGAAAAATATTTTTATATACTTATATATACATATTTACATAATTATGTATTATATAAAAATGTAAGGGGGAAAATGTTCTCCATTTAAAAAATAAAAATAAAAAAGAGAAAAAAGTGCATAGCACTACAGTTGTGGCTACGATTATAATCCGTAGCGATAGGCCAAGCTCTAACCCGGTCGATCGGGTCCCAACCCGAGTCGACCCCAACTTCCCGGGTCTTGTCGGCCGCGTTTTTTCTCTGACCCGGTTGACCGGGTCTCAACCCAGTCGACCCCAACTCGCCAGCATCGGTTTTTTTTCTTCTTCTTCTTCTTTCTTCCTGTTGTAATCCCCACCGATTTTTGTGGGTCTCATTATGAGGTATGTGTTATATCCAAACCGTCCATCTATTTGGCGAACTTGTACTAAGGCTTGAGGTGAAAAATAAGACAGATCTAGCTATCAAGTGGACCACACTGTAAAAGGCAGTGGGGAATTGAACGTCTACCATTGAAACCCTTTTAGGGGTTACAGAATGGTCATTATGAAATTTGTTTTTTTCTCTTCATCCAGGTCTTTGTAACCCTATGAATAAACTTAGACGGAGAGGATTTCTCACAAACATCACAGTGGGCCCCACCTGTGTTCCCCACGCCAGACCGTCCGTCAGCGCTCGTCTCTACACGCCAGCCAGAGGAAGGCAGGGGTATTTTCATCCTCAAATTCGGTGTCCGTACCAGTAGGTCCAAGTGCATATGTTAAGTTTGTATTGCTTCGTAAGGATAAAAGGTGGGGTCCACAGTCGTAAATTTCCCGAAAGTTTTTGATAATTAGAGTTCAATCCCCAACTTCTTCATGTGATGTGGTCAACTTGAGCCTTTGATCTGCCTCCTTTCTGAGAAGATGCTCTAAAATGATTATTCAAAATAGATGGACGGAGTGGATCAAACATTTAAATCAAAGTAGGCCCCACAGAGCCCCCTTCGCAGGGAGCTCAGTCCAAACGAGGGCAGCATTCATTTGGGCGCTGCTCCGGACCAAGCTCCCCTTGCCCCCTAGAGATGGCTATGTTTTGGATCGAACCACATTTAAACGTACTTTATGTGGGCTCCATCTTTAACACTTGTATATTGTCTAATAAAATCCCACCACGTGTACGGTGGAGAGGTGAGCTAGTAATCAGTCCGCGTCCCTGGGAAGCACTGGATCGTTTCTGATCTGTTATAGTTTATTTTCCACTATGATGGATATACACCACCCTTAACAAAATTCTCAATCATTCACCTCCAAACTCCTTTTTTCTGTTTTTTTTATCAATCTCTCCTTTTGGGGCGAAAGAGCAGATGGGTGCTCGTGATTACCTTTCGAACTTTTGTATTGTCACCAGCACAAGAAGCAAACGCAAACCAATGCAGTTACTTAAGAAGACAAAAACAAGTTTAAACTACAAGCTCATGTTTTTATTTACACCCCACTCTTTTCTACTTTTGGCAACTGCAACAAATTCTCTTGAATGTAGAAAAAATGTCTGTTTTTCAGCTCTTTCAGACATTGCCAGAAACAGAAAAATAAGATTTTGGAAAGTGTTCTTTTATCTGACTTCTCTCTTTTCTGATATGCAGTAAATGAATTTGTAAAAACTTAGGTGTTTTAACGCATCATCGAGGAAAACAGGCGTTGTAGAGTCCGATCCCTTTATTACCCATGGCATGTTCATGGTGGGACCAACTTGATGAATGGTCAGGATCTCTTCCCGAGGTGTCACTCATTCCATCTCATGCCGCACACTGCACTCCTTTGAGAAGGGATTAGGTGAACTGCACGATTTACAATGGTGGCAACTGAAGGCTTGTGCAAGATCTGGACCGTTCATCTCTTATGTTCCCATTAGCCCTGTTTTGTAGGCGATGCACAACCATAGATTGGTGAGTCGGCAAATCCGACCGACATGTTCGGAGTCGAGTCGAGACTCGGTCAAGTCGGGGGTGACTCAGTCCAAGTCGTGCCAACTGGCCATAGTTTCAGTTCTGACTGGTGGTACCGAACCGGACGGGACCGGAAAGGATAGCACGTGAGTAGGAGAGTGCCAGATGGGCACGGTATGATACTCAGGCAACGTATGATGCTTGATACACAGTCACTCCAAAGTTATACACGTGGCATATATTAACTTGACTAAAACCTGGAACTACCTTTCACTAGGTCACAGTAGGAAAATATAGTTGAACAATCCTGACGTTTGAATATTTGATTCGTGACATTTGCTGGTTGAAATATGGCCATCGGATGTTTTCATTTTTAACCGTACAATAAATGTCAGGTAATAAAATCAAATACGATGTTTTGGTTCATGATGCATTTATACTGGTAACACAATTAGGACATTTTAATACGACTGATTTGTATACCACGTGGCATCCATCACAATCTCCCAGTGTTTCATGGCCCTTGAATTCATCCTAGATAGGATGCGTTTGGCTGCACCAGATATCATAAAATTTATTACATTTAGTCCAATGATATGAAATATCATGATATCTGGCGCAACCAAACACATCTTAAACCGGAACGCTAAATGTGCTTGACTCATAAGTGGAAACGACTAACACGTGTGAAGATTAACCCAGAGTACACTCGCGGCCGCCTCAATGATCATTAGATCTAAAATCTAAAGTGCAAGTGAGCCCTGATGACCGACTTAGATCTTGCACAGTTATTTTCCATTCCCACGTGCGAGGTGAGTGCAGTTAGCATCTTTGTGGGAATTCTTATGTTTTGTGTGGTGAATTGGAATAGGTGTACGAACGGTGGATGTGAACAGAAAACAAAGCCGAGTGACGGTGACAGGATACGTGGAGCCGAACAAGGTACTGAAGAGAGTGAAAAACACAGGGAAAAGGGCGGAGTTCTGGCCATACGTCCCTTCCAATCTGGTCTACTATCCTAATGTATCTCAGGCGTATGATAAGCGGGGCCCATCTGGGTACGTTAGAAACGTTACACAAGCGCTTCCTAAACCCACCGGACCTGATCATGAGACTTTCACCACGCTCTTTAGCGACGACAACCCACATGCATGCACTATCATGTAAGATATATAGATCTCTATGAGATAGGGATGGAGAGAAAGAGAGGTTGGTTGTCCTACAAACGCATGTTGTATCTTTCTGCCTTTTGTGAGCGAATGTGTTAGAGAGGGTACACTTGGTATTTTAGTTCTTATGAGGGGTAGTAGATTGACTCTAGTTGGCTGTATTTCATTAGCTTGAATAACAAGTGTTGTAGTGAAATTGAATATAAAATAGGATAAATTGGCCGTATTAAGATTATCATTTGATATTTAAAAACTACACTCAGTAACAATTGAATCGTGTGGGCCATTCACACGTGACAGTGATGAACGGTAGGCTCTAGATGTTGGGGAAAAATATGCTAAGTCCGGATACTTGGATATGGAGTGGACCAACTCTACTGATACCGCCTGAGTCATCCAAGACAATAGTTAGGTTCGAGACAATAATGTACGAAGCCAGGAGGCAAGGACGACCGAAGTTGTCTCGGTTTTTCGAGTTAGCAACGTCTATGAAAGCCGACTAAGGCCAAAAAGCTGCAAGCCACCTAACCGACAGAGAGAAACCGACTAAACAAGTCGGTGACGTCGGTTACGGGATAAGGAAGGATGACGGACAAGAACTGAGACTATTCCACCAGCAAGAAGGCAAAAAGTTTATTGTCATAGGCCAGCCAAGACTTTTATTGAGTCAGAAACGGCCGAGCCGAGTCAAGAAGAGACAGTGTAAATCTAAATACCGTCCCGATAATCTAGAAGTACATGTGTCCGATTCCGAGATCCTCGGGATCGGATAAAATTTGTCATACGGATTAAATCTCCGGGGATATAGGAGAAGAATCCTCACACGACAGGATTCTCCCGCACCTATAAATAACCAACTCCATTACGGTAAAAGGTATGCAACTACTAAACCCTAAAAACCTCTGAATCATTCTCATTCGCTGACTTAAGCATCGGAGGTTCCCCGACTCTAGCCAAGGTCCCCTTTGCTCTTCACGTTGTGCAGGTGTGAGAGGTGCAGGGGAAGAGTTAACTAGAAAATCGCTGCAACAGTTTGGCGCCGTCTGTGGGAAACGGACAAAAAGTTGTTTCTTACATTCTACTTGAAGAGAAAGTCCTGATGGTGGAAACCAGAAGCCTAGCAGATGAGGCTGCCGCCACCGCGGCTCACGAAGCTTTGCCGGTACTTCCACCAGCGGCCCCGCCCGCGGCACCTGCCGCGACTAACAATCAGCGGAACCGAGGAAATGCGCGATTGGATAAGGAAGTTCAAGAAATCCGATCCGACATGAATATTATGAAGCTGATGTTGAAGCGGATGTATCAACAGATGCAACTGCACCAACAAGGACAATGTCACATGTCCCCCTGCCAGCTTCCGACCCTCAGCCTGTGGCTCAGCCTGCTGCCCCGCGCTCGTTTCACCAGCCGAGTCAGCACCAAGGGCCGACTGAACCAGCACCTGCTTGCTCGGCTACAACCGTATTCCCCCCCTCTGATCTACGACATACAATAGACCAAAGGAGGAGCAGTCGGCTTCCAGCCGAGGAAACGACGGAAAGTGAGGAACCTTGGAAAGCCAACATTCAGGACTTAAAAAAAGAAGTTCGAGAAGAAATGGCAAAAGAGATGGCATATATGAAGCACGGTCGAAATGCCTATCCAACTCGATCCGAGGCAAAAGCGTCCCCCTTTGTGGATGACGTAATGTAGGCTCGGTTACCGGAGAGGTTCCGCCTACCCTAAATTACATCTTTCACCGAAAACTGACCCAACTGAGCACATAGAATGCTTTAGAACCTATATGGAGTTGCATGATGCCTCGGACGCGGTTATGTGTCGAGCCTTCTCCCTCACGCTGGCAGACGTAGCCCGGCTTTGGTTCAAACAACTGAAACCGAAATCTATCAGTTCCAACTTCATTGGTAGGAAAAAGAAGCTGAAGCCACCCGCACACCTGAATAATATAGTTCAGAAACCGGGAGAGCTATTGAAAGACTACATCAAGCGCTTCAACTTCGAATCATTCCAAGTTCGAAAACACTCGAAAGAAATAGCGCTTAACGCGCTCATGCAAGGAGTTAAAGATAAGCTATTCTTGGCTTCTCTGGACAAAAACCCACCGGAGACTCTGGTCAAGTTTATGGCTCGGTCGGATAAGTACGCAGATACCGAGGAAACGCGACTCATGCGGGAAACAGCCCAGAACGCAAAATCCCTGGGCAAAAAAGAAATCGACTCAGTCGAAGGGAAGAAGCGAAAGGACGATCGGGCTCGAGATGATCGAAAGTCGGGCAAGCGACCCGACAGAAGGTTTTCCACTTACACCCCTCTGAATAAGCCTCAGGAGCAGGTGTTGATGGAAATTAAGAATGAAGGCTTCGTCAACTGGCCAGGGAAACTCTGAGGCAATCCAAATCGACAGAGTAAAAATAAATACTGTCACTATCATCGCGACCATGGGCATAACACGAGTGATTGTTATCACTTAAAGGAAGAGATCGAGCAACTCATCAGAGAAGGCTAACTTGGAGAACATATTGAAAGAACTGGGACTACTGAAGAACACCCGAACGAAAACTGACCCACAGAGGAGATTCGAACCATTGTTGGTGGGCCTCGAGGTGGAGGCGATTCCAATAACGCTCGGAAAAATCATGCCAAGAGCGTCAGTCGTCCCGAGTCCGAGATTCCCCTGTTGTCTCGGCCTTCAAAAGAAAAGAAGCGAGAAAAGTACTGTATCTCGTTCATTGAAGACGACGCTCAAGGAATCCACCATCCTCATAATGATGCGCTAGTCATCACCCTCACCATCACCAATAGAAAAGTGTTCCGAATACTTGTGGACACTGGGTCATCTGCGAACGTACTGTTCACTCAAGCGTTCGACAAGATGGGTGTTGAACACTCGACTTTACGCCCAGTTCAAACCCCATTAATCGGCTTCTTTGGTGGACAGATTCTTCCTGAAGGAATTGCTTCACTACCGCTCACAGCAGGGAGCCCCCCAAGCCAGGCGACTATAATGGTCGACTTTTGATCGTCGACCAATCGTCTGTCTACAATGCTATCCTCGGCCGACCCTCTCTGAATCTCTTACAAGCCGTGGTATCCACATACCACCTTTCCATGAAATTTCCGACCGAGTCAGGAGTAGGAATGGTGAAGGGAGATCAACAAGATGGTTGGCGCTGCTACGCAACAGCAGTAAAAGTCCCAGTCGAGATATCAATGATCGAGTTGCTGGATCCTTGAGTTGGTACTCACGAACGAGGACAACCAGTAGAAGAACTTATCTCGGTACCTCTGACCGAGACAGATGAATCCAAGGTGGTATGAATCGGTTCATCCCTAAAGACTCCTCTCAAGGACAACCTGATAGCTCTGCTCCGACGATATGCTGACGTATTCGCATGGAGCCATGAGGATATGCCTGGGATCGATCCATCTGTCATGACGCATCAGCTCAACATCGATTCGACCTACCGGCCAATACGACAGAAAAAAAGACCTCTCAGCCCTGAAAGATATGCCATCATCGAAGAGGAAGTCGATCAGCTCCTCAAGGCCAAATTCATAGAAGAGATATACTATCCAGAATGGATAGCTAATGTCGTACTTGTGAAAAAGGCTAACGGGAAGTGGCGAGTCTGTATTGACTATATAGACCTAAATAAAGCCTACCCCAAGGATAGCTTCCCTCTTCCAAGGATCGATCAATTGGTAGACAATACGGCAATGCACGAATTGCTGAGTTTTATAGATGCTTATTCTGGATATAATCAAATTGTAATGCATCATTCTGATAAATCTAAAACTACCTTTGTCACTGACAAAGGTCTTTATTGTTACCAAGTGATGTCGTTTGGTTTGAAAAATGCTGGAGCGACATATCAAAGGTTGGTGAACAAAATGTTCGCACGACAGATCGGCCGAACTATGGAAGTGTATATAGACGACATGCTCATCAAGAGTATACACGTGGCCGACCATATAGCCGATTTAGAAGAGATGTTCCTGATTTTACGAAAATATAAAATGAAGTTGAATCCGAGCCAGTGTGCCTTCGGTGTAAGCTCGGGTAAGTTTCTCGGATTCCTTGTGAGTCAACGAGGAATTGAAGAAAATCCCGAGAAAATCAAGGCATTACTCGACATGGAGTCCCCAAAGACGATTAAAGATATACAAAGACTGACCGGATGAGTAGCCGCACTTAACCGTTTCCTATCCCGAGCCACCGATAAGTGCCTCCCGTTCTTTAAACAGTTAAAGGGAGGGCAGTCGATGGAATGGACGGAAGAGTGTGAAGTAGCGTTCCAGCAGTTAAAATCTTATCTCGGGTCTCCACCCCTGTTATCAAAACTTGAGACAGGAGAAGCACTGCTGCTATACCTGGCCGTATCCGACGCAGCAGTTAGCTCGACCTTAATTCGAGAACATGACGGAAAGCAATTACCGGTGTATTATATCAGCAAAGCATTGCTACTAGCAGAAACGATGTATCCTCCCCTAGAAAAGGTTACCTTGGTCTTGGTGGTATCTTCGCGACGACTTCAACTGTACTTTCAAGCTCACACCATCGTTGTCATGACCGATCTTCCGTTGCGTCAGATCCTTCAGAAACCAGAGGCCTCCGATTGACTTATGAAGTGGGCTATCGAATTGAGCGAGTTCGACATATAATACAGACCGAGAACAGCCATTAAAGGACAAGCTGTGTCTGACTTCATTGCCGAAGTGACCCACAAGCCGACATAATGACTGAGTCTGACCTAATTGTCAAAGTATCTACGTCCGCTTCTCTCGTCCTATCACCCGGCCCTGTCCCTTGGAAACTATTCGTCGACGGCTCCTCCAACTCTAAGGTAAGCGGGGCCGGAGTGGTATTAGAAACTCCTGATCAAACCTACATGCAATATGCCTTACGACTTGGATCCAAGCCTCGAACAACACACCAGAATACGAAGCCTTGTTACTTAGCCTTCGACTCGCGGCAAGTCTGGGTGTGACTCATCTCAATGTCTTCAGCGATTCACAGTTGGTCGTCAACCAAGTCACCGGTGTTTACCAGACACGGAAAGAACAATTGAAGGCATACATGGAGAAAGCCAAAGATTTAATCAGCGAATTTCGATAATGCAAAGTAACTCGGATCCACAAGACCGAGAATGTCAAAGCCGATTTTCTTGCTAAACTTACCTCGACCGACGAAGACGACATACCCAGGTCAGTTCCAATCGAATACGTGGCTAAGCCGAGCATCAACGAACCGGTTGACTCGACTATACATGCCATTGAGTTGAAACCCACCTGGCTTGATCCTATCGTTCAATATCTCAACGAGGGGAAGCTGCCTGAAGATCGTGCTGAGGCTCGACGATTGAAGACCCGAGCGTCCCGTTACACTATGCTGAACGACATCCTATACAAGAAAGGCTTCTACGCCCCCTTACTTCGGTGTTTAAATTCCCATGAAGCTAATTACGTGTTACGGGAGATACACGAATGGATATGTGTAAACCATTCCGAATGACGATCACTCACCCACAAAGTCCTATGACAGGGATATTATTGGCCGACTATACAGCACGACGCTCAGAAGCTCGCCCAAAGGTGCGATATGTGTCAGCGGTTCGCAGCCATCCCGAGGCAACCACCCGAAGAACTGACTCCCATGACTGGTCCATGGCCCTTTGCGCAATGGGGGATCGACATCATCGGACCACTCCCTTTGGGAAAGGGACAAACTAAATTTGCGGTAGTTGTGGTGGACTATTTTAAGAAATGGGTCGAAGCCGAGCCATTGGCAAAGATAACTGAACAGAAGATCATAAATTTCATATGGAAGAACATTATTTGTCGGTTCGGGATACCGCGGACTATCATCACTGACAATGGCAGGCAGTTTGACAATAGACAGTTTCGTGAGATATGTAGTAATCTTGGGATCCGAAATGTTTATGCTTCGCCTCATCATCCTCAGGCAAATGGGCAAGTCGAGGCAATCAATAAGATTATCAAGCGGCATCTCTGAACGAAGCTCAACCGACCCAAAGGAGCGTGGGCTGAAGAACTCCCGAATATATTATGGGCTTACTGAACCACAGCTCGAACCGCCATAGGAGAAACTCCATTCTCCCTCTGTTATGACTCGGAAGCAGTTGCCCCGATCGAGATCAGGATACATTCAGCCCGAGTCAGTTCATATAATGAACAAGATAACGGAGAACTCCTATCGCTCGAACTTGACCTAATGGAAGAGAAAAGAGAAGGAGCTCAGATGCGAATGTTGGCTCGACAGAGACAAGTGACTTGGTTCTATAATGCCCAAGTCAAAGTCAGGCGATTCCAAGCCGGGGATATGGTCTTTTGAAAAACGTTCCTTAGTACTAAGGAAGTTGGTGCAGGTACACTGGGACCCAATTGGGAAGGACTCTATGTCGTCTCAAGTACCATCCGACCTGGAACGTATCGACTAGAAGACCTAAACGGAAAATTACTGCCTCATCCCTGAAATGCCGAGCATCTCAAAATTTATTATCCTTAGGTCAGTCATGTGTGAAAAAGCGAAAAAACTTGTAAGCCAACTTGAGTGAATAAAGCCAAGTATTTTCATTCATCATTCTAAGTGTTTTACATCGGATCCAATCAAAGTTACAATGAAGAAATAACAAAAAACTAAGGCAAGCATCGTCGGCTTTAACAAAGAAAAGGCTCTCTCTCGGTTGCAGATGCTCCTAACTCGGCTCTGAAGAGGGGTTGGTCTAAGGAGCTGATGATGGTACCAAAAGGAGCTCAGACTTGGCCGTCTTCACCTGGAACTCCTGAAGCAGTCCCAGATTAGACTACCCCCGAAGCAGCCTCAGATTGGACTACTCCCGAAGCAGTCCCAGAAACATTGGCCTCGCCGCCAGCAGCAGTAACAGCAGGGGCTCCTTCACCGGCAATGGCATCGGCATGACCAGTCCCAGCAGCCTCGGCCTCTGGACTACTGACCCCAAAAGCAGAGAGATCAAGGTCGGGAAAAGCGGCCACCATCTCCAGAACGTGGGCCCTATATCCGCCCTGATACAGGTGATCTCTCTCTTCCTTGAACTCTTGAGACTCGAGGAAGGCATCTACCGCCCGATCCCGAGCCTCTTCGGCTTGACTGGCCTCCTCTTGCGCCTGCTGGATAAGCACCGCGGCCTCGGCTTTGGCCCGAGCAAGAGTGCCTTCGCAAACATCATGGACATGACGAAGATGCATGTTCTCCTCTTCAGCCTTCGTCAGAAGTGACGCCAAGCGAGCACTCTCGGCCTTAACGCCTTCTAGAGTCACCTTCGCATCCTCGGCAGCCTTCCTGGCAAGAGCTAAATCACCAGTCATAATGCCGATCTGACTTTCGACGATCTCACAACGTCCGCTTTCCTCGGCCGCAATCTTCTTAGCCGACTCTGCCTCGGCTGTAAGCTTCTAAGCCGCAGCTAGCTCTGAGCAAGCCTTGACCAAGCAAGGGACCGACTGCAAACAAAAATTGACGGATTACAACAAGAACCCAAGACCGGAAGTAATAAAGAAATAAAAGAAAGGGAGATTACCTCGAGGAGCACCTTCGCTACGTGGCCGAGGGTCTGCATCGTAGGAGCATTGTAAAGACTAGCGAAGTCTCTCTCACTCCCGTGAGAAATGGCCCAAGGGACCATTCCTCACACCATCTTCTGGAAAGGAGAGGGCTCCTGTTGAGTCATCTCCCCTCTTAAAGACTCTCTGCTCGGCCCCTCTCTTTGCCTCGGGACCACCTCTGCAACGGGTCCTGGCTCAGAAGCCGCCTGAGATACAGCAGATGCCGCATCCACTTCTTTCGCCCTCTCATCAGGTCAGAAAGAACGACCACAATCGAGGCAACTGGAGCAGGGGCAGCTGAGACGACAGGCTCCTTGGCCTTTGGAGCTGTCTTCAGCTGTTTCAAAGGCCGAGTCCCCAATAAGGTCGACCTCGGAGGTGCCTTCACCTTCGAAATTGGCTTGAGAGAGGGCCGAGATTCAGCCATGTCTATGGAAGTTACCTTAAGAATGGGTCGAGCCTCAGGCAGATCTGAAAGAAGAACAAAGACGCATCAAGCAAAGTTCAAAGAAGACATGACAGAGTAGTGGGAGTTACCTGAGATAACCGAGTCTAGACCTGCGAGATGAAGACGCTCTGGTTGTAGCAGCACCTTCCAAGATCGGTTCTCCGCACTTAGCTTTCTTAGATCCTTGATCTGAGCTAAGTCACTGGACCCGAGCCTCCCCTTCTTCTTCTGGATATTTACAAAGCACCATAAGGTCAGATTCAAAGCGTCACAACGCAGAAAGACAGAAAATATTAAGCCGAGTCACCTACTTTGCGAAACGATCGACAGACTCGAGGCTCGGAGGGCTAAGGCTCAGCCGTCTCCCAGCAGCCACATGCCCAGAACCATCTCTCTTTCCAGTGTTTGTTGGAAGTTGGCGGGTCAGTTATAAGGGAGCCGCCTTTACCTCGCCAGGTGCTCAGAAAGTAAAAGCTGGAAAATTTTGGATTCAGTTTTACTTGGTACAAGTAAAGGAATTCATCAACTGTCAGTGGGGGCTGCTCAAGCTCTGCCCACAATACTGCGCACCCAAACAGGTTCCTCCACCCATTCGGGACTATCTGCCAGCGAGCAAGTCGGACACAAGACAAAAAATCCCAAGCAATGAGCTGAAGAGGAAGACACAGACCACATTGCATCGAGACCTGAAAAATTGCAACCATCCCAGCAGGCGGATGGTTGGGTAACTCATCCGGACTAGGAAGCTGAATTATAACCGAGTCCGGGACATGATACCCGGCTCGGATTCTGTTCAAATCAGACTCAGTTAAGATTGACGGTACAGGACCGCTTAGGTCATCCTCAGCCCCCTCTCCCTTAGAAGATGACTCAGAAGCCTGAGCCAAGTCGGAAGCCTGCGCTGATTGATTAATAGGAGCCGACTCAGAGGCTCCCTCTTCCTCCTCCAACGAATCCAACGTAGGATTAGGCCTCCCTGGCCAGGTGACCAGAGATGACCTACCACGCGAAGGACCGGCTGGAGCAGGACACTCCGCCGGTGGTCCAGTGGCCCTCCTAACCAATCGGAAGGCAGCATCTGCATCAACAACAATCTCCGCCAGTAATGAGGGTGGTTCAGCAATGTCCCAAAAACGTTGAGACTCACCCTTATCACCATAAATCCCCTCTTGGGGGCTCTGAGAGCCATGTGTTGCCATTGAAGTCAGTAGGAAGTAAGGGAAAACTCACCGGAGAGAGTGACATTGATTACTAAGGAGGACAATGGAGGGGAGGACAACAAAAGAGGGGACCCAATGCAGGCAGCGGAGAGGAGGAGAAGAACGGGAAGAGAACAGAGAGTGAAAGAGGAAAAGGGCGAAAATGAAATTCGCATGCTTCTCCCGCCCTTTTATAGCCAAGCCACGTGGTAGGGATCATTAATGGGAAGCGGAAACGACGTCCACCTCGACTCCCCCGTTCGACACGTGGCGCACGCTGACTGACGACGGTAACGTCCTCACCACGCGTCCGACGCCTATTCGCGGAAACGTTAACCCGACGGCTGACCGCTCGTGCGACCTCAGGCAACGAATCGTCGCGCGTTAAGGAGACACAAGGAGCATTAATTGTCTCATAATAACCTCAGCTTCAGTTCCAAACCAACCTAAAAGACTCGTTACTCCTTAGTGCCGCAAGAGACACAAGGAGTAAGGGGGCTTACTGTTGGGGAAAAATATGCTAAGTCCGAAGACTCGAATATGGAGTGGACCAACTCTACTGATACTGCCTGAGTCATCCAAGACAATAGTTAGGTCCGAGACAATAATGTACGAAGCCAGGAGGCAAGGACGACCGAAGTTGGCTCGGTTTTTTGAGTTAGCAACGTCTATGAAAGCCGACTAAGGCCAAATAAGCTGCAAGCCACCTAACTGAACAAGTCGATGACGTCGGCTACGGGATAAGGAAGGATGACGGACAAGAAACGAGACTATTCCACCCGCAAGAATGCAAAAAGTTTATTACCATAGGCCAGCCGAGACTCTTATTGAGTCAGAAACGGCCTAGCCGAGTCAAGAAGAGACGGTGTAAATCTAAATACCGTTTTCAACCTTTTATCTGTGGGCCACAAATTGAAAGGTCAAGATTGTGCTATCAAGATGATTTTTGAGCCATTCTCCATCCATGGTAGTGACTCGTCCTCCTTACATGTGGCGCTCGTGTATGACTATCCAGACCATCCAAATTGTTGGGCCTATTGTAAATGTAGCATATGTCTAACATCTCTCCCATCAATCAATCCTAAACATACAATTAAGGTTCATGAAACGGATTTGGAAGGTCTGGATTGATTCTCGTACAATTGTGTCATATGTATGGTAAACTCTCTGACACTATTTTTAAAGTGGTGGTGAACTAGCATAGGAGTCTAGCACCGGAAATACATGTTACAGATGCTTAAATATGGTTGAATCTAACCGAAAGGGGGGATTTCGGTCTAAGTGGAGCATCTTCGAAGAAAATTGGATGGCTGGTATGGCGTTTGCAATAGAACTCGGTGGGACATGATCAGGACAGATAGAATATATGATCAGAGAATATGCAATATAAGGGAGGGGTATTGTGGGAATATGGGTAGTGGCAATTTTATAATTTAATTACTGTAGGCATCGCATTACATAGATTGAGAGTTGGTGGTTTATACATTTTATAGCACATATTTAGTACAAGTGATGCGGATGGTTCAATGATCCAAGCCGTTGATTTTTCACCGTGTTATAGTCCATGGATTACAAAACTGCAGATTGGACGATCCTAGCCGTTGAAGTCTTTTCTTATATTAAATTTGGACTCTTCCTCTCTTTCTTTCTGGTCTGTGTATTTTATAGATATATTGAGGGGGTTAGGATATTTACAATTAAGAGCCCTTTTTTTCCCGAGCTACCCAAAGTGAGTCTTGTTGATGCAAAAATCTAATCTCTACTTTCCCGAGTCCCTCGCCTACAATAACATGAAAGACACAGGGATCCTGGCTCAAGCCGAGGAACCTCCGATGCTTAAGTCAGTAAGGATCTAGGAAAAGGAGTCTTTTTTTTAGGGTTTCTCTTGCATACCTTTCACCCTTGGAGTCTCTCCTGTTTATAGGAGAGAAAGGATCCTGTCGTACAGGGATTCTTTTCTCTTATCTTCGGAGATTTAATCCTTTTGACAGATTTCACCTAATCCCGAGATCTTCGGGATCGGACACTTGTACTTCTGGATTTTCGGGGCGGTATTTGATTTCACACCATCTTTCCTTGGCTCGGCTCGGCCATTTCTGACTCTGGAAGAGTCTCGGCTGGCTTATAAGAATAAGCTTTTTACCTTCTTATGGGTGGAATAGTTTTGGTTTTTATCCATCATCCTTCCTTAATCCGTAGCTGACGCAACCAACTTACCGAGTCGGTTTCTCATTGTCAGTCGGACGGCTTATAGCTTATTTGGCCTTAGTCGGCTTATACTGACGTTGCTAACTCGTCGACCGAGTTAACTTATCAAGCCTCTGGCTTCGTATCTCAGACTTAGCTGCTTTCTCCGAAGACCGAGAAAATAAGGGGGTAAAGTCGGTTTGCTCCATACTCGAGTCTTCGGACTTGGCATATTTTTTCCCCAACAGTAAGCCCCCTTACTCCTTGTGTCTCTTACAGCACTAAGGAGTAATGAATTTTTAAGTCGGTCTTGGAACGGAAGCCCAGGTTATGATGAGACAATTAATGCTCTTTGGGTCGTCCTTAACTTACGATGGTTCGTTTTCCGAGGTCACACGAGCTGTCAACTGCCAAGTCGTTATTCCCACGAATGGACGTCGGACGCGTGGCGAAGACATTACCATGGTTAGTCGGCGTACGCCAGGTGTCGAGCGGGGGAGTCGAGGCAGGTGTCATTTCATCTGCCCATTAAATGCTCTTGCCACGTGGTAAGGCTATAAAAGAGGGTGGGAGAAGTGTACGAATTTTACTTTCGCCATTCTCTCTTCTCCCGCTCTTCTTGTTTTCCCCTTTTCTTCCTCAGCGGCCTATCGCTAGGCCTTCACTTGTGTCATTTTTTTCTCTGTCATCTTCTTTTGTGTCCATTGTTGCCTTCTCCGGTGAGTTTTTTCCCTCCCTCTCTATCAACATTAATGACTGCGTATGGCTCTAAGAGCCCCCGGGAGGAAACTTCCGGTGAGGAGGGTGATTCGCAACGTTTTTAGAATGTTGCAGAGCCACCCTCTTTATTGGCAGAGATCGCCATTGATGCAGACGTTGCTTTCCAATTCGTCAGGAGGGCCACTGAATCACTGGCAGAGCGCCCTGCTCTGGCCGGTCCTTCTGCTCTGGTTGGTCCTTCTAGTGGCGGATCATCTCTAGTAACCCACCTAAGGAGACCAAATCCTGCGTTGGACGCGCTGGAGGAGGAAGAGGAGGAAGAGGAAACACGGATCGCCAAGGGAGCCTTTGTGTCGGCCCCTATGACTTGGTCAGCGCAGGCTTCTAAGTCGGCTCAGGTTTCTGAGTCATCTTCCGAGGGAGAGGGGGCCGAGGATGATATGAGCAGTCCCGTTGCATCAGTTTTAACTGAGTCTGACCTGAACCGAATTCGAGTCGGACACCATATCCCGGACTCGGTTATAATTCGGCTTCCTCATCCAGATGAATTGCCTAATCACCCCCTGCTGGGATGGTTGCAATTTTTCAGGTCTCGATGCAATGTGGCTTGCGTTTGCCTCTCCATCCCATTGCTCGAGATTTTTTTATCTCGTGTCAAGCTTGCTCCCGGCCAGATAGTCCCGAACGGGTGGAGGAATTTGTTTGGGTGCGCAGTGCTATGGGCTGAGTTGGAACAACCCCCACTGACAGTCGATGAATTCCTCTACTTATACCAAGTAAAACCGACTCCAAATTTTCCCGACTTTTACTTTCTGAGTGCATGGCGGGCCAAGGGTGGCTCTCTTATAACCGACCCACCGACTTCTAACAAACATTGGAAGGAGAGATGGTTTTGGGCGTGTGGACATTAGAAGATGGCTGATCCTTGGTCCTTCGAGTCTCGAGTCTCCCGATAGTTTCGCAAAGTAGGTGACTCGGCTTTATACCTTTTATTTCTTCACGTCGTAACGCTTTGAATCTGATCTTATGGTGCCTTGTAGATATCTCGAAGAAAAGGGGGAAGCTTAAATCTAGTGACCTAACTCGGGTCAGGGATCTGAAAAAGCTAAGTGCGGAGGACCGGTCTTGGAAGTCGTTGCTGCAACCAGAGCGTCTTTGTCACGCCCCAAACTCGGAAATCAGATTCACAGGAATCCCGATCGCCGAATCCGGTGCCGACAGCCTCCGTAGTACCCCATTCTCGGCTCCCAGCGCCCATACGCCACGATTCCGATCCTGGGATCCTACAAGGAGGATTTTCAGTATGAATTTCTTTCGTAATGAAGCATAACCACAAGTATACCCAAATCATAAAGGCAACATCATCATCACATATCCGCTAATATAATCGTTTGAATACACTGCTGAAAGGAAAATACATATATCGAAATCAAAACTCCAAAAGCTCCAGAGGTCACCGCATGCTCCAAGCTCAACGCCGCTGCATCTAACGCCATCCACTTTGTTCGCACGCATCTATCGTGCATAAGCTTCAAAAGCTTAGAGGGTGGTGGAAGTGTGTGTAAGGTAAGTGCTAAGTATCAATAAAGCACATAAATCATACATCATCGGGATAAGCAGAAATACTAATAAGATCATGAATCATATGACATCAGAGTAAGCGGAAATGTACTGGTAAGTCCATGAATGCTATCAGCCGTACCAAGGCTATGCGATGCAAAACATAACAAGATAATAACGGATGTTGGGGATGCAATGCAATATGCAAATCCTGACGAGCCATGAATACCATCAACCTCATCTAGGCCATATAAGTGCGAAAACATAGTAACCCAAAATGCTAAGTATTACAGATGCAAAGTGATATGCGGTGCGAATGAAATAACCATGCTGGAATGTGAAGTCGGGATGATAGTACGAAGTATCACAGGCTATGAGGTTCATCACAAGGGACTTCTATCCAAACCAGTCCCATACCTAAGTTTGGATAGTTAGACATAATGTGGTAAACCCCTGATCTCAGGTTAGTCGCGCGCCCAACCGAAATCGTGGCCATGCGAAGGTACACGTAATAAATAGTTACGCACCACCAGCCCGAGTGGATAGTGAATGAATGAATGAATGGGTATGCAATTCCTGCTCAATAAGTCCACGTATCAGTACGGTTCTTCTCTGGGATCATCACCGGGGTCTATTACACTCTAGCCAGCTTGCCGCTCCTATCCGAGCGCACAACTGGGTAAGTGGAAGAGACCTCACTATCCGCCTGCCAATATCGGGCCCGACTCGTCGATAGCGGACCCATTCCTCAAGCTGGTCAAACTCAACCTAGACATTGCCCCCTCACTCAGACGGGTAAGGTCACACCCCTTTCCAACCGACCACGACACAGTGGGAGACGCGGCCTCCTGGTGTTTGGCCCTCGTGCGCTCATATATCCACTCGGTCTCGACGTTGGAGTCATCTCCTGGCCACGGAGGTTCAGGGATTTTCACCCAGGGACATCTATGGCGCCCGTATGCTAGAACCAAATATTTTCGGTGTCCCCTCTGGCCATCCACGATATGTCTGTGGAGGCTACGACCCTAATGTCGCTAGGGCGTACAATGATCAAGTAACATGTATGCGAGATGCATGAATCACACCGTACAAACATGCAGCAATCTCGCACGTACCATGCGCTCACGTCGGGCACTCCGTCTCATATGGGGTCCCGTAAATATCTCAGCCCAACGGCTCATGTTATAACCAAACATTCCTCATATCAAGCATACATATGATGCGTATGAGTATGAATCATGGAGCTACACTAAGCATGTTATAAGGTGATGAACTATCCTTACAACTCAGATGGGCCTAGACGGCCTACACACAATAAGTTTGGGCCTACCAATGGCCTTAGGGAGAGTCGTAATGCGGACATTTAACCAACATTATACTTACAATGTGGACGTCAAACCAACATTGCTCCCAAGGCATAGCCCTCCATATAGGTCAACACATAAAACACGGTGGAATCACATTCAATATGGCCTTATGTATACCCCATTGGGCCTCGACCCATGGGCCTCTAATACATCAAATGGGCCTCACAACATAGGTCTCATGTATATCAAGGTGGGCCTAAACAACGGGCCATAAATATGACAAGTGGGCCACATCGCATGGGCCATATGTATATACCAAGGTGGGCCTCAACAGATAGCCACAAGTACATCAACGTGGGCCTCACCACATGGGCCATATGCATATCAAATGGGCCACACCAATGGGCCTTATGTACATTACAATGGGCCATATCCCATGGGCCTTGAATACATCATAATGGGCCTCAACCTATGGACCCTAATACATCACAATGGGCCTCAACCCATGGGCCCTAAGATACATAAAAATGGGCCTTTGAAAACATCAAGTGGGCCTTAACAATGGCCACAGATACACATCGAGGTGGGCCTCAATAACGGCCACAATTACACATCAAGGTGGGCCTCAACAACGGCAATAAATACACATCAAGGTGGGCCTCAACAACGGCCACAAGTACTCATCTAGGTGGGCCTCAACAACGGCCATAAATACACATCAAGGTGGGCCTCAACAATGGCCATAAATACACATCAAGGTGGGCCTCAACAACGGCCATAAATACACATCAAGGTGGGCCTCAACAACGGCCATAAATACATCGGTATGGGCCTCCTCATATGGGCCTCATGTGTATGCCAAGGTGGGGTCCACTTGAAGTATAGTGTCTGCCCCATTTTTAGCCTCAAGACTTAAGATAGGCTTGCCAAATGGAGGACGGTTTGGATCGACACAAATATCATGGTGGGGTCCACCAATGTGTGGCCTCCGTGGGGCCTCTTGGCGAGTCCTTGGCCGTCCCGAAACGGAGTTCTTGACGGCGTGAACAAAATCCATACATTTTGGTGGGTGCCACCGTCACTTTGGACGGTGAGCATAAAACACATACATCTGTGTGGGTCCCATGTGGGGCCCACTTTGTAATGTTTATTTTCCATCCAACCCGTTCATAAGGTCACGTGGACACAGGTGAAGGGTGAAAACAAATTTCACCTTGTCCGAACTTCTATGGCCCATAAAAGGGTTTCATGGTGAGTTCAATCACTTCTTTGTTTTCTTGTGGTGTGGGTCGCCCGAGTTCTAGATCTGTCGATTTTTGGAGGGACCCACCTCGGGGTGGTCCACCTCATGGACGGAGTGGATACAAAATATACATCATGGTGGGGTCCACAACTTGGAGCCAATGGAGCCCACCCTTTTTAACGTTGGACGTCCGCACTCTTACGGGCGTCGTCAATGCAAAGCTAAAAGCATGCAATATATTTTATTTATTTTATTTTTCCTAGATGGGACCCACATTAACTAGATCTACTCTCGAGTCCATTGTATGTGTCCCACAAAATTAGGCGTCCAAACCAAATTTCAGGTGGGTCCAAGCTTCAAGTAGACCCAAGAATCATTTCCGAGTGGTTTAACATACCTTCGTATAGACAGTGGCGATGTGGGCCATCTAAGAACTATTCATGGCTGATTTTTGGAATCGACGCCTCATCGAAGGGTCCCAACAAATGGACGACGAGAGATTTAGAACACACATCACGGTGGGGTCCACAACTAGGGCCAATGCGGACCCATTCCTTATTGTGCACGTCATGGCAGCAAGGTGTCTGCCACCTTTTCTCATATATATATATAATTTTTGTTACCCTAGGTGTGACCCACATTAACCAGATCTACCCCGTCCATTGTATGTGTCCCACAAAATTAGGCGTCCAAACCAAATTTCAGGTGGGTCCAAGCTTTATGTGGACCCTAGGAATCATTTTTCAAAGTTTTAACGGCAAAAACCACTGTTTCCTATGGTAAGGCCTACTCGATTATCGGATCAGCCTCATCTTTTGGTTCAACGCCTAAAATGAGCTGGAGAATAGAATGGACGACGTGGATCATCTACATACATCAAGGTGGGGCCTACACCAATGGCTCACCCAAATAGCCTTGAAACGAGGCTTATATTTGTGTTTTCCTTTCAGCCACGTCCAGACGCTGGACGTTTTGGACTTAGCAATATCTTTAAGGTGGACCTTGTTTAGGTGGACCACCGCATGATGGATGGTGTGAGTTCAACACATAAGATGGGCCCCACCCACAGTCGGCTTGGATAAAATACTTATTTCATGGTGGGGTCCATCCGGTGGCCACAAGGCCTTATCATCTCATACACATAGAAAAAGAAAGAAAGAGGAGAGAAAGAGAAAGATAAACGTGTGGTGGAGGGACCCACTATGGGCCCTCCTTTGCATGATCTACAACATACATTAAGTGGGTCTCATTTCATATGGCCCCACCGATCAAAATCAACGGTGGAGATCCTTTCTCCACCAAAATGGATGGTCTAAATGACCATATTATGCAAAGAAAGTAAACATCATGATGGGGTCCATGGAGAATGGCCCCATCATAGATTGATCTTGAAATCAAAGTGGACCATTGGCCACATTTAGGGTCCAAAATGAGATCCATACCATTGATCGGTAGGCCTCATTTGGCCCATCATCAAAACAAGAAATCTACACTATAGAAGCACCCACCTCATGATCTTCTTGGTCCGTTGGGAAGCCACTCTCCTTGTGCTCCTCTTTGATGGTGGAGATGGGAAATGGGTGGCTAGGATGGGAGATTGGGTGGTAGGAAGTGGGCCACACTTAGGGTTCTCTCTCCTTTAGGGATTACTTGGACGTTGGCTCTCTTGCTTGAAATGGTTAAAGAATGAGAGAGAAAAGAGATGTGATGTAGGGAGAGAGAGATGGGTGTGATGGGTGAGTGATGGGTGTGTAAGGAGAGTATGGGTTTGGTTGACTTTGGGAATGGGAAAGGGATGGTTGCTTGTACTTGGAGATGAAGTGGTTGTACTTGACATATGAAGTGATGGATGTGATTGATTGATGTGACATTTCATAGAGATTCCCTCGGGATCGTAAAAGTGCGGCGTTTCTTCGAAATAAACGCCGACTCACATCTTCTGGTCAGGGTATCGGATCGGTGCGTGAGTGGCGGCGTTGGAACCGCGGCGACGGTGCGGTTGCAATGATACAGGTCTCGGATTAAACCGACTCGAATCTACATGATGCGAATTACGGTCGTGCGCAGCGTCGATTATTAGTCGCGGATTGCCGGACTTCGACGAAAAAGATCGAGGATTCATCGGAACAGTGCGAACTAGGATACGGGTCTTACAGTCTTCACCTAGCAGGTTTAGACTCGTTCGTATCAAGTAACTCCTGTTACGTTGTCATGTTCTCTCGGCACTTTATCTGACTCGCCTTTGTTATTCTTTTCAGATCTATCCGAGGCTCGACCTTTTCTTAAGCCAGCTTCCACAGACATGGCCGAGTCTCGACCTTCCCTCAAACCGATCTCAAAGGTGAAGGCTCCTCCAAGGTCGGTCCTTCTATCGGGGACTCGGCCTTCGAAACAGCCGAAGACAGGTCGAAAGGCCCAGGAGCCAGCTATCCCATCTGCCTCTGTTCCGGCTGCTCCATCTGTAGTTGTGCTCTCCGACCCTGATGAGAGGGCGGAAGAGGTGAATGTTACGCCTCTTGTGTCTCAGTCGGCTTCTGAGCGAAGATTCATTGCAGAGGAGGTTCCGAGGCAGAGAGAGGGGCCGAGTGGAGAATCTTCGAGAGAGGAGATGACTCAACAGGAGCCATCGCCTTTTCAGAAAGTTATATCAGGGATGATCCCTTGGGCCATCGCTCACGGGAGCGAAAAAGACTTTGCCAGCTTTTACAACGCCCCCACGTTTCAAACCCTTGGTCATACGGCGAGGTTACTCTTCGAGGTAATATCCGTTCTTTTTATTTTTCTGTGACTCTAATTTCAAGCTCTTGTTACAACTTGCTGTTTCCCGTTTGCAGTTGGCCTCCTGCATAATTAAGGCTTGCTCGGAGTTGTCTGCGGCTCAGAAGCTTGCGGCTGAGGCAGAGACGGCTAAGAAACTTGTGGGCGAGGCAGAGGGACACCGCAAGATCGCTGAAGGTCAGGTCGGCATTATGACTGGCGACTTGTCACTTGCCAGAAAGGCTGTCGAGGATGTGGAGACAGCTCTTGAAGGCGCTAAGGCTAAGAGCGATCGTTTGGCGTCACTTCTGGTGAAGGCGGTGGAAGAGAAGCGACATCTTCGTCATGCTCATAGTGCTTGTGAGAGCACTTTCGCTCGGGCTAGAGCCGACGCCGCGACACTTATCCAACAGGCTCAGGAGGAGGCCAATCGAGTCAAAGAGGCTCAGGACCGGGCCGTGGATGCCTTTTCTCGAGTCTTCTGAGTTTGGGGAAGAGAGAGATCGCTTTTATCAAGGTGGGTACAAGGCCTGCATTCTGGAAATGAGGACCGCCTTCCCCAACCTTGATCTCTCTCATTTGGGGCTGTTAGTCCTGAGGCCGAGGATACCGGAGATGGTCGTGCCGATGTCACTACCGATGAAGAAGTTCCCACTGCTACTGTTGCTGGCTGCGAGGCTGATCCCTCTGGGACTGCTTCGAGAGTACCCCCAATCGAGGGATAGTAACCGTGCTTCATTTTTGGCACTCACACCAGCGTAGTGTCGGCCGAGTCTAACCTTCTTTTGGTACCATCATCAGCTTCTCAGGCTGACTTTTATCTCAGGCCGATTCAAGAGCGTTTATAACTGAGAGAGATCATTCCCTTTATCAGAACTACCTATATGATCCTTTAACGTAGTCGAAGTAGAGTCTGATGTAACCCGATGTAAAACACTTAGAAGTAATGAATGGAAAGTCTCAGTTTTATTGAATTGATTTTGTGTACATGTCTATTTTTTTATGGCCAACTTAAGGGTAATAGATTTTGAGATGCTCGGCGTTCCAGGGGTGAGGCAGTAGCTGCCCATTCAGGTTTTCCAACCGATACGCTCCAGGTCAAATGGTACTCAAGATGACATAGGGTCCTTCCCAATTGGGTCCTAATGTGCCTGCACCAACTTCTTTTATATTTGGGAACGTTTTTCGGAGGACCATATCCCCGGCACAGAATCGTCTAACTTTAACTCAGGTGTTGTAGAACCAAGTTACTCATCTCTGCTGAGCCATCACTTGTAGTCGAGCTTCTTCTCTTTTCTCTTCCACTAAGTCAAGCTCGAGCGATAGGAGTTCTTCATTTTCTTGTTCGTTGAATGAATTAACTCGGGCTGAATGTATCCCGATCTCAACCGGGGCAACTGCCTCCGAGCCATAACAGAGGGAGAAGGGAGTTTCTCCCGTGGCAGTTCGAGCTGTGGTTCGGTAGGCCCACAATATATTCGGGAGTTCTTCATCCCATGCTCCTTTGGCTCGATCGAGCCTCCTTCAGAGATGTTGTTTGATAATCTTGTTAACGGCCTCGACCTGTCCATTCGTCTAAGGATGATGAGGCGAAGTGTACACGTTTCGGATCCCGAGATTACTGCACATTTCGTGGAACTGTCTATTGTCGAACTGCCTTCCGTTATCGGTGATAATAGTTCGCGGTATCCCGAACCGACATACGATGTTTTTCCAAACAAAGCTTGTAACCTTCTGCTCGGTTATCTTTGCCAATGGCTCGGCTTCGGCCCATTTCATGAAATAGTCCACCCCAACCACGACAAACTTGGCTTAACCCTTTTCCTAAAGGAAATGGTTCAATGATGTCGATCCTCCACTGTGCAAAGGGCCAAGAACCAGTCATTGGGGTCAAGTCCTCGGGGGGCTGCCTTGGGATTGCTGCGAATCGCTGACACTTGTCGTACCTTTGGACGAACTTCTTAGCATCATGTTATATGTTCGGCCAATAATACCCCTGCCGCAGGACTCTGTGGGCGAGTGAACGTCCTCCCGAGTGGTTTCCGCATATTCCTTCGTGTACCTCCTGTAATACGTAATCGGCTTCATGGAAATTCAAACATCGTAATAAGGGAGCATAGAAACCTTTCTTGTACAGTACCCCATTCAGAATAGTGTATCATGATGCTCAAATCTTTAGCCACCGAGCCTCGGTGCGATCTTCAGGCAGCTTTCCCTCGTTAAGATAATGGATGATAGGGTCGAACCAGGTCGGTTCCAACTCAATAGCATGTATAGTCGAGTTGATCAGTTCAGTGATACTCGGCTTAGCGACGTATTCGATCGGCACCGATCTGGGTATGTCGTCTTCGTCGGCTGAGGCAAGTTTTGTTAACAAATCAGCTTAGGCATTCTCAGTTCTGGATATCCGAATTACTTCACATTGTCGAAATGCACCGATTAATTCTCTGGCTTTCTCCATATAAGCCTTCAGTTTTTTTTTCGTATTTGGTAAACATCGGTGACCTGGTTGACACTAACTTTGAATCATTGAATACATTAAGATGAGTTACACCTAAGCTAGTGGTGAGTCGAAGGCCAAGTAGCAGGGCTTCGTATTCTGATGTGTTGTTCAACGCTTGGAATCCAAGTCGTAAGGCATATTGCATATAGGTTTGATCGAATTTTGGCATTCTCAGTTCTGGGGATCCGAATAACTTCGCATTGTCAAAATCCGCCGATTAATTCTTTGGTTTTCTCCATATAAGCCTTCAGTTGTTTTTTCTGTGTTTGGTAAACACCGGTGACCTGGTTGACGACTAACTTTGAATTATTGAATACATTGAGATGAGTTACACCTAAGCTCGCGGCGAGTCGAAGGCCAAGTAGCAAGGCTTCGTATTCTGATGTGTTGTTCGACGCTTGGAATCCAAGTCGTAAGGCATATTGCATATAGGTTTGATCAGGAGTTTCTAATACTACCCCAGCCCCGCTTGCCTTAGAGTTGGAGGAGCCGTCGATGAATAATTTTTAGGGGATAAGGCCAGGCGAGGGGTCGAGAGAAGAGGATGCCGATGCTCCGATAATTCCGTCAGACTCAAACATTTTGTCGATCTGCGGAGTTACTTCGACAATGAAGTCGACCACGGCTTGTCCTTTAATGGCTGTCCTCGGCCTGTACTGTATATCAAACTCGTTCAATTCGATAGCCCACTTTGTAAGTCGGCCGGAGGCTTCTGGTTTCTGAAGGATCTGACGCAATAGTAGGTCGGTCATGACGACAATTGTGTGAGCTTGAAAGTATGGTCGGAGTCGTCACAAGGATACTACCAGGACCAAGGCTATCTTTTCAAAGGGAGGATACCTCGTCTCTGCCGGCAGTAACGCTTTGCTGACATAGTACACTAGTAACTGCTTTCCGTCATATTCACGTATGAGGGCCGAGCTAATCACTGCGTCGGATACAGCCAGATATAATAATAAAGCTTCTCCTGACTCAGGTTTGGATAACAGGGGTGAAGACCCAAGATAAGACTTCAATTGCTGGAACGCTGCTTCACACTCTTCCGTCCATTCCATCAACTGTCGCCCCTTCAATTGTTTGAAGAACGGGAGACATTTATTGGTGGCTCGGGACAGGAAACGGTTGAACGCTGCTACTCGCCTAGTTAGCCTTTGTATGTCTTTGATCGTCTTGGCTGACTCCATGTCGAGTAGAGCCTTGATTTTCTCGGGATTCACTTCGATTCCTCTCTGACTAACAAGGAACTCGAGAAATTTCTTCGAGCTTACATCGAAAGCACATTTGATCAGATTTAACTTCATTTTGTATTTGCGTAGGGTCAAGAACATCTCTTCTAAGTCCGCTATATGGTCGGTTGCGTGTATACTTTTGACGAGCATATCGTCTATATAGACTTCCATGGTTCGGCCGATATGTCGAGCGAACATTTTGTTCACCAACCTTTGATACGTCGCTCTAACGTTTTTCAAACCAAATGGCATCACTCGGTAACAATAAAGACCTTTGTCAGTGACAAAGGTAGTCTTAGATTTTTCAGATTGATGCATTATAATTTGATTATACCCAGAGTAGGTATCCATAAAGCTAAGTAATTCATGTCCTGCGGTATTATCTACCAACTGATCAATCTGAGGAAGAGAGAAGCTATCCTTGGGGCAGGCTTTGTTCAGATCTGTATAATCAATACAGAGATGCCACTTCCCGTTGGCCTTTTTCATGATCACGACATTAGCTATCCACTCCAGATAGTATATCTCTTCTATGAATTTAGACTTGAGGAGTTTGTCGACTTCCTCTTCAATGATAGCGTACCTTTCGAGGCCGAGAGGACGTCTTTTTTGCTGAATTGGCTGGTAGGTCGGATCAATGTTGAGTCGATGGGTCATGACCGAAGGATCGATTCTAGGCATATCTTCGTGGCTTCATGCGAATACGTCGGCATATCATCGAAGCAAGGCGATCAAATTGTCTTTTAGAGGCGGCTTCAGGGATGAGCCAATTTGTACTACTTTTGATTCCTCAGTCTCGGCCAAGGGTACCGATATAAGATCTTCCATCGGTTGCCCTTGTTCGTGAGATCCGACCCTGGGATCCAGCGATTCAATCACTGAAATTTCAACCGGAACCTTCACTGCAGTGGTATAGCAGCGTCGAGCATCTTGCTGATCTCCTTTTACGATTCCTACTCCTGACTCAGTCAGGAATTTCATGGAAAGGTGGTATGTAGATACCACCGCTTGCAAAAGATTTAAAGTAGGTCGACCAAGTATAGCGTTGTAAACAGAGACTTGGTTAACGATTAAGAAATCTATCATTACTGTCGTCTGATGCGGGGGGTTTCCGGCAGTGAGCGGTAGTGAAGCAATTCCTTCTGGGAGTATGTGTCCTCCCGAGAATCCGATTAGCGGTGTTCGAATTGGACGTAACGCTGATCATTCAATCCCCATTTTGTTGAACGCCTGAGTAAATAGCACATCCGCAGACGACCTAGTGTCTATAAGTATATGGAAAACTTTTCTGTTAGCGATGGTGAGAGTGACGACTAACGCGTCATCATGGGGATGATGGATGCCTCGAGCATCGTCTTCAGTGAACGAGATGCAATACTTTTCTCGTTTTTTTCCTTCAGAGGCCGATGTAGTAGGAGAATTTTAGACTCGGGCTAACTAATGCTTCTGGCGTGATTTTTTCGTGCATTATTAGAATCGCCCCCACCTCGATGACCACCGACGATCGTTCGGATTTCTTCCGTGATTCAGTTTTCGATTGGGCGTGCTTCCGCCGACACAGTCTTTTCTACATGCTCTCCGAGTCGGCCTTCCCTGATGAGTCGTTCGATTTCTTCTTTTAGGTGATAACAGTCACTCGTATTGTGCCCGTGATCATGATGATAGTAGCAGTACTTATCTTTACTCTGCCGGTTGGGATTACCCCGCAGTTTACTAGGCCAATTGACGAAACCTTCACCTTTGATTTCCATTAACACCTGTTCCTGAGTTTTATTCAGGGGAGTGTATGTGGAAAATCTTCGGTCAGGTCTCTTTCTTGACTTTTGATCATCGTGTACTCAATCATCCTTACGCTTTTTCCCTTCAGCAGAGTTAGTTCCTTTTTTGACTGACTCTTTGGCCAAGGATTTTGCGTTATGGGTCGTTTTGCGCAGGAGTTGCGTTTCCTCGGCATCCGCGTATTTGTCCGACCGAGCTATAAACTCGGCCAGAGTCTCCGGCGGATTTTTATCCAGAGATGTTAAAAATAGCTTGTCTCTAACCCCTTGCATGAGCGCGTTGAGTGTTGTTTCTTTCGAGTGTTTTTGAACTTGAAGAGATTCAAAGTTGAAACGTCTGGTATAATCTTTCAGTAACTCTCCTGTCTTCTGAACTATGTTATTCAGATGTGCAGGTGGCTTCAGTTTCTTTTTTCCACTAATAAAGTTAGTGAGGAAGGCGTCGCTGAGTTCGACGAATAAACCGATAGATTTTGGTTTCAGTTGTTTAAACCAAAGCCGAGCCACGTCGGTTAGTGTGAGAGAGAAGACTCGGCACATGACCGTGTCCGAGGCATTGTGCAACTCCATATAAGTTTTGAAGCATTCGATGTGCTTGGTTGAGTCGATTTTCCCGGTGAAGGGGACGATTTGCAGTAAGCGAAACCTTTCCAGTAACCGAGCCTACATCACTTCATCTATGAAAGAGGATGTTTTAGCCTCGAAGCAAGTCGGATATGTATTCCGACCTTGTTTCATATTCGTCATCTCCTCCCGAATATCTTTCTTGAAGTCCTAGATGTCCGCTTTCCAGGGCTCTTCACTTTCCGTCGTTTCCTCAACGGGAGGCCGACTGCGCCTCCTTTGATCTATTCTGTGCTGTAAATCAGAGGGGAGTAACGCGGCTGAGACCGAACGAGCTGGTGCTGGTTTAGTCGGACACTGGTGTTGACTCGGATGAAGGGACGTTCGTGGAGCCGGGGGTTGAGCAGCCAGCAGAGGGTTGGAAACAGGTGGGGGAACACGTGATATTTATCCTTGATGATGCAGTAGCATCTGCTGGTTGTACATCCGTTCCAACATCTGCTTCATGACGTTCATATCGGATCGGATCTCTTGAACCTTCCGATTCAACTGCGCGTTCCCCCGGTTCCACTGATTATTGGATACGGACAGGGCTACTAGCAGTGCCGTTAGCGGGACCGTTGGTGGAGCTCCTACTGCTGCGCTGGCGGCGGCCTCATTTGCATTGTCCTGATCTGTTCTTCTAGTCGTCACCATTAGAACTTGTCTTATAACTCTTTGAGGTAGAATATGAAAAACGGCTTTTTGTCCGTTCCCACAGACGGCGCCAAACTGTTGATGCAAAAATCTGATCTCTACTTTCCCGAATCCCTCGCCTGCAATAACATGAAAGACACAGGAAAATGAGTTTTTTTTAGGGTTTCTCTTGCGTACCTTTCACCCTTGGAGTCTCTCCTGTTTATAGGAGAAAGGATCCCGTCGTACAGGGATTCTTTTCTCTTATCTTCGGAGATTTGATTCTTTTGACAGATTTCACCTGATCCCAAGATCCTCGGGATCGGACACCTGTACTTCTAGATTTTCGGGGCGGTATTTGATTTCACACCGTCTTTCCTTGGCTCGGCTCGGCCATTTTTTACTCTGGAAGAGTCTCGGCTGGCTTAGGAGAATAAGCTTTTTGCCTTCTTACGGACGGAATAGTTTCAGTTTTTATCCGTCATCCTTCCTTAATTCGTAGCTGACGCAACCAACTTACCGAGTCGGTTTCTCATTGTCAGTCGGACGGCTTATAGCTTATTTGGCCTTAGTCGGCTTATACTGACGTTGCTAACTCATCGACCAAGTCAACTTATCAAGCCTCTGGCTTCGTATCTCGGACTTAGTTGCTTTCTCTGAAGACTGAAAAAATAAGGGGGTAGAGTCGGTTCGCTCCATACCCGAGTTTTCAAAATGAAGGGAAATGACCATGAAATGCATGGAAATGACCGCGAAGTGAAGGGAAATGACCGCGAAATGCGTCGAAATGACCGTGAATCAACACGGAATTGTTTGGAATGACCGTGAAATGCACGGAAATGACCGTGAAATACAAGGAAATGACCGCGAAGTGAAGGGAAATGGCCGCGACATGCGTCAAAATGACCGTGAAATGCATGGAAATGACGGTGAAATGAATCGAAATGACCGTGAAATGCATGGAAATGACCGCGAAATGAAGGAAAATGACCGCAAAATGCGTCGAAATGACCGTGAATCAACACGGAATTGTTTGGAATGACCGTGAAATGCATGGAAATGACCGTGAAATGAATCGAAATGACCGTGAAATGCATGAAAATGACCGCGAAGTGAAGGGAAATGACCGCGAAATGCGTCGAAATGACCGTGAAATGCCTCGAAATGACCGTGAATCAACACGGAATAGGCGAGAATGACCGTGAAATGCATGGAAATGACCGTTAAGTGAAGCGAATTGACCATGAAATGTATGGAAATGACCATGAAGTAAATGAAATGAATGAAATTGACCACGAACTTATTAAAATTGACAGCAAAGTGAATGAAAGGATTTTCGACCATCGACCCAATGGAATCTTGAAAAATAACTATGTTAGTTGGCTAAAGTAGCTTCTCCTACCCTAAAATCATATAGGGTACATCAAGTAACTAATTTTGGTTTAGAAGATATTCTTATTAAATGAATAAAGAAATAAATGAAAAAAAGAGAGAATTTTTTTTATATGCTTATATATACATATTTATACAACTATGTATTTGAGAAAATTGTAGGTAGAATAAAGTTCTCCATGTAAAAAATAAAATAAAAATAAAAATAAAATAAAAAATTTCATAGATTGGCATAGAATACGGATATGGCTACGGTTATAATTAGTAGCTAAAGATACAATACCTTTTTAATTAATTGAACGACATTCAATTAATCGAAAATTGCAGGATTTTTTAGGCAAACTCGCTTGACAGTTTTGGACCTTTTTCGATTAATGGAAAGAACTTCGATACATCGAAGTACGTCGCTGTTGGGCTATAGCTACAGCTATAATCCGTAGCTAAAGGTAGCCCCAGCTCTCACAAGTTGAAAAGAGGAAAAGCAGGGGCATTTTCGACCTAAGAAATGGGGCCGTACAGCTGGGGAGTATTCTTGGGAGGTGAAAAGCGAGTGGGCTTCAAAAGGTTGATGGGCCATATATTGGTCGTACAGTTGGAAATTTCTCTAATCCTATCCCATTTCAACAGGGGACAATCCTTACCTGCGTAATAATTATGTTTTTAATCCCATCCCACCTAATCCCACCACCCAAACAGACCCTTTGGTTTTAAGGTGAAACCGGAACCTCTCCGTTCCAACGGTTCCAAGAAAAACAAAACTGGAACCAAACTGTTTGCACCTTATAACCGAATTGGAACCCGGACCGTAAAAAACCGGTTCGGTTCCAATTTAGTTCTACAGTTATGGTCTTTTTATAATCCAGTCTAATTGCATGGTTTGTTTTTATAATCCAACCCAATTATATGATTTTTTCATAATACAACCAAATTGTATGGTTCTTGAGAGATAGAAAGAGGCTAAGAAGAGGGGGATAATAATAATAATATAGTGTCTTTTTGCTCTTTTTTTTTATGCTTTTTATGTTTAAAAAATTTAAAGTTTAAGTATTTATTGACAAAGGGGTCCAGTTCCAGGTTGAGATCCAAGGTTTAGTTCTACAGTCTGGTTTGGTTCTATAGAACTCCAAACTGAGAACCAAACTGAACTAACCAATCCTTTGATGTTTGAAACCGGAACGAATACGCTTAGGAACTGTACCAAACCATACAGGTTAGTCAGTTCCGGTCCAGTTTACCAGTGACACTAGTTCCGTGTGCACACCTAATTAATTAGATATTTAGAATTTATCGTCAATCTGATTTTACATCTACACTCAATCAAATAAAAACAACAATTTTTACAATATGCATAGTGCCATGTAAGGAGATGGGGGACTGCAGTTTTTTTGTTTCTTGATATATACCACATTTTCTTCGACTATGATGTAGAGCGGGTCGCGGACAGTTTCATGGCCAAGATGGATCAGAAAAGGCCCAGTCGACGACAGAAGTGATCCGGACCGTCGAACCTTAGATCGGACGTATCTCGCAATCCAAAATGAGTTAGCTGACGTAAAATATATGATTTTGGGGTAGAACGAGCTACTTTAGCCAGCCAACCTGGCTATGACGGGTTACAACACTCGGAATTGCAAGAAACCCCTGGATCGATAGTCGTTTCCCTGTTTTAATTTCATTTTTACTATAAATAGTAAGTTTTAGTTTGATTATAACTCTTCATCCGTCAGGCTTTAGGAGTTGCATCCAACGTGAAAAGAGCTTAGAATAATTAGGAGAACGGTTTGGTGAAGCCAAATAGGACACTTACTATTTTTGGCCGAAAAACTTGCGCACTAGTAGACATCACGACCGTCTATAAATAGTAAGTTTACTATTTACAGTAAGTCGCGAATTCTAGGAGTTTTAGTTATAGTTTGATTCTGATTTCTTTCCCATTGCTTGGTACCCCTATTTAAAGGGTTGTGAACTCGTTTTTAATGATCAATTAATCAATTTCGAATTTATTAGAATTTATTTATATTTTCTGCTTTCTTTCCTCGTGGATTCGAGAAGTCTCTGTGAGGAGTCTAGAGAAGCTTCGTGGATTCGGAGTATTTATCCTCATCACATTCATCCTTGCGTCAGACTACACCCAAAATCCCATCCCTTTTTAGTGTTATTAAATATGCCTTTACTTTTTGTGATTTCAGGTCATCAAAGTGATTATAGGCCTGGGAGATATTAGAGTGCGATTACAAGTTCTAGGAATGATTATGGTCCAATTACAAATTTCATAAAAAAAAAACTACAATTTGATTAGAACTCCCAGGAGCAATTATAAGTCCTAAGAGTAGTTCTATCAAAGTTGACAATTACAAAAGATAGTTGACAAGTAAGTTTAACTATTGATTATATAAAATGACACTTTTTTCCTTAACTCTATGGAAATGAGAGAGTTTTTCATTCGGACAAGATCTAAATCACTTGGTTTCATGGTTTCTAAAATGGCCACATGATCTCAACCTTCCAATGATGAGTGGTTTATGAAATTTGATCTAAATCATTTAAACGGTGGATCAAAAGCATCAAAATGTCGTAGATAACTTCTTTTAAGTTTGACTAAGGGCAAAATGAAAAGTTCTCTCATCTCTATAAAGTCAATGACAAAAACATCATTTTATATAATTAACGATTAAATTTAATATTAAACTATATCATTTTAATTGATTAAATTCTAACACAAGCAGTGGTTTATGATCATGTGAGAAAAGAGAAAGAGTTATATAACAATAAAACAAAAGAAGTGATTATTTGATGTATGACAAATAATGAGGGTGCCATATGTCACCAACTCTTTTTTAAAGGATGCCTATAATGTGCAAAAAATAGCATGGGAGCCTAGATGCTAGGCACACTCTATCCAATGCCAATTAAATAGAGGGTGGGCTTAAAAAAATAAAAACTCCATACATGAAATGACAATTCTGTCATTTTCATCATGGTCCCATGTCTCTGCATGCATATGAGTCACTTTTTCATTGGCGCTGGACCAAGTGCATCCCACACCATGTCAAAGCCATCTGTTTCTGAAGCCTAGTGTTTTTAAAAGTGACTAAGGCTAGATATGTGACAAAAAAGAAGTGGAAAATGCCGGGAGCTAATCGTCTAGCATCATGCCCTTTTAACTATGGCTTGGGTCAAGCAAGATCAAAATTTTGAATAGGCTTGGGGCTAACAGTTCAAAATCTGGTGCGAAGCTGACTCAGGCCCAGTTTGCTGACAGTCCTACTCTAACATATATACTCTGGCATCTGACCACCTTCATACACGGCCATCCATAAATTGTAGGTGTGGCATACACTAAACTGAACCAACCAAATTGTAGAAACCAGTGTAGCTAAAACATGTTCCCAATATAAGATTCCTTGAACCATGCTAACCATTGATCCATGGACACGATAATTTTCATTTTTTAACGATCCAATATATGTCCACCAATCCAATAGTCAGGTAATCAAATAATCTTAGTGTTTGTTTATGATAAATCTGATTTGGGAACATTATTTGGACACCTTTATAAAAAATACTTGTATGCTACCTTGCAATTTTGGAGTAATTTCTAAAGTGCCCGTGTATCATCATCACTCCACTGGAGTATTAATTTCTAATAAACGGTAACAAAAAAAAAAGAAGCACAAAGTAATCCGGCGTTGAAAGATTTTTTATTTTTTCCCATGGCCCTCGGGAGTCATTTGAGAGAGAGGATTGCACTGATTCAGTATGCTATACTGAGTAAACTCTGTTAGGCCCACAGGTGATGTTTATGTTTTATTCATGCCGTCCATTTGTTTTACCAGATCATTTCCCATTATGATACCAAAATTGAAGTATATCCAATGCTCAAGTGGACCACACCAAAGGAAATAGTGGGAATTAAATGCCTATCATGGAAAACTTCTGAGGGGCTATAGCGATGTTTATTTGTTATCCAACCTGTTCATAACTTTATAAATTGAAAACATAAAAATTATCTTGATCCAAAACCTCTGTCGACCTCAGAAGATTTCAACGGTAGGAGATCAATTCCCACAGTTTCTTGTGGTGTGCTCCACTTGAGCTTTGGATACGCTTCAATTTTGGGCTCATGCATTAAAATGAGCTGAAAAACAGATGGACAGCATGATTGAGAAACTTACATGACGGTGGACCCCACGGAGTTTACCCAGTACGTTATAGCCTATTGAGGTACTCAGTTCATTATTTGATACTCTGACTGGGTACGACGTTTGATACGCAGACGCTCAAAACTTACACACGAGGCATACATGAGCTCAAATTAATTAAACCGACAAATGGTGGGACATACCATCCCTAAGTCACAGTTCTGAAATAATACTAATTAAACAAACCTAAACTATGATTTGTGAGCACTCGAATATCGAAATAGGGATATTTCCATCTTATCTGTCCAGTAAATGTTCAGATATTTTGGTCTAATCAAATAATCATACTTTTTAATTCATGATACATCTGAAGTGGGCTCTACAATTTGGATAGTTTAATATCAATTATTTTTATTCCTCCTATGCAATTAATAAGTGATTTATAAGTGCCTGTGTATCATCCATCACACTGCCGAGTATCAAAGGTTTTCTCTTGAGGATTTTGGTATGCCTGTTTCTTAAATAGAAAAATCTTTTGTCCACTTCGATACCGTATGTTTTTTTCCTTATTTATTGAAAGATGCAATCATACAAATAAATAAATAAATAAATAAAAGGTGGGCCACTTTGGGAATGTGAGGCCCACCTGATACAGTTACTAACAGGAGACGTGGTTCCTCTTTTGATGTTGGAAATTATCTGGCCTCAGTACTTGGATTTTTTGGGAACAGAAATTCAGATATTCTCACACAAGGCATGGTTGTCTTTTCTTGTGGGAAAAGAGAAGAATTTTAATACTCTGGCAGAATGTGATCGACGATGCGCGGGCACTTAAGAGTAAATTAGAAATTGCATACTTGGCATACAAGTACTCTAAATTAAACTGTTCAAATTATGGGCCCCAGTTGAGGTGTTCGTTGAAGTGAATGGTACTCCTGTTTTGATTATCTGTCCATTGGATTAGTAGACATTTATTGGACGGTTGAAATGTGTAAGGCTGCATGGTTTTATTTCAACAAACAAGTGTCCAAGAATCAGCGGTTATGATTGTTCAACCAATCTTATTTTGAGTTGGTAATTCAAGTTTTAATATATGTTACTTGTATAATTTGTGAGCGCCTGTGTATCAGGTGTCCTACACTGCCAGAGCATCAAATAACTCCTCTCTATAAAATGGACCCGGATTGCGTACTGAGTTGCTACTATTTGGGGCCCAACGTGATGTATATGTCTTATCAACGCCGTCCATTCATTTTTTCATCTTATTTTTGGGCATGTGCCCAAAATTGAAACTTATCAAAAGCTCAAGTGGACCACACAAGAGTAAAGAGTGGGGGCATGACTTCCACCACTGAAACCTTCCTAGGGCCCATAGTGATGTTTATGCTCATCCAACTTGTTCATAAGGTCACACAGACGTAGATGAAGGGAAACACAAATATCAGCTTGATCCAAAACTTCTGTGGCCCACAAGAAGTTTTCAACGGTAGGCGCTCAGTTACCATTATTTCCTGTGGTGTGGTCCACTTGAACTCTGGATATGCTTAAATCTTGGGCTTATGAAGGGAAAAAAGGATGGATGGCGTGGATAAGATACATACATCAGGGTGGGCCCCACAGAGTGCTCAGCACGCAGTTGCTGTCCCCATAAAATATCTTTGAACAGAGATCTTCTTCTACTTTTTTTCATTTGGGAAAAGATTTTTTATACTCTGCTGAGCTTGATGTTTGATATACAGCACTAAAATAATGTATAACTGTCTCAAACCGTCCAAGTTCTGATTCACACCTTATATGGATCAGAAAACTACGTTGATTTTATTTTTAAATTGGAAAATTTGAAGATATTTTTTAACGGCTGAAATGAAACAGTCAACAGCTTGAATTCAATAAAATATATTTCCATTAATCAGGGTTTAGGATCTGTCAATTCATCTGGGTTTTGGGGAATGTGCTATCCACTGCAAAAATCTCACTTTGTACGGTCATGTACAATTTTAGACTGCATGCGTATCAACCATCAGACTCTGCCAGAGTACCAGATACTCCCTCTGTTACTTTTGGGAACTGATTGTGATATCACACCCCATTTTTTGGTCTAACCAGTACAATTTTCGTCCCCTTCTAATCCTAGAAGTTGGAAATGGGTTTCCGACGGATTATACGATGAGAAAAATTCGATACTCTGGCAGAGTGCGATAGATGATACGCAGGTTTGTTACGGTTACCAAGAGAGGATCGGGGGCCACAAGAAGTTTTTAACGGTCAATTACTGCTGTCTCCTTTTGGCATGGTCCACTCGAGATTTGGATCTGTTTCATTTTTGGGATCATGCCCTGAAATGATCTGGGAAAACAGATGGACAGAGTGGATATTTTTTTTTTTTTTTTTTTTTTACAGACACACACACATGCCACACGACACACCCCACAAACGCAGCCGTGGATATAAACTCCAAGAATGGACATACATCAAGGTGGGCCCGGTGAGGCTGGGCTGCATCTAATCTGCTTCCACCGACGACGAAAATCACCCATTTCCAGGGTATTTACCGTTTCCCAGTGAAACGATGAATGGGCCCAGGGGCCAGCGATACAAACCATTGATCAGATGGTCCAATGTGGATGTAACATTCACAATAAATAAATAAATAATAAACCAACCAACCAACAGATTGGAGGGATCTAATCAAATAAAAATGCAAAAATGGAATTCTAAGCATCCTGGGAAATCCTCTACCCCTGTATAATTCCTCTTTCTTTAATCATATATTAGACCAGAGATATTCGTGCATCGATTCAGTAGAGAGCATTTCACGTGCATGGCTACTGTGGGACCTGAATGTACGTATGATATCCCACTCCAACAGGTTCACAACACCATGATGTGCGCCCACATCTGATTGACCACACTATATATATATATATATATATATATATATATATATATATATATATATATATATATATATATATATATATATATATATATATATATATATATGAGGAACGCTCAACTACGCATCGGTTCGCACGTCCCTTGCAATCAACCGTCAAATAAAGCTGATGATCTAGATGAAAGTGCTCTTAGCGCAAGTTTGAAGGAGCCGCACGCCTCTTCACCATATTCTCTATCTCTCCGAAGAATACGGCAGAAGCCTTTTCACGGGAAATTCTTCCGCTGGGATGCCGGTTGGATCTCACCAAGATGTTAATGACAAATCCACGCCGTCCATACATTTTTAAAAAAAATTTTATGGTATGTACCCAAAACTGAGGTAGATCAAAATCTCAAGTGGGCCACATAGTGTTGATTGAACTCTCACCAATAAAAACTTCCTGGGGCTATCGAATTTTTGGATCAAGTTAATATTTGTTTTTTTCCATCATCCAGGTCTGTATGACCTAATCTATAGGTTGGATGTCAAATAAATATTACGGTGGGCTCTAAAAAATATTTAACGATGAGAATCATTATCACCGCTGCTTCATGTGGTGTGGCCCACTTGAGATTTGGATCTACCTTTTTTTTGGGATAATGCCCTGGAATGATAAGAAAAAACAAATGGATGGGGTAGATTTCTCAAAAAATATCATGGTAGGCCCCACCTAAGTTTTCAGCACGTGAAAGACTTTTAAAAAACGGCACTGATAATAATTCTCACTGTTGAGAATTTTCTAGGGCCCACTGTGATTTATATTTGCCATCCAACCTATTCATAAAGTTACATAGATCTGGATGAAGAGAAAACACAAATATCAGTGCCATCCAAAGCTTCTTTGGACCCCATAAATTTTTCAACGGGTAAGTTTTAATCCCCACTGTGTAGCCCATTATGTCTTGGATCTTCCATATTTTTGGGCTAATAGCTTAAAATGAAGAAAAAAAAGGATGGACGGTGTGGATAAGACCCTTATATCATGGTAGCCACTCAAAGCTCCCGCCTGTTCCAGAGACGGGCAGAGGTAGGACGCAATCCCTCACCTCCCCACGATGTGCGCGGTTTAGCTACTTACAGGTTGAGTTGCTAGAGACTCCCTAATGAAGTGACGTCACCAAGTTTTGTGGGCCACACCCATTATGTATGTTTTGTATCTACACCGCCCATCCATTTGGAGAGATCATGTTAAGGCATGATCCAAAGAATGAGTCAGATCCAAAGATCTAGAGGACCCCACCACAGAAAATAGTGGGGAGAGTGACGCCCACCATTAAAAAATTCTAAGGGCCATAAAAGTTTTCGATCAAGCTAATATTTTTGTTTTCACTTCTTTCATGTCTGCGTTAACATATGAACAGACTGGATCTCAAATAAAAATCATGGTGGACCTTTTGAAGGTTTCAACGGTGGGTGTCACTCTCACCACTGTTTTCTGTGGTGGGGTCCACCTCAGCATTGGATCTACCTCGTTCTTTCGGCCATATCGTAAAATGATTTCTCCACATGTATGGACGGTGGCGAAACAACCTATAAATTATGGTCGGGCCACAGAACTTGGTGACGGCACTTCAGTAGCTATTCTCGCCACTCAACCTGTCAGTATCCAATTCGCGGTCCCCTGATGACGCATGCGATTGGACGAGGATTTCCTGCGAAAGGCTTTCGCAGGAAGTTCCTGCGCTGGAAACTGAGGTGGAGCCCACCGTGATGTTTGTAAGGAATCCACTCTGTCCATCCGTTTTCTGAGCTCATTTTCGGATGTCTAATGAAAATTGATCAGGATTCAAGACTCAAGTGGGCCACACTATAAGAGAAGGTGGTTAGGAAAATTCCTACCGTTGAAACCTTCCTGGGGTCGACGGTGATGTTTACATGCCATCTATACCGTTCATAACCTCATTCCTACTGGGATTAACTGAAAACACAAATATTAACATGATTCAAAACTTCTGTGGCCCCACAAATATTTCAACTGTGGACGTTCAATTCTCACGTCATCGGCCCACTTAAGCAATGGATTTGGTTCATTTTTTCTCTAATATCCTAAAATTAACACAAAAAAAGGATGAACGGGGTGGATTGCTCATAAACATCGCAGTGGGCCCCACCTGAGTTCCCAGCACAGGAACTTCCTGCGAAACGCTTTCCAGGAAATCCGCGTCCTGCGGTTGCCTTCGAGACGGAAACGGACTGGTCCCTGCCACCAGGCAATGGCTGGTGGTCGGTGCTCTGTGGGCCCATCATGATGTATGTGTTTCATCCATTCCGTCCATTTATTTTTATATATCATTTTATGGTACGAGATCAAAACTTAGGTATATACCAATTTCAAGTGGGCCACATTATAGGAAACAGTGTTGAATGAACATTGACCATTCAAAACTTTTTGGCAGCCATAAAAGTTTTGGATCAAGCTGATCATTGTTTTTTTTTTCCCTTCATCTGAGTATTTATGACCTAATCAACAGATTGAATGTCAAATAAACAGTACAGTGGGCCTTGGGAGGATTTTAATGGTGGATATCCAATTACTATTATTTTCCGGTGGTGTGTTCCACTTGCGATTTATATTCCTATCATTTTTTAGATCAACCCTTAAAATGACCAGTAAAAATGGATGAACGGAATGGATGAAGCACATACGTCATGGTGGGGCCTACAAAGCACCGACAACTAGCCACGGGATGGTGGCGGGGGAGTAGCCATTCTTGCAAAGTTGGCTGAAAATTAAGGTGGGGTCCACCATGATGTGCGTGAGAAATCTATCCCGTCCATCTGTTTTTTGAGCTCATTTTAAGACGGTAGATCAAAAGTGAGCAGGACATAGTACTCAATCGAGCCGTACAGAAGGAAAAGGGGGTAGGGAAATTCTTACCGTTGAAACCTCCTTGGGGTGGACATGGATGTTTACATGCCATCTATACCATTCATAACATCATTCCTACTGGGATTAGCTGAGAACACAAATATTATCCTGATTCAAAACTTTTGTGACATACTAATATTTCAACTGTATAAGTTTAATCTTCACGTTTTCAGCCCACTTGAGTATTAGATTCGGCTCATTTTTGTACAGATGTCCTAAAATGATCTCATAAAATGGATGAAGATTTGGATTTCTCAAAAAAATCACAGTGAGTCCCACTTAGGTTTCCAGCGCACGAAAGGAAATCCGCTGGGAGGTTTTTTCAACCGCGGATTTCCTTTGAAAGCCTTTCACCTACTTGAAACCTAGGTGGGGCCCACCATGATGTTTTTTAAGAAATCTACTCCGTCCATCCGTTTTTTCTTATCATTCCAGGGCATTATCCCAAAACCGAGGCAGATCCAAATCTTAAGTGGACCACACCACATGAAGCAGCGGTGTTAATGATTCTCATCGTTAAATATTTTTTTAGAGCCCACCGTGATATTTATTTGACATCCAACCTATAGATTAGGTCATACAGACCTGGATGATGGAAAAAAAAAAAAAAAACAAATATTAGCATGATCCAAAAATTTGGTAGCCCCAGAAAGTTTTTAATGGTGAGAGTTCAATCAACACTGTGTGGCCCACTTGAGATTTTGATCTACCTCAGCTTTAGGTACATACCATAAAATCATTTTTAAAAATGTATGGATGGCATGGATTTATCATTAACATCTTGGTGGGATCCAACTGCATCCTAGCGGAAGAATTTCACGTGGCCTTATCTGACGGTTGATAGCAAGGTTCGCACATAATTACATGCGAACCGGTGCGTAGCGTAAAGCGGTCGTCCGTGAGGTCGAGCTGGGGTGGGCCCCACCGTGATTCCGTTCGAAGATCCACACCGTCCACCAGATGCACCGTCCCATTTTGGGCCTGGACGGCCCAAAATCATCCGTCCACCTTGATCAAGTGGGCCATACCATCTGAAAACATAAGTATACAAGCAAAAACATGTAAAAGCACTTGGTGGGCCCCACCTAAGATGTGGATACCACCTGAAAAGTGGTTTAAAATTACTTTCAAGTGGGACACACATGATGGACGGTTTTGATCATGAAGAAACCTCTCGAAAGGCCCCCACAACTGGTTTTGAATGTTTCAATGGTGCACGGCCCCTCTCCACTTCTGTACGTGGTGTGGCCCACAAAAGTCACGGATTGAGGTGATTTTCAGCCGTGTGGGCCCCACCTGGGATGGTGCATCTGACTGAGGGGGTAGATGTTCGAACGGCATCACAGTGGGCCCAACACCAACTCGACCTCATGGTCGACCGTTATGGGCTCGAGCGCATAGAACCTTTTCCCTATATATATATATATATATAACAAAAAAAAAAAAACAATGCACAACTGCCCAGAAAACCCTAAAGTGTGGCCCACTGAATGCTTGGATTGATTTTTAGCTGGGTGATCTTTACAAGGGATCTAAGCTGTTGGAGGGATTTGATGTCACGCACCACGTGAGCTACACAACCCACTCACTGCATGGGAGGAGTGAGTGTAAATAGGAAGGGTAGCACATTGGGCCTTATAGGCCCATACAAAGGCTGTTAAGATTGTAGAAACAACAGGTCAGGTTTCAATAGAAGCATCCTCTAATATTCTATAGAAGCAACCTAGTGGAGTAGATTTAGATAACAAAGCTTATGGCATCACAAGCATAATAGATCATGCCGCACTTGATTCACAGTCCCTAATAAGCCTATACCCTAGCACGCACGCACGCACACCAAGCATCATGTGCCAAAACTCATTAGAATGCAAGAGAGACAAGTGAATGGAAGAATGCTTATTACTTGAGAGTAGGTGGCAAATGGGTCGGATCAGGTCGAGGGGGGCCAGACCTGACTTTTTAAGAAGCAGATTGGAATTTTGACCCAAACTCGATCCAGTAAAATATGGGTCGGGTCCGGGTGGAGTTGAAGGAAAAAAAAAAACTTTAATGCGTAGGGTCTGGGTGGGTCCTGGATCTAGATGAAGCTGGGTGGGTTCTGCATTCAGATTGTCACAAAGCAGTGGACGGTTAACCAATTTTTAGAAAAAAGGTGGGACTATTGCTATAGTCTAACCCAAAGAGGAACCAGACCCAACCCCTTTAGTAATTCAAGTCGAACTTTGACAAGGACCCAAACGCACCCCATGGGTCTAAATTTTGGATCAGATCTACCAGATATTCTGGTCAGTCAACCCGACCCATTTGCATCACTACCTGAAAGCTTTAGGGTTTACAACCTTCTTGGCACGGTTACAAATGAGGATGCCACCTCAGCCGAGGGAAAATTTTACTCTATCAATGGTGATAATGGTGCCATGTGGCAATCATCCAACAAGCAAAGCACTCGAGAATCTTGCTGGAATAATCTACACTACTCTCTACAGCATTGCATCAGAGAACTCTAAAACATCCAACAGACATCCACACACAACCACACACTTCTACCATTCTCTACACACTCCAACCCTATTCTAGAATTCTCTATACTCAAAACCTCTAACCTACAAAATGAGCATAATTTGCCTTAGTCCATGAATGTTCAATCTATGAAAATTGCGCTCAACTCATCATGTGGGCTGCAAAGGTAGAACTATAATGGGTGATCTAAAAAAGATGGACTGACATCAACATGCAATGCACCATAACAACCTGATACTTTATCTAGGTCATCTACCGGTCAGGCCAACCTGATAAATGGCTCGGATGTTCCACGAATATGCAAGATTGGAATGTGTTGTCAAAGTGGAGATGTGTGTCGCGTGGGTTAGTGAAAGCCCCAGACATCAATGCAAAATACACCACAAAATATCAAAGGAAACAATGTAAGCGACAGGGGAAAAAATAAAAAAATCAGAGCCACCAAAGAGCAATATTTACAGTAACCAAATGATTGAGAAATGCATGAAATTGCAGAAGTATTGAGAAGGGAATGAAAGCAAAATTGCAGAAGTATCATGCTGGTACAAAAGCAAGATTTCATGAGAAGGGAATGAGTTAATTAAAACATCTAAAAGAATATCAAAAAGGAAATTGCAGAAGTATCATGCTTTTCTAACAAAATTGATAAATTCAACTAGTCCTCTTTTGACGCCATTCAACAAAAGGAGAAGAAAATGAAAACTGCACTTCTTAAATAAAGTACTATTTGGACGTCCCCGAGACTGCGGACAAAGTTGCTATCCTTCCACCTGTTTGGAGTGGCCCGAAAAGGTCAGCTTGTGCACTTCCCCATTGCATTGGACCTCGATTTTTTTTATACCCAGAATCAACAGTGAAGCAAGAACAACTCCTGCCAATTCTGATCTCACTCAAGAAGTGGGCAGAAATCAAGCACGACTCAGACGGAACATGGGTACTTCCGAATGTACCATAAATTAGTGAGGGCCAGATCATACCAACTAATACCAACAAAATGTAATTGGCTGGCTACACGTGTTTTCCAGACAGCAAGAGGAAGCTGTTTCTCAGGCATTTCCTCCCTTTTGGTCCTCATCCAACAGCTCATTTATGCTGAGACGAAGCAAGTCTTGATACATTTTCTTCCACTTTTGGACCATTTGCAGTGATCTTTTGCAGTCTTCCCTTAATCTTTCCAACTCCACTTCTGTTGCAGCCGAAGAACCCTGTTGCTGAAAAAAAAAAAATGGCAGCATCCCCAGGTTTCAGGTTTCTTTCTGACTGTCAACTATATTTTCTCTTTCATATAAATGTAAATAACAGGACATCAAACGCAGAGACTACATTTAGATGCACAAATGGATCGAACATTCAGTTTAATCAGGAGTAATTATAAAGGTTAGTGATGTTTCCTAGTATTCGTAATGAGGAGCTATCCCTCAAATAAATGTAAATAACAGGACATCAAACGCAGAGACTACATTTAGATGCACAAATGGATCAAACATTCAGTTTAATCAGGAGTAAATTATAAAGATTAGTGATGTTTCCTAGTATCCGTAATGAGGAGCTATCCCTCAAATAGCAGCTACTGTCCTTTCAAGTCCAATTTGAAAGTAATGTAATTGCAACTTGAAAGTTCAAGATGAATGCTAAGGAGAGAGACCACAATCTCATCATTACTACTGTATAATACTCTCATCATTTCAGTTGAATTCACTATTGCATCTGAAGTGTGCAAGAAAACATTTATGTGTATATGCCTATTTCGTCAATACAGTAAAATACTGAATTCATACAGAACCACTGAAATCGTTAGAAAAGAAGTGGTGAAAAGGATAAAAGGTAAGAAGCTGTGCTGGTATATTGCTTTGTGAAATATAATTGGGTCGGACACACATAAACAAAAATCTGTGGAAGGGATGGAAGACACGTTTTATTAAGGGATGTAAGACAGTTTATTAAGGGATGGAAGACAATTCTCAATCATTAGTGTTTCTTTTATTATATATAATAATAATTATTATTATTATTTTATTTTTTGGCAATGATTTTATTAGATATGAGGCCAAAACCCAAAAAATACAATATACATAAAAAGAATAGTCTATCCTACAGCTCTAATAGTATTTGCCCATCCCATTACATTCAATTAGCCCTATTGAATACATCAATTACCCGATTGCTTCAATTCCGAAAACACTTATTGTTCCTCTCCTCCCATAGAGTCCAGATTCCAGCCAACAATGATATTTTCCATGTTGGCTTCCCTTCCTTCCCAATAAACACTTTCAATGAATCCTGCCATGACCCAAGATGTTCCAAATAATTCGAAAAACCTATGCCATACTTTAGCAAACGGGCACTGAAGAAAAGGATGATAAACCATTTCCTTATTTTGCATGCACATCAAACATATGTTCAGAATCACCCTCCTCTTGCAAAGATTATCATCCATGAGCACCTTATTTCTTCCCACAAACCATGCCAAAGCTGCCACTTTGGGAGGAACCCTATAATGCCACAGAAAAGTTGTATAGCTAATTTGCCTTTCTGATGAAGACCCAGAAATGAAGTTATAAACTGATTTACCCAAGAATTTATCAGATTTTTCTATAACCCACATGAAAGAGTCCCACTCTCCCGTCAATGGCATTATCTTTTGAAACAATTATAACAATTTGATCATCTCTCCGTCATTTTCCAACAAATTCCTACTGCATAAAGGAGTCCAAATCACCTCATTTCCAACCAAGGAGTAACAACGGGCATCCATGATATTCAGATCCATTGACAGACTAACAAACCTAGGAAAAACTTCCTGAAGTGGTTTCTCTCCCATCCAAAGTATATTCATAAAATGAACAGAGTAGAACCTTTAAAACAAGGACGTTAACATGTTGCCAAAAAAAAAAAAAAACTGGTAGCTGTCATGCACGTGAACATAATTCATGAAGTGAATATTAACAAGGCCTATATAGAAGACACATTATATGGTAAAAGACTCGTATTCAAAACAAATGATTGAGAAACATTTCCCCATGTTCAAGTATTTCCTTGTTTCTAGGATAATTAATAAAGCAACGATGTAAGTTTTCTCCTCTCATGCCTTTCAACAAGGCATTCTGTCACTTTTCTCCCTATGGTTGGAGAGATTCAGCATGGTTTCTTGCACTTCAGCAAGGGGTTCAGAAAGGTACTTCCAACGAGGGGTGGTCATTTTCCAACAAATTCCTACGGCATAAAGGAGTCCAAATCACCTCATTTCCAACCAAGGAGTAACAATGGGCAACCATGATATTCAGATCCATTGACAGACTAACAAACCTAGGAAAAACTTCCTGAAGAGGTTTCTCTCCCATCCAAAGTATATTCATAAAATGAACAGAGTAGAACCTTCAAAACAAGGACGTTAACATGTTGCCAACAAAAAAAAAAAAAAAACTTGTAGCTGTCATGCACGTGAACATAATTCATGAAGTGAATATTAACAAGGCCTATATAGAAGACATATTATATGGTAAAAGACTCATATTCAAAACAAATGATTGAGAAACATTTCCCCATGTTCAAGTACTTCCTTGTTTCTAGGATGATTAATAAAGCAATGATGTAAGTTTTCTCCTCTCACGCCTTTCAACAAGGCATTCTGTCACTTTTCTCCTTATGGTTGGAGAGATTCAGCATGGTTTCTTGCACTTCAGCAAGGGGTTCATAAAGGTATTTCCAATGAGGGGTGGTCAGATGGTTGCCCACAGCTGCAATATGGGGATGATGTCATCTTTGCTAAAGGACCCATGCATGATGGAGAATGCAAAGGTTTATCAACAGATGAATGCCAGTTCAAACACCCCATTTTCAAGCACAAAACATAAATGCACTACATGTACAAACACAGTACAGACAGGACACATTGCTACAAAGCTGCCTCATCAGAACATGTTGAGCATCTAGAAATAGCATACCAGTCATCAATATTCAGGAGCAGGGAGCAGAACAGTGGGGATTCATTAGTTTTCATCAAATTATGCTTTGTGGGGCACAATGAGGGTCAGTACTATTGAGAAATTCATTGATGGGTTTCAGATAAAGAAGCTTGAAAACAGGCAGGAAGAAGTAGTGAGTAACATTTCAACAGCTTCTATATAATCGCTCATGTTAAGAAAAAGCGCATAGTGGTAAGTTAAAGATGAGAGGACAGACAAGAATTACATGGCTCAATGAACCTATCACTTCTGCAAACGCATGGATTCCTAAAATGCAAATTTCTAATAACCATTTCTCAGGTTAACAATGTGCTAGTCATGTCACTTAAAATATGTGTTTGATCAATGCCTCAGGCTAATGTTTGCTAATCTGGAAAACTGTGAATATTTTCTCGCCAATGTTCTGGTCCTTTGAGAAATTATACCAATATATGTTACCACGTCAATTTCAAATTTGAAATCATTCAAATCTTTTGTGACTAGGAAAAAAGAAGCAAGCATATCATACAAATGACCCAGAAATATTTTAAAAGAAAAATGTGACATGTAATATGCAATTACAAACAAGTTGAAATTTAATGATATGATCATAAAAGAAGAACCTGAAGCTCTTTGATTTGATTTATCATCACATGAGAACTGAGGAAGTGACTATCCAATGATTCATCACGAGGAGCAAGAACTGCCCTAACAGCCCTAGTGCCATCATCACCATCCATTGAATTGATATATTTATCCAGAGGTGGCGGTAATGTCGACAATAGGTGCCTCCTAGATACAGAGCCTTGTGTATTTCTTGATGTCTGAGGACTTGAGGGTAGTGGCTTTCTAAGTACAAGGATGTTATTGATAGGACCTGCAAAATAACAAGACATTCATAAAAACTATATGACAATATACCTTATGAAAATACAGTCAAGGTAGTTAGCAATGAGCTAAAGCACAATGCTTGACCTCAGAACAATCGCATCCCATGGTTCAGTGATCCACCATTGATACCACAGCCACACCTTGATTCCATGCATTGAAATCTCCCTGACATCAAAATTTGTTCCTTTGCCAATTAATGCAGACCATTGCTGTATTTTATTTCACAACATCTAGCATATGGCCACCAATCGAAAGGATAGATTCTAACAACTGGGAGAGTTTTGTTGCATGGGTCAGCCAACAACAGTGGAGCCCATCATATTAACATTGTATCACCGAATCATGACCATGCACCCCACTTGTGCAAATAAAAAACCTGAGCAAACCGAGCAAAATCTTGGGTTGAGCATTGTATAGCACTATCTTTAGCACCAGCTGCTTTAGCCTGGGAGATACCTTTTGCATGTTTGAATATACGATTGACATGACGGGCTTTAGTGTCCCAAACTCGAAATGTGCCATCCTCAGATCCAGATATTAGTGAAATTCCATCCAAGCTAAATGCCAAGCAAGTAACAGCCTTACTGTTCCATGATAACAGCTTGTAGAAGTTAAACTACAATATAGGGAAATCAGCAAAATCTAGGAAATTTTGAGAAGTTGGAATCACAACATATTAAATAAGGAGAATGAATGCTTCCGTTATCTGATATGGAGAAAAGCTTGATCTCCAGGAGAGCTTCCTCTCAATGCAATAAATATAACCAATAATATGGGTCTAGATTCCAAAATGGGTCACAAACACCAGAAAACTTAGCCAACGAAAAAGGCCCAGTTTAGTGTGCCACAAGGACATTATAAGTTGCATCCATCCAAATCTCCACCATACACTTGTGTGGTGACCAGCGATTGGAACTGATCGTCTGGTGGGAACCACCATGAGAACGGACAGGGCACAACTTTGGGATGTTCTGGCAGGACACCATTTTCCCACCAATACATATGCACATGTCAGATGTTATTGCAGATAAAAGTCAAATTCATTATTGCATGAGGTGTTAGTGACCAAGCGATGTGGCCATAGTCAATCTAAAATTTCTTTTACTTCATGAAGCATGACAAATGCCACCATGAGAAAAGCTTGAAATAGTGGCTATAAGCAAGCAATTGTGCCGAAATTAGATTGTTGTTCAAGGTCATAAATCCGAACTTCCAAAAATTCAAAAAGATTCTAGTTAATATTTGCATGAATAGGAGGAATCCAGTAATGGTAAAGGTGACTGTAATGGCCAGTCTTATGGCCACTAGTAATGGCCATTACAGCCCTGTAACAGTCAAAAATATTTTCAAAGGAAGAAAAAATGTATCGGCCGTTATAGGACCATTATGAGCAAAAAAAATTTTCCAGAATGGGTGTTACAATCTCACATCGCGTAATGGGTTCCACAATCACCCTTTTTGAATACCATTAGAATGCTTCCCAATTGATAGTGATTAATCACATCTCAATCAGCTATAGGAGATCAATAATGATTTCTTACCATACATCCAAGCCTGACATGTGAACTCAATGTATAAAAAAAAATAATAATAAAAATGAAGAAGAAAATGTGAAGATATGTCTGGTCATAAAATACTATGGACCACTGCGAAGACAGTTTCAGAGTGCTCATTAAACAGAAGATAAAAAGATTGATTCATCAAGAACAGTACAGAGAAAATTTCCAACCTGTGACCAGATAATGAACCAATGATATGCATTCCATAAGTGCTGTTTGTGGAGCTTTCAGCACTAAGCGCGCCGATATATATTTTGCCATCCCTACCGCCAGCATAAAATGCATATTCCCCAGGGTCTAGTGCAACCGCATTGATTACAGAAGGGAACACAATGGTTCTCAATAATTTCTTCTTAGACAAGCTCCAAACCTAAGGCATTTACATCAGCATAGATATATCTGAGCACTAGAATGAAGGAAGCAAAACAAACGTAATTGCTGCAAGGTCACTAACAATATAAACTTGAAAAATGTACATACTATTATATGAATTTCTGCAACAAATTCAAAGGTCATGAAAACAGAAAACCAAGGTGTGTGTATCAGTTTTAGGAAGGCGTACCTGTACCCACTGAAATCAAAATGCATAACAGCTGTAACAGCTGATACGGGGGCATAATGGCCATTATGCCCCCCTGTAACAGTTTTTTTTTTTAAGAAAAAAAATCAGGAAATTTTGAAATATTTAAAGGATTCCACACACACACACACACACACAGAGTCTACTTTTTGGAAAAAATGCTGCCTCGGCATGTCTGATTATTTTATTGACTTGACAAGCTTAGATTTATCCCAAATTGGACTGAAATTCATGCAAGCTATGGCACTCATCCCACTAGTGCACATCCCTAAGCATTTGAAATCATTCCCCCATGAAATTTTAAAAAATAAAATAAAATTCGGATGAAAAATGTCACTTATTTGGGGGACCACTCGAATACCCCCAAATTGGCAATACAATATATGGCACTCATCCCACTAATGCATATAACTACGCATTTAACATTATTCTCCACACACACACACCACCCGCCGCAATTTGAGGACCACTCAAATGCCCCAAAAAAGGCTCTAAATTCATGCAATATATAGCACTCATCCTACTTATGTCCCCAAGTATTTGACATCATTCCTCCTAAGAAATTTTAAGAAAAAATTGTAACTAAATTTAGATAAGTAGTGTCTGTGTCGCCAATTTAGAGGACCACTTGATACCCCAGATCGGCTCAAAATTCATGCAATCAATGGCACTATCGTTCTAATGCAATTGGCCCGAAAGTATGCTTATTTCATCATCCGACTATAACATCAGTGGACATTTATTAGATCGTCAAAAATGAAAAATATCCAGTGGTGGTCCTATTTCAACAAACAAGTGTCAAAAAATCAGCAGTTACAGTCACTAAAACAATTTGATTTTTGACCAATGACTCAGCAACAGCGGGTCCCACAATTTAATTGATGTACTTTGAAATAATATATGCCACGTGTATAATTTCCCAAGCACAAGTGCACCTAGCGCCACACACCACCAGAGGATTAAAAAGTAAAAAGGAAAAAAAAAAGAATGACCCTTTTAAAACTTGGCTCACAAAGGGACGCAAGCAGTCTTGAAAAGCTGGGGGGCAGCGTAGTAGCAGAAGAAGAAAAGGAGGAAGAGCAGTGGCACAGCAAAGAGAATGGGCAGCACAGCAGCAGCAGAAGCAGTTTTAAAATAAATAAATAAATAACTTTATTTTTTAAAAAAAAAACTTTATTTTTATTTTTTCATTTTCTTCTCCGATTACTGTGAGTAATGGTTACGCTGAGTTGTAACGGACTGTAATGGCCGTTACGGCTCTGTAATGGTCTGTTACAGTTCATCTTTTTCAAGCAGGGCATTTTGAACCGCATCGCATAATGGATTAAGTTGTTACCATTACATAACAGTTGTTACATAACCAATATGACACACTTTACAGAAAATTCAAGAGAGAAGAAAAAGAAAACAAAATAAAAAGCTGGCAATGGAGAGGAAGACGAATGCTGCATCACAGCAACCATGCCACATTGTTAAGATTTTTAATTTTTTAAAAGTAGAATCTTTATTAAAGCAAAGGAACCAGGGACACCCAAAATAGGGAGCATCAACACAACAAAACAAAGCAGGAAAGCTCAAAACAACATAACGGCCCCAACAGCCTCTGGAACATACACAAAATACAGCGCCATAGCCAAAAAGGGCCAGCCTAAGCCCTGCTATCCTTAACTAACAAAACACATCTTGCTGCCCCATCTTTGGCCAGTCAATTAGCCACATCATTAGCAGACCGAGGAACATGGTAAAAGGATATCATCACACAGTGGTCTTATCTCTTCAATCGAGTCTACCAACCTCATCACAGGTAACGCCACCATTAGCCCACTCAACGGCATTCCTCAGGTCACCCTCAAACAATTGCAAGGTGAAAATTAAACTCACAGGCCACTTTGATAGATTTTAGCATGCCGACCACCTCAGCAACGATGGAGTTCAGACTACTAATAGGGACTCAGAATAACCATGACTGCACCACTGTTGTCGTGAGCTACACCTCCAATTCCCACCAGCCCCAGGTTCCCATCAAATATAGAAACTACATACATCCTAAATACTTGTCATCATAAATAAAGGTGACTTTGGTTGCACCAAATATCATGAACTCATGAACATGAAATTTCACGATACATCATGATTAATCAGTCTACTTTGGTGCAAAATATAATGAAATTGCATGATATTTGGTGCAAACCCGACATACCCAAAGCAAAAGAAATGAACTTGGAAAAGGACTGATCGAGACCATCGACCAGGCCCCTGAACAAATTTGATGGCCTGATTTCATACGCCAAAAGCGGAGTCAATGGTGGACCTTGGTTGCTGATCCAACAGTCCTGCAACAGGAAGACAAACGATATGATACTGGAAATGAATCCTCTTACACTAGCAAAAGCAATGTCCCCATGAAAGAATTAGGGATCCAAGCGTAAGGGTGCTTGCTACAAGGATGCTTGGTATTTGGGTGCTCAATCAGACAGCTTGAATAGAAGAAAGGCTACCAAATGGAATGAAATCACAAATACATTGATTAAACAGTTCCTAAACATGGAATTGCAAATGCCTATGTCATGATAGTGGGGGCAGGTTTTACTATACTGGCAATGGTGACAACTGTTTCTGCTGTCCAAGCTGCTTCTTGGCTGCAAGGGTAAGGCTTGTTTTGGTCCCAAATACAAGAATGGAAGAAGAAAATACAAATGAACAGTTACCTTTTTTAAAAAAGGAAAAGAAAAAGAAAAACAAATGACCAGTTGGATGCAGATTGACCACGACTAGTGGAACACCAGCTGACAAAGATCAAACATGTATTGAGATTAGCCTAAGCTAGGGTGTGGTCACTTGAGCAAAAATACACTGAAGGGAGGAGGCTCGAACAACCTTACTAGCTTATAAGACCTCCATGAGAGCAGTAATGGCCAAGAGTGGGACTAGAAGCTTGATTGTGTGAATCAGGTACAATATGACCATATCGGCCACCCCCATTACTCAATATAGGGGTGAACAGGTAAGTTAAATAAATAAATAAAAAGGCGGGGTGTATCAGTCCATATCAGCAGATACATACCAATAAACCACATATCAGCACTGATATGGGGCCGATGAGGCTATAAAGGGCCTATTTCATTTTTCTTTAATTTTTGTCTAGTTTTTTCACTTATTTCTTCATTCTGACCATGAAGGAAGCATAACAACTCATTGTATATGAGATATTGGTTTAGTTTGGGGATCAAAACAAAATATTTGAGTGATATTTGGTGGATTTAAGCAGAGTGAACAATTTTGGGAAATTAGAAAAGGGAAAAACCATCCTTTTTTTCTCTCATCTTCTTTTTGTTGTATTTCAATATAATCAAGGTGTCCCGTATCGGTATCGGTTGGCGTAACGGTGACCTCCAAAACCGATACGGATACGGGGGCGTAACGGCGATACGGGGGCGTAACGGCCCGTAACGGCACAATTTTTTTTGCCAAAAAAATATGAAAAAATATGGATTAAATCCGAATATTCTAAGCATTCCAAATATGCATTCATTTATAAATTGGAACATGGTTATGGTGGTGTAACGGTCCACTCTTTGGTGAGAAGTTGTATCGGATCATTCGATGAATTTATGAACCAGATAACCTAAATTTGACTACAAAATTCATATTTTTAATTTTCTAACTGTCTACTATCAATGATAGATATATTAGAATGAATGTAATATGAAAATATCTTTTAAAAAAATGGTCAAAATTCATGCGTAAATAGAAAAAAAATATAAAAATATATAAAATGGCACTCCAAATATGTAAAATGCACATTAATATGTTCTACTATGATTAACACATCATATGACATGATTAAAACAGCAAAACAACCCTTAAAAATTGATTTTTCAAATTTTAAAAAAAATGGTCAAAATTCATGCGTAAATAGAAAAAAAATATAAAAAAATATAAAATGGCACCCCAATTCTGTAAAATGCACATTACCATGTTCTACTATGATTAACACATCATATGGCATGATTAAAATAGCAAAACAACCCTTAAAAATTGATTTTTCGAATTTAAAAAAAAATGTCAAAATTCATGCGTAAATAGAAAAAAAATATAAAAAACATATAAAATGGCACTCCAAATCTGTAAAATGTACATTAACATATTCTACTATGATTAACACATCATATGGCATCATTAAAACAGCAAAAGAATCATTAAAAAATGATTTTTCGAATTTTCAAAAAAACGGCCAAAATTCATGCGTAAATAGAAAAAAATATAAAAAATATAAAATGGCACTCCAAATCTGTAAAATGTACATTAACATGTTCTACTATGATTAACACATCATATGGCATCATTAAAACAGCAAAAGAATCATTAAAAATGATTTTTCGAATTTTCAAAAAAACGGCCAAAATAAATGCGTAAATAGAAAAAAATATAAAAAAAAATATAAAATGGCACCCCAAGTCTGTAAAATGCACATTAATATGTTCTACTATGATTAACACATCATATGACATGATTAAAACAGCAAAACAACCCTTAAAAATTGATTTTTGGAATTTTAAAAAAAGGGTCAAAATTCATGCGTAAATAGAAAAAAATATAAAAAATATTAAATGACACCCCAAATCTGTAAAATGCACATTATCATGTTCTACTATGATTAACACATCATATGGCATGATTAAAACAGTAAAACATATTTAAAAAAATAAATACCTATTTTTGATAATTTCTGAAAATGGCCCACCAAGCTTTGATTCAACCAAATCCGTGAGATAACGTGTTTTTGTCCCAAATAACCACCTAAGGTTGGTCGAAATTACTATTGGAAGGTATGAAAAACAGTTTGGAAGCAAGAATTTTGAAAAAAACAGCAAAAAGTCATTAAAAGACAAAAAAATATAGCCGTTATCGGACCGTTACGCTGACCGTTACGGTCCCGATCTGATCTTCGGCCGATCGACCCGTATCGCGTATCGGCCATTACCGTTTCCGTTACGTATCGGCCGATACGTAACCGATACCGGACACCTTGAATATAATGGGCCTTAATCTATAAAACCATGCTTGATTTGTATTGAACAAGGGACTGTTTAGTTTACTTTCAGCAGGTCAAACCAACAGACAACATTCTTATCAAAGAATGATCTAATAAACCATTCAATACATGTAGAAAATATATATTTTTTAAAAATAACAATAAAAAAAACTGGTGTTCTACAAATTTTCTCCTATTTTCCTGGTAAATTTTCATAAAAAAATTGGACAATGAAAAAAAAATCCGCACATGCAAACCCATATAATCTGATATGGGTCCAACACGCCCCGTATCATATCATTTCATTTTTGGGCCCCACTGATACCCAATACCATTATTCAAAACCGTGAGTAGAAGCAAGTGGTTGAGGGTAGTGAATGCACTTCTAGTTAGAAGTGGAGGTCCCTATTGGTCAACTTTTTATGGATCCAAGGTTCCCACCAAAAAATGTCATACATCACCTTATCTTGCAACTTCTTAATGATTCACCAAACAGCGGATCAATGCCTTGCTGGGCTATGATAAAATGAAATCGTCATCAATAATGATCATTGTGCCTTGATATGGTCATTTCCTGTGGATCATTCAATGATATTGGTGTGAATTTCTTGGCTGGACAGGACTATCCCAATAAAGTCATCAGTCGTATTGACAAATAACCTGTCAATGTCATCATGTTGGGCTTAGCCATTTCCTTCATCGCAGCTATCTTGACCAACCATGGGAGTGAATGGTGGACCATTGGTCTACCCAGACAGCCTTAAACCCTAACATAGATGATTCTGACTCATGTTGAGCATTAATGCATGGTGAAATCATCAGGGCTGATGGCCACCCCAGTAGGGTATCAAACCTATATGGCCTAGGGAATGCATTTTGGGTGGTGCAATAGAATCAGCTTCAACTTGTGTGCATGTGCCATACCATCTTTCTTGTCAACATGACACATGTTGACAATCCACACCATGAAAACAATAGGCCCCATCATGAGGATCACCAACCACAAAACTCATGCTGATCTGCTCATCAGATGAGCCAAACTGTTGGAATCAATGGCCAACTGATGCACTGAGAACAGGAACAGCCACCCAATCATGCTCAGTTTTGAGAATAATGAACTTCATGGTGTTGCCTACTGTTTTCATGGTGCAGATTTCTCAATAAGTGTCACATTAGTGGGAAAGATGGTAGGACCACAAGTAGAGCTCTTACATGTAGGTTCTCTTATTACTATGTCACTAATCCCACATGTGTGCACATTGGACCATCTACAAGCTGCCCCCAAGTGCCAAGGTGGCAACTGCATTTGAGATAATATCCATGGTTGCTCTCACTGTGAGATTTTTTTTTTTTTTTTCCAGAATTCCTGTTGTGTAGAAGCCCCTGCCTAAAAATCCAAAAAATTGTCAAACAGTCATGATGTTGGAAAGAGAAGGATGGACGTTCATTAGTTTCATTAATTTCAGCTCCAACTGACCAGTGGACAGCCCCAAGTATTGGTCAAGGGCATTTGAATGGTGGGACCACAGTTTGATGGATGGCATAGATCTCATTCGTGTGTGCTACCTTGACATGTGGGTGGTAGTCAAATTAGCTACTTGTAAATGTGAGTTGACACAATGGTTCCGAATGTCATATCTTATTGGCTGTATTGGATCCATATTTGGCCAAGATGCAATACACGAAAAAAGCCCTTCTGATTTTTATTTTCAACTCTTTTCTCGTGCTTTTCCGCTTCCTTTTTCATTTTAACCATGGAGGCCCCCTTCTAATTACTTCAATTTTCCTCTTATTTTCCATTTAAACCATGGCAAGGTATTCTGTAACAGAAACAGTGCCTGTAAGGATCACCACTATTACCTTTATGATACGGGCTATAATGGTTGTTGCAGTCTCTTTTTTTTATTGAAAAAAAAAAACCCAAAAAACTTGTATCGGCCCCGTAATGAACCGTTATGGCCTTTACAGGAATCATAACGGGCCGTTATGACCCCGTAACATATAACGGTTGCCACCGTTACCTTTACGCAATAGCCTTTACAGCCTTGTAACGGCCATTAAGGCACACCATGACCATGGAGGAAGCTTAGAAAATCGTTTTAGATTAGATCATGGGTTATTATGGGAAGTAAACCACAAGATCTGAGTGGACTCAACAAATAAAAGAAAAATAGATCAATTTGGGGAAAATCGCATAGCCAAGTAAACCACCATTTTTGTGAGTGTGTGTGTTTTCATCTTTATTATTATTACAATTATTATTCTTATTATATTTGTTGGTAGTGGGACTCAATTGTCATGGCCCTAATCGGCCAAATCATGCTTGCTTCATTTGCGTTTGATTGGGGCCTATTTGGTTGACTTTCAACAAGTCAAGCCGGCAGACAACATACTTATCAAAGAATGATCTAATACACTATTGAATACATACCGAAACACACAATAAAAAAGGATCATGGTGTTTTACATTGTTTTCTTATTTTCTAAATATTTTTTTAAAAAATTTGGTCAATGTACCTTTGGGACGAAGAGATTGTCGATCACCTTCCTCTACACTGCCCTTTCTCTATTGACATATGGTGGAGCGTTTTCCGCCTCCCTGGTGTTTCCTGGGTCATGCCAACCTCTATAAACGATTTCTTCTGTGTTTGGCACGCAAAGCCATATGGGGCTTTGGGCAAAAGGAAATGGAGGATTATCCTCCTAGCTATGATCCGGGCCATCAAGGTTGAACGTAACAATCGTTGTTTTAGGAATTTGTCAGTTTCAGCTATGGGGGTTTTCTCTAGAGTTCTGATTCTATTCTGAGATTGGGCTCCATAGTCAATTTTTTCGGGGTTTTGCTAGTTTGGGGCAGCTGATGTGTATTTTTTCCTTTGTTTCTCTCTCCCTGTTTTCTTGTCGCTTTGTGCTTCCGCTTGTGTTTTTGTTTTTGTTGTTTGTTCCCTTAATAAAATTATCACCTTTTGAAAAAAACATGGTCAACGCAGGCCTGTTTTTGGACAATTTGAATACGCTCGGCCAATATGCCCCCCAATATCGATATTCCGAATCTTGGTTGACACACAAAGGCACTACAACATTGGTTAAACTCCTATAATAACCACCAGTTTGAAAATGGTGGTGACTCATCATATGCTCATGTAACACTTATGTATGCCTATCGGCCCTATCCAAACCACCCAAATTGTAGGACACATTGATGATTGATCATATCCCTAAAATCAAACTGATCAAGAAATCCTAACCATCCAATTGATGGCTATACAAATTCTAAGGCAAAAATCATATGGATACTATTGTCTTCTTAATACATGTGCTCCATCCAGAATTGGAACAGCGTTTGGACAATCCAAATGCCATTTTGACTATGCCATGTTTATGGTTTAACAGTCACCACATTTTTAAATGGTGAAGTATCATACTGAATCTAGCCCTATGAAATATCAGTAGCAGTGTGTGATGGTTAATAAACAAGAACAGGTACACAAGACATGGAAGTAACTTAAAGTGAACAGTCCAAATCCTGAAAACCTATTTAGAAAGATTATAGACCAAAAGTTAAGACTGATTGGATTTTATAATTGGATGATTTGTGGGCATTTAATGAATGATTGAAATTCAAAATATTTAGTGGTTTGAATCCAGAAAACTAATATCCAAAAATCATAAGTTAAGAATACTCAATCAATCTCATCACGAAAAACTGATCTATCCCCAGGTCCTGTAATCAAACAGTTTGAGTTAATATATGCCATTTGTACAATATCCAAGTGCCTGCAAAACAACCAGCATATTCTGCCTAAATATCAAATAACTCCCCTCTTCTCTGCCATCTTGTTCTCTTCTTATGCAAAAAGACCCAAACCCGACCCAAAACAGATCCAAACCCAATCGAAGCTAATAGCTTTAAGACCCGATGTAATGCGGGGGCATTTTCACACCAGGCTCGAGTGGGGTGGCCTGTGGGATGCGGGGGCACACTCGGGGTGGGTGGCCTGCGGAACCCATGGATTTGGGGCCTACGAGGAGGGTTCAGCCGAGCACCTAACCCATGGATGTAGGGCTTGAGCTATCACGCTTTTAGAGCAAGTGGTTAATTGTCTTGCATCACTATGGGTACACAAACTCAAGCAGACCAGTTCAGCACCTTGCTTTTGGTACCGGACCCAAACCAAACTCTTATAGGCACCCCAGGACTTCAAACTCTATTTTTCTCAGAGCGGTCTAGAGTTTGAAAAGAAGTTTACCCACTTGATTTTGAGGATTGAGCATGCATGTTTCATTATGATTTTTTATAGAAGATAACCCAGGCAAGAGTTCCCCATAATTAGCATGGAGAGAGTTCATCAACTAAGTTGGTCCTGTCAATTTCTCAGGCTTAAATGAGCATGTCTAAAATCACTAACTTTAGTCCCCAACTCGGTAGTTGTTCACTTTTTCCTCGTTCTTTTTTACTGGTATCGATTTCTCCCCATAGAAATTTTAGGGTAGGGCTAATTACGATAACAACTATTTGCATGGAGGATAAAAGATGTTTTCATCAATTAAGGTTCATTGGGTGGTTCATATCCACAAAGAAGCAAACGTTATTTTCTAACACGAAACACACGAGTGAAGCTAGTTAGTTTAGGAAAGAGCATCCCTAAAAAGAATTCATCTTACCCATTGCTTGATAACATATCATGATTATCATCATCAGAGACTTGTCCAATCTATTCAGAGACGGCTCTTGTGATTGCTTGGCAGAAGTTCAATGAACAACTGCCTACTCGACATCAAACCTCCTCCCATGCCCGAGCTAAATAAGAGACTAAAGATAAATGTATCTTTAATGGGCTAATGGGATCCAAACCAAGAAAAACAGAAATGGTGATGCAACATGCTCCCCTGAAATCATGGGTTCAATCCCAGGCTCCAACCATACCTATCAAAAAATATAAATAGACGTAGGCAGTGAAGTAACTGGAGATCAAAAGAGTTCATCTAGTGGTGGAGGCTCGAGAAGATGGCCGCAACCACAAACTTTTACAATGTAAACTTTTGTTCATGGAGACTCCGTCAATTTGACAGGACAAAATAAAAGGAGCTTCCTTTACTTAAGGTTTCTTCGTCATAGAGAAGCAAGTTGTGATTACTCGTTATACTGTTAGTCTGTTTCCTTTTTCATATTATAGGCTCAATCAAACATAACCAATTTTATAGGAAAGATGATTTGAGACTATTGGCCTCTTCAATTTACAGTGAAGAAGGGTAAAAGCAAGGTGCAATTCAGGAGTTCCAATTCAAAAGCATATGCATATCATTGCCAAGCCATGCCACTCTTCCATTCCCATTGAAAAAATTAAGTAAATAAGAAAGAAAAACATAACTTCCATTTTGAAGGCATGATAATGCATACGATAACCTACCGAACCTTACACGTGCGATCCTCCGAAGAAGACAAGATAATTGCATTACATCCTCCATAACCCGCAACAATGTCAGTCACGTGCAAAGTATGTTCTGAAAAGACGTGTTCATAGGGACTTTGGTTCATCGTGTCTCCCATATCATCAAACAGCCTGTTGTGTCAAACAAAAAAGAAACAAGTTAATAGAACATGAGGGCCTCAAGAAGAAATGCTGAGGACTGCACAGATAGATATGCATGGATTTGATATATGAACCAAAGTTTCAAAATAGCGGTTTCGGATTGCGAATCGTCTGGAGACTGAAACAGGTATGATGACTCATTCCATTTCATTCTGGTGTCTCATCCCAATCCGAACTGAAAACCAACACAACTCAAGCGAAATCACATCACATAAAATGAAACTATTGAACCATGTACACCTACCCCAATTGATTTAAGTCCACCCATTTCCCATATCCAAGTATGGAAAATGTCAACCGGGCGCTAATAGCAGGTCTATATAGCATATGTATGTAAATAAAGAGGAACTGAGTACCTGTAAAGGGACCAAACTTTGATGTGTCCATCCTCCGCTCCCGAAATTAATAGTGATTCGTCATCAGAAAATACTAAGCAAGTGACAGCTCGATAATGAGCATGCCACTTCTTAAGAAGTGTGCCACTTGCCACCTGCATTGTAAAACAAGGATACAGAAAACATTTCAAACATTGCACATCTATAATGTCCACAACATTAAAAATTATTCAGATTGCTGCAATTTCAAACTATGTATTAGCATTAACAGAAGCATCACAGAACATAACAAACTGTTGGAGAATTCACCTCCCACAAGAAAATGTGCCCGGATAACCCTCCACCAATAATATATGTGCCGTCTGAGTTAGAAACAACAGGTTTGATTGGCTCAACAGGAAAGCTTCTAACCTCTGGCTGAGGCTGAGAGAGAGAGAGAGAGAGAGAGAGAGAGAGAGAGAGAGAGTATGTTAGCAATAGCACCAGAAATCCACAAAAAGAAATTAGTTGAAATATCTTTTGAGCTGAGGTTTGAAAAGCAGAAGAAATTATAGCATGTTCCATCCGATCAAACTAGAAATATCTTCAACCCAGAAAATCCATGTGGCATAACACAGGACATCTGATGGACCACACCATTTATAGTCTCCCATGGTCAAGAAAAGTATCAGAATTATATGACAGTCTGGTTGGAGTAGAATGCATATATGATATCCTCCATATGTTTTTAAACCATCCATTCATGGGCCCATAATTGGATGGTTCGAATATCCCAATTTCTAGGCCATGGCCAATTTTTCATGATAGGCCTATGAGGGTAATGATCCCCCATCATGCAGAATGTGCCGTATTGCAGCATAGAACGTAAGTCCCATTATGGTCCAGCCCAACGTGTCATAATCCCTTGGATGATCCTAACCCTCAAGAGGGCGTTTGGATGCCTGTAAATCAATTTTCAGCATTTACAGGCAAAAGGGTGGGATTTCATTCAGAGGCTCTCCATTTACAGCCCAACGGCTATATTTTCAAAGAAAGGCTCTCAGCTTAAACAATTTACAGGCTATCCAAACACAAAATCATTTATCTATAAATCATTTACAGCTTACAGCCAAACATGACAGGTTGTAAATGGTTTACACCTGTAAATCATTTACCACTTGAACCATTTACGGGCGTCCAAGCGATCCCTGAGGGCCTGTTTGGATGCCTGTAAGTTCTTTTAAGTTGTAAGTGACTTACCTGTAAGTCACTTACAAGTGAAAGTTACTTACAGGTAATTTGTTTGGATGTAAGTTGTGAGTCACTTATAGGTAAATTAGTTTTTCTGTTTGGATAACCTGTAAGTTACTTACAGGTAGAAAGTTGTATATTCACATCAAGCCTCCCTCCCTCTCTGCAATCTCTCTCCATCTCTACAATCTCTCTCTACAATTACCGCCTTCCGTCTCCTCCTCCTAGAACAGTAGGGTTTCATCAACCCTTTTTTGCTCTTTCAAAATAGTAGTAGCTTGATGTTACTCAGTAAGGCACGCTCACTTATACGCACCTGCGCATGTGCGCATTTTTCACATGTGTCATGGACCTCTAATCCGAACGGTCCATGTGATGCAACATCCCATGAAACCATCAGGGATCAATTTTCACCCTGATTTAAAACTCTGGTGGGCCATATAAAAGAGAGATGAAAATCAAGGTAGGAAAATGTTTTCTTTTTGTCATGGCCCACCAATGTTTTAGATCAAAGAAAAAGTTGGGTCATGGGGTTTTCATGGGGTTCTTCATCATGTGGACCGTTCGGATTTTGAACTCAAGTCACGTACGATGAGTTCTCAAAAAGTTCTCAAGAGAACTCTTGCGAACTTGTGCGCGGCGGAGTATTCTACGGGAAGGGATTGAGTGCTGAATAATGCGTAAACTCTGTGGGACCCACCATGATATGTGTATTTGATCCACACTGTCCATCCATTTTAATACTTAATTTTAAATCCTGATCCTAAAAATTAGCTATATCCAAAGATTAAGGGGACCACACCACGGGAAATAGTGTGAATTGAGTGTATACTGTTGAAAATTTCTTGGGGGCCACAGAAGTTATGGATCAAGCTGATTTTTTTCCCCTGATCCAGGTGTTTGTGAACTCATGAACATGTTGGATGACAAATAAAGATCACTGTGGGCGCTAGAAAGGTTTCAACGGTCTAATTCAGTATATCCACTGTTTCTTGTGGTATGGACCACTTGAGCTTTGGATATGCTTAATTTTATGGATCGAGCTCTGCATGTAGATGGAAAAAATGGATGGACCGATTGGATAAACCGTATGCATTTATAGTGGGCTCAACTGAATTTACTTTGTGTAATAAAAGTAAAGCAGCAACTCAGTACCCAATCTGATTGCATTACTGGTAACACAGTAGTGGGTGTTACCCTTGCTGTGGGCCCACCTTGATGATGTGTTATATATCCACTCCGCCCAACCATTTCTCCATCAGGGATTTTAGGCCCACCTTGTTTGTGTTGCCGAGTTTTTCACTAAGGAAGTTTATTCTCAATGTTTAAATTGAGTTATTACTCCATATTATAGATATTTTGAATTCGTGGGCCCACTTTTATAGCCCACTTGATGATTGGTTTAGCTTAATAATTATCTCAAATATTCATCTTGATGGGCTTAACAAAATAACATATTTGATCCCATGTTTTTTTATATGATTATAATATTTTAGAACAATTTTCTAATCTAAGCTCTGCTTGATGTGAATATACAACTTTCTACCTGTAAGTAACTTACAGGTTATCCAAACAGAAAAACTAACTTACCTATAAGTGACTCACAACTTACATCCAAACAAATTACCTGTGAGTAACTTTCACTTGTAAGTGACTTCCAGGTAAGTCACTTACAACTTAAAAGAACTTACAGGCATCCAAACAGGCCCTTAGGGGTCGCTTGGACGCCCGTAAATGGTTTAAGTGGTAAATGATTTACAGGTGTAAACCATTTACAACCTGTCCTGTTTGGCTGTAAGCTGTAAATGATTTATAGATAAATGATTTTGTGTTTGGATAGCCTGTAAATTGTTTAAGCTGAGAGCCTTTCTTTGAAAATATAGCCGTTGGGCTGTAAATGGAGAGCCTCTGAATGAAATCCCACCCTTTTGCCTGTAAATGCTGAAAATTGATTTACAGGCATCCAAACGCCCTCTTCAGGGTTAGGATCATCCAAGGGATTATGACACGTTGGGCTGGACCATAATGGGACTTACGTTCTATGCTGCAATACGGTACATTCTGCATGATGGGGGATCATTACCCTCATAGGCCTATCATGGAAAATTGGCCACAGCCTAGAAATTGGGATATTTGAACCATCCAATTATGGGCCCATGAATGGATGGTTTAAAAACATATGGAGGATATCATATATGCATTCTACTCCAACCAGACTGTCATATAACTCTGATGCTTTTCTTGACCATGGGAGACTATAAAAGGTGTGGTCCATCAGATGTCCTGTGTTATGCCACATGGATTTTCTGGGTTGAAGATATTTCTAGTTTGATCGGATGGAACATGCTATAATTTCTTCTGCTTTTCAAACCTAAGCTCAAAAGATATTTAAAAACCTAAGCAAAACAAAACAATGAGAAGGAGTGTGTGTGTGTGTGTCTGTGTGTGTCTGTGTGTGTGAGAGAGAGAGAAAGGGTGGAATGGACGGACCTTGTTCCAGGACCAGTAGAGAAGGGAAGGGGTGGAAGAAGAAGAAGAATCTTGGAGCTGAGAAGAGGCGAGGAATCGACATCCGATAGAGGCGAGGCCATGGGGTGGGGAAGAGCAGGAACGGTAACGGAGCAGCTCTGCTCCAGAACGCAAATCCCAGCAGCTTATTCCAGCGTCTCCAGGAGATGAGGCGAGTACCAACTCGTCCAGCTCCGCCATGGTAGGAAACGAAAACAAGCGTATATTTGCTGTTCGTTAGGGCCTGTTTGGATGCCGGTAAGTTGGGTAAGTGGGAAGTGACTTACAGGGAAGTCACTTACAGGTGGTGTTTGGGGGAGAAAATTCACCTGTAAGTCACTTACAGGCAAATCTACCAAAAAACTGCAGGGCGATGGGGGTGAGAAGTCACTTCCCTGTAAGCCACTTACAGGCTCAACGGTCGGATTTTTAAAAAGAGGGGAAGATGTAGAAACGCACTCTCCCTCTCTGCAATCTCTCGCTCTCCCTCTCTGCAATCTCTCTCCGTCTGCAACGACCGCCCTCCGTCTCTGCAATCTCTCTCCGTCTGCAACGACCGCCCTCCCTCTCTGCAATCTCTCTCTCTCTCTCTCTCTCTCTCTCTCTCTCTCTCTCGCAACGACCACCCTCCCTCTCTGCAATCTCTCTCTCTGCAACGACCGCCCTCCCTCTCTACTCCTCCCCAAAACGGTAGGGTTTGATCGTTGTGTTTCCTTCTCTGCTTTGAAAACGGAAGTGGATTAGGTGTTACTCGTACGCATGCTCACCTGTGCACGTGCGATACTTTCCACACGTGTCATGAGACTCTAATCTGAACGGTTCATGTGATGAAACATCCTATTAAACCTCCACGCACTAATTTTCACTCTGATCTAAAACTCCGGTGGGCCATAGAAAAGTGATATGAAAATCCAGGGAGAAAACTTTTTTCTTTTGACATGGCCGGCAAAAGTTTTGGATCAATGTAAAAATTGAGCCCTGTTAGGTATCATGGGATACTTCATCACATGGACCATTCAGATTTTGGACTAACATAGCTTATTATGAGTTCTTAAAAAATTCCCACAGGAACTCATGCCAACTACGCGACTAAGAATTTAGATGGCAGGGGTCAGTTACTAAGTAAAGTCTGTGCATGATTTATGCATTTGATCCACCACATCCATCCATTTTAATAATAAACTCAGTGGATGGTTTAAAGTAAGACATGTCCAGTGTTATATATACAATGGTGCAATGTACACTCATTGGATGGCTGGTTTGTTTGGTGGAGGTTACCTTTATTCATGATCCATTCATAGTGCACCAGAAATATGATCTGGATCACTTAAAGGTGGGTGCACCTACTTCGTATGCTACTTACATACTGTGTTGCTGGTGTGGTTTGAGAACAAACTGCCAATTTACCCTAAAAATTTCAAATGTTTTTTCAAGTAAAAAATAGTATAGAACAAGTTTATCCTCATTTTAGGATTATCCAAATCTCATGTGAACTCCACCACGGAAACAGTTGTGACTAGTTTAATGAACCCATGGGTTGTTTGCCTATTTCTAATGGTGTGGTCCACCTAAGATGGATTCTTTTTATACATTTATTTATTAATATATTAAGATGGGCCGCATATGGATTCTTTTTATGCATTTATTTATTAATATATTAAGGTGGGCCGCACAAATCTTATCCTAAAATGCTCCCTTAGATTCTTTTAATGCATTTATTTTTTAATTTTTATTTAATTATTTTCATGTATTTGGATTCTAAAAATTGGACGATGATGATAATTCTGATTTTGTTATATATGAACCATTTATACTTAATGGTATGTATTTCGTCCACTTTTATGGCCCACTTGATAATTAGTTTGGCCTAAGAATTAGTTTAAATATTCATCTTGATGGGCTTAGTAAAATTACATATTTGATCCCATGCATTTTTAGATGATCATAACATTTTGAAATAATTTCCTAATCTAAGTTCTATTAGATGTGAATATACAATTTTTTACCTGTAAGTAACTTACAAGTTACCCAAATAGAAAAATTAACTTACCTGTAAGTGACTTACAGCTTACATCCAAACAGGTTACCTGTAAGTAACTTTCACCTGTAATCCAAACAGGCCCTTAGGGTTTAACGGGACGCGGATTGCGTCCTACCCCCGCCCGGACGGTAATCCATCCGGGCAGGGCTCTGTGGGTCCCACCGTGATCTAAGTGTTGTATCCATGCCGTTAAACGCTTTTTTCAGATAATTTTACTATGGGGACCAAAACATGATGCAAGTCCAAGGCTCAAGTGGACCACAAAGTGTGGATTTAACTTCCTCCATTAAAAGCTTCTTGGGAGCCGAAGAAGTTTCGGATGAAGCTGATATTTGTGTTTTCACTTCATCCACGTCTACATGACCTTATGAATAGGTTGTATGGTAAAAAAAACATCACGTTGGCCTTAGAAAGGTTTCAACGGTGGGTGTCATTATCAATGCAGGTTCCTTTGGTGTGGTCCTCTTAAGCCTTGGACCTGCATCATGTTTTGGTTCACATATTAAAATTATTTGAAAAAAGCGTTTAACGACGTGGATAAAACACTTAGATCATGGTGGGGCCCACAGAGCCCTGCCCGGACGGATGACTGTCCAGGCGGGGGTAGGACGCAATCCACGTCCGAGTTTAACGGGGTGTCAATGGTCCAGGTTCGGACGTACTAAGCTTTGTCAAAGCCCGACCCGTATTGTTCAGTGTAGGCACAACCGGCCTGGGCCTGGGCCTGGCCCTGTGACAGGACAAAATAGAGCCCAATTTCTTCGCTGGGCCCGGGCCCGAGCCTGAGCCAGAGAGAGATGGAGAGGCGAACCTGCTACACTAGCCACAAAGGTCGTGTCATCGGTCCAGTTGAAGTGGGGAAGAGAGAGGAACCTACGGCAATGACCACAAGGCCACGTGGTTGGTCCAGTTGGGGGGATAGATTGGAAGCGTGGAGGGGAGAGTGCAAGAGTTGGGCGAGGTGGCTGTTGCAGAGAGGAGGGAGAGAGGAAATGGGGTAGAACCATACACGAGCTGAACCGGACCGAAATTTGCCCCAATGCAATTCACCTCATCCACACAAGGGGCCAGGCTTGACTTGTTCAACGAGCCACTCTGGTCAACACGGTCTGATTTGGTAATCAAATTAACTTGAAATTAAACAAAATTCAAGCGAATTTGAATTTTATTTTTGGGCTAGATTAAGTATAACTAATGTAATTGGTTTGATTTTATAACCATACACAAGAAGTTAAATGGAGAATAAATGAACAATAAAACCCTAAAATTTATAAAAACTTAGAAATTATATATATATATATATATATATATATATATATATATATATATATATATATATATATATATATATATAATGCTCAAGTGAGCACCCGTGCGCATCTTTGCACATGTGTCATGGGCACAGAATCTGAATAGTCTATATGATGTGGCACCCCTTGAAACTCTGTGAGCCTAAATTTCAACTTGATCCAAAACTTTAATGAGCCATAGCAAAGAGAAATGCAAATTAAGGGAACCGTTTCCCTTTGCCATGGCCCACTAGAGTTTTGTACCAGGTTGAAAGTTGGGCCTACAAGGTTTCAAGGGGTGCCGCATTACATGGACCATTCGGATTATGTGCTTATGACATGTGTGCAAAAGACACACACATATACATACTTGCATTTACACTACATTTATAATTAGATTATTTGAACCGAGTTGAACCGAGCCAAGGTTTGAACCAAACCAAATGGGCTGGCACACAAGGTGGGCTTGGCCTGATTTCAAACGAAATTAGGATTTCCAACTTGAACAGGCCATTAAAGCCAAACCAAGCGAAGTTAAATCAAGTCAAACCGTGCGAGCAAACCAATCCAGTTTAGTTTGTGTTCAGCTCTAGAAATGGGGTCACTAGCTTAGGTGGCCCATCATGAGGTTTATATGAAATCCACCCTGACCACTAGGTTTGTCACCCATGTTATACATGAGGCGTAAAATTCAAATAAAGTATACCATAGGATTTGAAAAAGTATACGAGTCAACTCTTACTCCCCAAACTATTTCCCTTATGGTATAGCCCATTGGAATCATATATGGGCCTCATTTTTTAGTCATGTCTAAGTTTAGGTGGGGCATCTAATAGTTGGAGTGGATTTAATATATTAGCATGGTGGGCCCTATGATAATCAAAGGTGGATGTTGTTAATGCAAAAATTTGATCCATCTTTTTTAGACCTTCAAGTATCTGTACAGGAAAAAGACAAAGGAGACTCTAGCTAGAACAGGGAACCCTCTGATGCCGAAATCAGGCTAGGAATATGGGTCTAGTAGCATGGAGGGATTTTGGGTGAGAGATTTTGCGTACCTTTCAATGTTGACAGGCCTTCTATTTATAGTGTAGAGGGGTTACTATTGGGATTAGAAATGGTCCTCAATCACAAGCACAATCTCTACGTACATTTCCAAATGTTATGTGGGTTCTGTAGAGGTGACAAATGTTGAAGTGGTCGGCCCTAAAATCATGTGGTAGATTGGCAAGGCCGAGCTGAGCCGAGCCTTGATAGGTCGAGCTGACCTCCATGTTAGGCTTGATGTGGATTTCCAAGCTCTGTTGCTTAGTCAGTTGACCTACCCCTTAGTCTATTTGTGCCATGGCACGTAGATGGACTCATCTCCTATTCATTGCTCTAAAGAGCCATCCCTTTATCTCGTTAGATTGATTGGTTGTCTATCAGGGCTGAAGTGAGCTGATTTAGCTAGGTCCTCATTGTTCATCAAATCATTCCAGGGCAGGATCGTCCACGTCCCTTGGTCATGGTTGGGTCTAACTCTACCTTCCAATCTCGGGGCATGAAATGGGTCCTCATGAGTCCGAGCTGACCTCATGAGTGGTCATATTATTTTTACCCATAATAGATGTCTTTCCCAGCTGTTTCCTTTAGTGTGGCCAATCCTAATTACAAGTTAGTTTGAATTTTTTGATCTAAGCCTAATTTGCTATCATACATCAAATGGTCAGAGTGGATTTAACATACACATCACTTTAGGACATCTAAAACATTAAGGTCGGGCGTCCCTCTCATTTTTTTACCAGGCCACAATGAAGTGTATGTGAAATCTACTCCAACCATTAATCATATAATCACACTTTTAAGTGTAGGGAAAATAAAAAAATCAGGCTGACATGTTATTAAGTTGGGCCACACTAAGGAACAATTGAAGAGAGACGTTCATTCTTGATTTTCATAAGGCCCATTGTATATGAAATCCACTCCAGCCATTAGATTCAACACCAAAACTTGTGCCTTCTAGCCAAAAATTAGGATTATATGGGTGGTAGACACTAAGGGCCTGTTTGGCCGGGTGGATTAAGAGGGATTAGGAGGGATGGGATGGTAAAATCCAGAGATATGCCAAATCAGCCAAACAAACCTGGTGAACTTGTCTGGGGATATAGTAAACCCATAGATCTTAAACCAATCCACCGACAATCACCATCATTACCTTAAAATCCATCCCATGCCTCCTAATCCCGTTAAATCGTGCCTGGGGCATGTTTGGTTGGACGGATTGGAAGGGATTGGAATGATAAAATCTCGGGATATGCCGGGCGTGCCAAATAGACTCGGTGAACTTTTCCCAGGATATAGCAATCCCATGGATCTTAAACCAATCGAATGACACCACCATCATTACCTTAAAATCCATCCCATCCCTCCTATTCCCATGGGATCCGTCCAGCCAAACAGGCCCTAAGGAAATAGCTTGGAGGGTGACTATTGTCCAATGTACTATTTCTAAATGTATGGTCCACCTTATCTAGGGATGAGGCGATCCTGCGCGAAGAACCTGATAATCAGGGCAGACTTCACCTAAACACTAAGGTGGGCCCACCTGATCTAGGGACCTCTTTTGACGTTATAGGTTTTTTGTTTTTTTCGACAAATTTGCCCATGCAAATGGTAATTGGACCGGCCCGGCAAGGTAGACGGCTGTTGTACACTGTCTAAGCCCGGTCCATTTAATAAAGGATTTGAATTTTAACCCTGAGCCCAGCCAGTCCAGCCGCTAGCGGGCCAGGACCCAAACCTGACGGCCAACCCGGCCCACATTGACAGGGTTTAAGATAGAGTACGGTGATCCTGTGGTACAGTATGGCTGCCGGTTTCCACTCCGGATTGATCTCAACTGTTCATGTTCTCATTTCTACGATCTTATCATCATGCTTAATTGATGATCCTGACCTTTGAATCTGGGTTTGAATATGAGCCGTTAAATTTTGGTCTTCGTACAAAATCACCCATTCAAGATGTTTCTTAATGATGGCCTCAGGAGCATAGATTCCACAACATTAACAGTTCAGATCATCATTTGAGATGCACTCGGGTGGAGGTTAAATATCCCTAGCACCACAAAACTGTAAAAACTTTAAACAGGGCAGTCGGTTCTCTTTTAATTGACGAATTGAGGTGCATTATTGTTTAGCTCTACACTCAAAACCCAAACCAATCCAAAACTCAGGTGGGCCACACCATAAGGAAACATTCGAAATGGGAAGCCTGCTATTAAATCTGCTAAATCGAGCGTGGCGTCCAATTTGGAGTGGGTATCCCATCAAATCCATTCATCTGACAACACTCAGCTATAATGGAAAGTCGAAGTCCGAATCAACCTCGGTTCTAGAATTAAAATGAAACAGAGCACCTAATGGACGGAGTGGAACTCATACAATTTCCCCACCTAATGCACTTTCCCCCAAATGGTCTTCCAGAGAGTTTACTCTCTTCGGGAGATTTCTTTTATCAGGTTTCTAATCATCGTTTGGGGGAGGAATTACTCGGAGAGTCGTCTCAACCAAAGTTCTAGATGGCCCACCATGATGTGTGTTTGAGATCTACTTAGTCCATTTGCATTAGCTCATATTAAGTACTGGGCTTAAGAATAAGGCCGATCTAAAATCAATCGGACGAGAATGAGGGAAAGTAGGGATGGGAACCTTACCTAGTTGGGCCCACCAAAGTTTTGAATTAGGCAGACGTTTGGTTTTTCTATTCAACTTGGGGGGAACCTTCTTATGAAGGACATACAAACATCACAGTGGGCCCCAAGAATATTTCAATGGTGGGTGTCCTCATCCCAATTGTTTGATATGGTGTGGCCCACTTTGAGTTTTGGATAAGCATATGGGTGCATGTCACTGTTCACACACATAAGTAATGGTAGGCCCATATAATTTTTTCTTCATGGGCTCCTTGCAGCAATTGAAGTTGGAATTTTGCATTCTCTGTTGTGCCCAAAAGGAAAATGCAAGCTAAATTTTAACTTGGGGTCATTTGGCAAGCATGGATTTGTATGCATTTGAAATCTAAAAGTTATTTGGCAACAAGGATTTGAAATTATTTGAAATACACAATTTTATTATATTTTGAAATTTCTTCTTTTTAATGTGATTTGGAGTCAAATACATTTTTTTTAACTCATTAAAAAAAAAAAGAAAAAAAGTAGCCCATGTAACAAAGGCCTAACTAGGCTACTAATCCCATTCTATACACAACGCAGCTGATAATGCCAAAAATAATCAAATTAACTACATCACCAAAATTACATTAATAGAATTATTCAAATAGTCCAAACATTAGCCTCGTAACTCAATGGCTAAAAACTGTTAGTGAGTCTGGTTCATTTACAATCCTATACTTGTGGCCTACCAAGGCTTAAAATTTTACCTCTATTTTTATTTATTAAAGTATATATTTCAATAGACTTTTTATAATTTTTTTTTAAAATCAAATATCACACATGTAAATAAGTTAGGAATTATATTAAAGTTAATTTCGTAATTAAATTCATATTCATATAAATATGACATAGAATTTCAATTATTATAATTTTTGGATTCCAGTACATTCTAATTACAAGCTGCGAAACATAAATTAAAATTCGAAATCACCTAAATTTATAATTTAAAATTCCTGTATATTAGGAAAGAATTTATTTTCTTTCATAATTAACTTGATTTGTAATTTGAAGTTTTCTTTATATTAGGAAACATTTTATCTCCTTTCATTTTAGGAACCCTTCCTTGTGGTAGATTGTAATCTTGCTTGGACCAATAAGGTGAACTTTCATATAATACATCCCGGGTACTTCTATAAGATATGTAGGCACATCTTTCATCGTTTATACAATGGACTCACTTAGGACGGCATATGGCTGAGAAAATACTCTTTATTCTAATATTTTTATATTTTGATTCCTTAACACTTGTCCTTGAAATATGAACGGTCTCCTTAACCTTTTAATTATCAATGGATTTTTAAATATTTTGATGTAATTTAGACTCTATCAACTGCGAGCCCATCATATAAACGATTTGGGTAATTGGAAAATGATACTTTCTAACAAACCTCAACATGCGCTTGTACTCAGTAAACTGTCGTATTTGATTTTTAATAAAATAAAATAAAATACAAATGTTTTAAAACAAAGATTTTCAAAATGGTTTGAAAAAATCATTTTCTTTTGTCCCATATTACTAATTAAGTAAACCTAAGGGAGCATAGGGGCGTGGTCCACTTGAGCATTGGATTTACTTCATTTTTGGGCTCTGGATAGACAATGTAGATAAACAGATACATCATGGTGGGACCCATCGGAGCTCTAGTCAGATGGCTTATTGTCCGACCAGTTTTGGATGCAATCCACAATGATTGGGCTCATGGGTGGTAATGGGCCAGGTTTTGATCAGGTTAGGGTCAACTTAAGCTTGACCCATTTAGTAAATAGCCCCACAATTTTAGCCAGAAACTGACTCACGACCTGTTGCCTTGTGGCCTGTCAAACCCCACTTAAAATTCATCGAGCCCAAGCTCAATACATGCATACAGACCCGAAATCAGGTCAGGAATTGTAAACTGACCTGGCAAGACAAACTCATGTTTAGGAAGGAAATTACAAGCAAAAAGAATTTTCAGCTGGGCCCACTTAATGAATACATGCATACGGTGCATCCATGTGTTTATACGTTTTTTAAATTTTGTTTCGGGTTTTTAAGTATACTTAGGCCAGCCAATTGATAACCCATGTGGCCCGAGCATGGTGACTAGGGTTCAACGCAGGCCTGATCCCTTTACTTAAATGAGCCATATTTTCTTCTAACCCCACCTAGCGACCCATTTAACTTGGCTGGAACCAACCGCATGAGTGAGTCAGGTCAGATGACCCACAAAACCCATTGCCACCCCTAATTGGCCTTCTCAATTACTATCTTACTATGGTACCATCTAATACAAATTTTTTTAATCTTAAGACGACTTGAAATGTTGATGATTCTGACTTCTAGTGGAATCAGGAGAGGAGATTAAAGTCCACATTTGCAAGTCTCGTGCCAGTAAGGCACACATGTCTGAATTCCACGTGTGTCATCAATGTGTTCACCTTCTAATCCAGAACACTTTAGCTAGGGTGGGGAAATGGGTTGGGTGGCTGACCCTGCTCGAGTCCAGTCCGATTTGAGCCGGTTTGGCTAAGACCTAAGGCACATGGGTTGAGTACAACCCGAGCTTTAGGTCTAGCGATTGATTGGTTCAACATGAGCTTGCATCAACCCCTAGACTTATCATATAGGCTCAACCCACTAACTTGCTTAACATACTAGGTTTTTGATTGGTAGGCCTGGTCTAGTCAAGAGCCCAATTCGATCTAGGTAGGTTGGGCTGGACACACTTCCTTAGCTCTTAGCCCTGCTCATTTTAATTCCCTAATTGCATTGGTCGTCCCTTTTTTATCGCCTTGTATCACGCGGATATAAAGAATATAGCTATATCATTCATGGACGATACCAATATCATTCGGTGATGCTTGCTAGAGCTAGGCATGAGATGAGTAGATTCGACGTGTCTGACTCCTTTAGACCCAACTCGGCCTGAATTGAGTGGGTGAGTCGATTGGAATTGGGTAGACTTCACCTAATCCGAACACAAACTAAGTCGAGTCCGGGTCACCCATTAACTCAACTCAAATCGACCCAAAATCCAACTTGGTACTGACTCAACTTGATCCAAAACTTAATTCGACTCAGGTTCAAGTAGTGTGTGTATAAAATATAATCTTACTTACCTGCCACACACCCGCACCTAACCTAACCTCTCTCCCTCTCTCTTCCTCCTCCCAAACTCGACAACCACCCACCAACACTAGGTCATGCTCCTCTCTCTCTCTCTCTCTCTCTCTCTCTCTCTCTCTCTCTCTCTCTCTCTCTCTCTCTCTTTCATTGAAAAAAAAGAAGGTCAACTCAACCTGGCTCGGTGCCGACTCGACCTAACTCAGTACTTGTGATCGAGTTGGTCCAAGCCAGATCCAGACTTGAATTGGGTCAGGCATGCTTGACTTGGTACCGAGTCAGGTCGAGTTCGGGTCTGGTCTATTTCAAAATGAGTCGGGTCAAGTCAACCCTAATTATGATCCAACTTGACTTGATGCCCAAGTCTAATGCCTAATGTTTCGGACCATACTTTAAACCTTGTATTTGATACATAGTGGCTTAGAAATGATGCATGTTGTACTTTAACTTAAATCAAACTGTCCAAATTGAGGGCCTACCATAGACCGGTCATCATCTAAATAAGTAATATTGAACATTCCTTAAACTCTGCTTAATGGGCAGTTATTTAATGAATTTGACTATTTTTAAATTCTAGCATCCATTAAATGTGAACAAATCAACTAGCTAGAAAGTCAAATCAGTGTAGTTTTCACTCTGTGAGCAATCTGAATTGGAAGACATGATTTAGGCGTTGATTTTAACTTACCACTTACATGTTGGCCACGTGTACAGGTGTCTGCGTATCAACCATCACACTTCACCGAGTATCAAATTCTTTTTCTCGTGGAAATGTGGTTATCATTAGATAGTCTCCACCTTTGATGGGCCATGTCCCTATAATCATCTTAATCAAATAATCCTAATCATGGAAAAAGTAGGACTTGTGGTAAAGGAAAATGAAAGCTTAGAAAGAATCTGACTAAAAATTCCTTTGACCATCTACTTATTTCCGGTCATATGGGATAAATGATTAGAAACCCATGCATCATGTAAGCTTTAGTAGTTCCCCTCAGATGGGGTGTGTTGTACCTCTGTCGCGACTCAAGATAATCGCTACCCGCTGGGGCCCACACGCTAAAACATCAATGATCAGAACTGTCCATGTTGTGACCTCTATGGTAGACCGGCCGCTGAATGGATTATTTTGACTGTCCAGTTACAAACTTGGAACAATGAAAATAAGAATTTTAATAGCTTGCGTTTAGCTCTAAAATTAGAGGTTATGTTCCCCACTGAATGAGATCACAAGAAAATTGCTAATTTTTGGCAGTAATGAGAATATGGACGGTTTAAATCATCACCAGATCATTTCAGCTATGGGCCGCACACTAGATCCTACGGAAACAAAATGAACTCTTCAGATATAGCTACAACATGAGTTCTTAGTTAGCATTAGTGATTAGTATCCTTTTCGGCAATTTCTCAGTTCTTGAAATTTTCAAGATATTTTTCAGATTTTCTTATAATATCATTAGGAAAATCTTGATGAAATAAAAACTTAAACAATATTCATTAGAAACTAATAAATGATTTTAATTCACACTGTATATAATGAAGTAACAAAAATTTAAGTACAAGTTGTGAAAATCCACCATAAAATTGGAAATAAAAAATAAAAAATTGTGAGGTTTTGAAAATGTTGTGATATTAACATGATCATGTAATCAAAAAATCTTACCGTTGTTTGTTGTTGTGCATGCTAGCACATGTGACTACCTACGATGCACATGTAGAGATGGTTGCATAATAAGAACCATCCATCTTCTCAATAATAATTTGGATGAACATGGCCCAATAATTACATAAAAAGGATACTCGACATCATTGATTTTCGAGTTGAATGTAAGTCGTTGAACCTTTTTCCTGTTTAGCAGTCCTCAATTAGCGATACAATTCTTGTGGCCACAGTCGTTGCTACGGCTCTAGTCTTTTACTGCAACCCATCTAACTCAGCTACTAAAATATGGACAGATCCTATCACTGGTTGATGCAGAGAGGGTTGCAGACACTTTCATGGCAAAGATGGACTAGAGAAGGCTAGATCAGAGGTGGAAATGATCCGGACCGTCGAAACCTAAAAACAGTCATATCACACAAACGGTGACGAGTTTTTCGACATATTATATATGATTTTGGGCAGGAGAAGTTACTTTAGCCAACCAACCTGGATTTGTGAGATTCCATCAGATCAACAGTCAAAAGTTTCTTTTATTTTCATTTATACTATGAATAATAAGTATTAGTTCAAGTATAACTTTGATCCTTTTAGTTTGTAGGAGTAATACCCAATATGAAAATGACTTAGAAAAAATAAGAGAATAACACGGCTAGGTCGAATTGGACCGTTACTATTTTTTAGCCAAAAATCATGAAGTCTAGTAGTAGTGGAGACATTCTATAAAATAGTAAGTTTACAATATATAGCAAGTCACATTTTTAAGGTGTTTGAGTCTAAAACTCCGTCCTAGGTTTGAGCTCATTATTTAAAGGATTGTAATTTCATTTTTTTAATTTTTATATCATCAATTAATTTATTTCAGATTTATAAAAAAATATTTATACTTTTATCCCTAATGAATTTCAGATAGCTCTACAAAGAGTCCAAAGAACTCTATGGATTCTAAGTAGATATCTCATGAGGAAGACGGTGATCGACCTAATAACATCCCTCCCAACTGTACTGGTCCATCTCTACATGTGATTCTAAATGGAGCTCAAGTGCCCTTTTAAGTGACGTATCCTAGAATTGTTGCACATTTACCTAAATTCAAACCATCTAAATGGTGAACTCCATATACATTGGAGCATGGCTTTAAAAGCATAACTAGTAGGGCTGAAAGTCGGGCGGGTTGGGTTGGTGCTCAACCCTAACCCAACCCAAGGTTCCTATACCTCAACCCTAATCCAACCCAACCCAATCTCGAGTTAGGAATTCTCAACCCAAGCCCAACCCAAGCGGGCTCGGTCGGGTTGATCGGGTTGGTCAGGTGTATACGTGCTAATATTTTCGTTATTACATTAGTTTATTATATTTCAATATAAGACTTATTTTTTGTATCTATGATTTTATTAACTATATATGTGATTATTCATCATAAAGAACTTCATTTTTTTTTTCCATTAAAAATCAAGCTAAAATATAAGACAACTACTCCTTTAAAAGTCATATAGCATAGCACACAATATATTTGAGAGAGAGAAGTCTGACATATCTTGTTAGCTTGAGTCATTGGAAATGACATGGATAAATGAGACCCGACATCACTAGTGTGCCTTCGACACGAACGATCCAAAATCAATTATAATTTATAAGTAAATAATATATTGATTGGGTTCGGGTTGGGTTGAGCAACCTAAGACCTCAACCCGAGCCCAACCCAAGTTTTATCGGGTTGGTGTTTGTAGAGCCCAAGCTTGAGATCAGACCTAATATATCCTGCTCGAGCCCAACCCAATGTCGGGTGTTCACGGGTTGGTCAGGTTGAACCTGCACAACTTTCATCCCTAATAACTAGTGAACAATCTTAAGTGTGGCTAATGAATATTTGTGGGTTAAATGTCGACCACTAATTTTCATTTTTTTGGCTTACTTAGTAGCTGCCAATGAAACAACTAGAATCCTTTGTTTCAGTGACATTCTTGAATCATGCGCATCCACATTAGGGTCCCACTATTTGAATGATTAGGGTTGGCGTCCATGTATGCCATGTGCAGTCATAGGAGTAGAATCATCGATTAGGAATTTATGACTCGGAAAGTCTGCCTGATTTGCCTGGTCTCAACTTGGCCGAGTTAGGGGCAACTCTCTAATCTTGTCGTAATCCTTTCTTATGCCTTGTTTGGTTGCCACTTGAAAAAAAAAAAAGAGTTCATCTCATTTTGGTAAGTACAAGAAATCTTAGTTTTTATAAAGAATGAGTTATCAAAGATTGTTTTTAATCATTAATTAAAATCTCTAATAGATAGTTACCATTAACTAAAATGAGATGAACTCATTTTTATGTGGCAACCAAACATGGCCCTAATAGACCTAATTATCTACTTCTATATCAAAGTTGGCAAAAAACCATTAGGCAAAAGACATGCTCCTGGTTAATTTACTTTCAAGATTTAATAGACAACTAAAAGATTTGCTCAAAAGAAACTACAACACCCGAAAAAAGAAAAAAAAAATAATCAGAAAATGAAAAGTTCCAAGGAATAAATCTTTGGACCTTTGGCGATCATGATCTCTTATCTAGTGGCTCCTAGTGTGAATGTGCTATGGTACATCATTTGACTATTTTTGGGATTAAAATTGTTTGATTGATGATATTTGTATGGATAATAACAACAAAGGAAAGTGACTTGTTCAATGTTGGGGGAGAAATCAGGAGAAGCAAAAATTAGAAAAAAGGTGTGAGCTACACTCATAAAAAATATTAGAAAACTTATCCTTGTATATTTTTTCTACATTGTTGCCAACTGATCAAGATTTGGGTCTATCTCATTTGTTGGATGGTGTCTTAATATGATCTAGATTATAAATGTATGGAGTGGGTGTTGCAGTCATCACGGTGGACCCTAAAACGCTTTTCTTATATCAGCTCCTGCTTGGATGGAGTGGGTGAAATTTGAGCTCTCAGCCTCATTCTATCGATGAATATGGGTAAATCCAAGCAGTCCATTGATAAACATGCATACTTTAAAATTTTCCCAAATGCCTTTGCCTGGTGACACAGATTGTGCCTATGGGGCATCACAATGTGTTTTAGTCACTCCGTTCATCCATTTTGTCACCTCATTTTAGGATGTTAGTTTAAAATTGTAGTATATTCAAAGCTCAAGTGGACCACACCACAAAAAACAATAGGGCTTAAAGGCTTACCGTTGAAAAATTCTTAAGAACTACAAAAGTTTTGGATCAAGCTTATCTGTTTTCCCATCATCTAGGTCTATGTGACATAATGAATAGGTTGGATGGAAACAAGCATTACGGTAAGCCCTGATTCAACCATGGACGTCATTATCTGCACAATTTCTTGTAGCATGGTCCACTTGAGCTTCAGATATATTTCGATTTTTGGCTCACGGACTAAAATGAGTTGGTAAAATAGATACATAGCATATAGCATAGATAAAGCACATACATCATGGTGGCCCTCACAAAGTCCTGCCACCATAAAGGTCGGTGGTGGTGGGTCGCCATGCAATCCACATACTTGGATATTTTAAGAGGTTACGACTCAAATGATGGATATACAAGTACGACTCTTCCAAAACCAATTGGATCGGCAAAATTGTCCCTTTGCTCACATTAATGTCCACCGTATGTGGGCTCCCTGCTAATTTCTTTTTTGTTTTTTCTCATCAAACAAATGGCATGTTCTTCCAAAAACCTTATCTACTACTCTTAGTACGAAGTTGAGCAATCTCATTGCTACTACTCAAACAAGCATGAAACAGTATCATTGCATATTTGTCAATAGGTCAAATCAAATATGTAATTATTGCAATAATTGTTAGAAACTCAAATGGTGGATATACAAGCATGATAACTTAAATGTTGTTCTTATTCCCATGAATTTAGGAACTTTTACTCCATTATCTCATTTTACGAACCCATCATAGATGGTCTTCGCCGTGAAAATTGCAAGAATCTAGTGATTCTAGCCTTCTAACTATGCAGGAAAACATCTAAGACCACATCAATAATACAACACAACCTTTAAAATCAAGATGATTGCACCAAATCATGACTCAGAAACGGGCCACTAGAAATTATTTTTTTTTTTAAAAAAGAGAAATGATTGGCGCTTAATTACCTAAACTTGTTCTAATCATAATGCTACCGTAATCCATACGTTAGGATATTTGGGCTGTGGCCTATCGCCCAACCATGGGGGTGGGCAACTAGATCAACAGCACCGATCATCCTGTTCATGTGACTACATCTACTGTGATAGTGAGAGGGGTTGTGAACCTTGCTCGGGTTCCACCATAACAATTACATTATCTAGTTTTGGTTAGACATTGTAGAAATGTTGTATAATCAAAAGTAGAAAGGATGGTTGTATTATTAGTGAGGATGGTGGGGAGCCCACATTGCACGTGCAATTTACCCATCCATGATCAGTCCTGAGCTCTAAAATCAGGCTGATCCAAAACTCAAGTGGGCCACTCGATAGGACACAAGGGAGGAAGGGACACCTCTCATAGAAGACTTGCGGAGTCTGTCTGGGCCGTGCGATGGGATGTGTATGCTGTCCAGCCTGCTCATCAGGTGTCGAAGAGACACCCCAAAAATCAGGATGATGCAAGAATTAGAAGGGTCCCACCGCTTGAGTTTAAAGTCACATTATTTCCTGTGGTGTAACCTACTTGAGTTTAAAGTCACATTATTTCCTATGGTGTAACCTACTTGAATTTTGGTTCTCTAATTCTTGGGCTTGGAGCCCAGCATGAGGGCACGCACTTGATGTATGGCTTGGATGCCACAGACATCATGTTGGGCCCATTCAGCTAGACCATTATTATTATTATTTTTTTTTTGGGTTAGCTTGTTAGTACACACCCCAATATCAGGACACTCCACTGTTAGCCACCCCCACTAGGGATTTGATATCAAGACCTCATAGTTGAAATGAGGGTTTCTTCACTCAGTCTACCACTTGAGCTATGGATCAATGTGTGTACTTATTATGTACTATACGCAAGTGGCTTTTGTTTGCACTACAAAACTTCTGTATAAAAATTATTTGATCTTCTCATCATGGGGCATGGTCACACATTGTGTGTTCCTGATCCACGGATCTCACTCCCGATCTACGGATCTCACCAGAATTGCAACTGTTGGTGTTTCATCATTGCAAAAGAAAAAAGAAAATTTCAAATATATAAAATGAGAGTTATATGACTCAAATTAATCCCACTAAATTGTGGTGCCTGCTGTTGTTTTGTTACAGTCCGAAAGTTAAATTGGATGACTAATCCTAAGCTCTAATTCACATACACTTGTTGGAAAAGAAACATTGGATATTTTTTCGTTTTGAGCATTCAATGAATGTAGGCCAATCAAAGAGTCATATAGGCACTTTAGTGTAATTTTTGTTTCATGATACATCTCAATTAGAAAAATAATTGTTGTTAGATTTACAGTTCAGATTTCACTACCAATTGTTCTTACTTATGTGGCCCACTTAATTCATTATATTATCCTATTTTTTTGGGCCATGGCCAAATGAGGGTAGGAGTGCATATATTGTTGGAGTGGTTGTCAACAAATGATGGTGGGCTCCACAACAAACAATCCCGCCATATTGTGGGAAAGTATCTAGTACAAGCAACTTGTTGTGAGCTTCAACCGTTATGTTTTGATGACATCTATTCTGACCATCAGATATGCCCTTTCTAGTTAGTCAGCCTCTTAAAAATCAGATCAATCCATGACTTAGATGGGCAATCTCATCAAGAAGTGTTGAGATGGACGCCCACCTTTGATTCTCATAGAGCTCCCACCATGTCATGTATATGCCATCCAATCCATTGATATTAAACCTCTAAACGGCCTTAAAAAATAGGCCATATTGAGATTTGGGTGGAGCCCAACGAAAATCAAGGATGCACGTACCCTCCTAACTGTTCCTACTTGTGTAGCCTACCTGATTTTGGGGGCCCATAGCCAAACAAAAGAAGGTGTGAATAATGGTTGGAGCAGATTTCATCAACACATGATGATGGGGCCGTTTTCATCACATTGGTGAAAACATTTGCACTTGGTAATTTTCACACGTACCACATGCTCACACATTGGTTGTACGTCCAACTAATTTACGTGTGGGGATCACTATGGTGTTTGTATGACATCTCAGCCGTCTAATAAGGTTGTCCTGCTGAGAAAATGTGATAAGAAAAATCAGGCGTGGGGCACGCCATGGAAAACAATGAAAACCTCCCAAAAAATTCACATTCATGTGAGGTGCATCTAATGGATGGATGGAGGTGTGACTTTTGGATGTCCCATTTTCAAGATGGGACAACATGATGGATCGAGTGAGATGTCATACAAACACAATGGTGGGCCTCACATACCAACTAATTGGACAACAATTGGCTGTGTGTGAGCATCAATCTCTGTACACATGTGTGATCTGCAAATGATGGAACACCCTACATGTGATGATAGCTATGAAACGAAATCATTAAGAATCGAACATAATCCGAAGACGTACTGCATCTATTGATGAAAAGGAGGCAAAGAAGAGAGTGGGAAATCAAGTGACGACAAGGTGCTTACAAAGAAAAGCACAGGCAAATATGGGCGGTGTGCTTTGAGCCTTTGATTGAACTTCCTTTTATATTTCATTCCATTCCATTTGATGTAAGGTGAATCGTCCTAACAGTAGATTGATAGGGCATTCGCGGCACAAGTGTCCATGTGGCACACATGTGTGGAACTGGGCCATTTGTTAGCCGGGCCCACTATGAACATTCCATGGCTTAAATATTAGGCCAATCTAATGTTTTGAAAAAACATATATATATATATATATATATATATATATATATATATATATATATATATATATATATATATATATATATATATATATATATATATATATACTATATATCGAGCGTAAAGCGGTCGTCCGTGACCATTTCCGTTCTCATTGCTCCCATTTTGGGCAGAAAATCGTCCGTCCCACCGTGATCATACCATAAAATATAAGTATATAAGCAAAAACATGTAAAAGCACTTGGTGGGCCCCACCTGAGATGTGGATACCACCTGAAAAGTGGTTTAAATTACTTTCGAGTGGGACACACATGATGGACGGTTTTGATCATGAAGAAACCTCTCGAAAGGCCCCCACAACTGGTTTTGAATGTTTCAATGGTGCACGGCCCCTCTCTACTTATGTACGTGGTGTGGCCCACAAAAGTCACGGATTGAGGTGATTTTCAGCCGTGTGGGCCCCACCTGGGATGGTGCATCTGACTAAGGGGGTAGATGTTCGAACGGCATCACGGTGGGCCCCACACCAACTCGACCTCATGGACGACCGCATGCTCTCAAGCGCATAGTACCTTTTCCCATATATATATATGTGCTAGCCCACACCATTCTCATTCTCGGACTGACATCTAATACCTCGTTTGGATGGTCACAAGTTGGGTTGTAGCGGAAGTCATGATATTTGGAAATCGGATTATAAGCAGAAGAATTCTTGGAACTCATTTGTTAAATCATAGTTTACAAACCAGGTGAGTCTACCTTGGACTCGAGTTGACCCGGCCTGGTCACTGAGTCAGGTCAAAAAGTAATGCAAGACTCGGGCCTGGTGTCCCGAGTGTGACTCGGTCGATGCAGTTGAGTCAAAATAGGTCAGCTAATTCTTCATGATGGATCTAAAATTTTTGAGGGAGACTAATAAATTTATTTAAGCATGAGAATGATAAAAGATCATTTTAGATCTGACCAGTTATCCACATGTCTTTAAGTTAACCTGAACAGTAAACTAGCAGAGTCTTGAACCAAGTCGTGGTTGGCAAACTATGGTTTGAATGAGAACTTTAAGGTCCACATTGAGGTATGTGTTGTATATTTATATTGTTCATTTATTTTTTCAACTTATTTTAGGGCATGAGCCCAAAAATAAATTAAATCCAAATATCATGTGGACTACACCATAGCTATTTGAAAATGGATCTATGCCAGGATATGATTTCGGTGTGATCGGATAGGACGATCGTCCATGGATGACCTGTGTCAGATCAACGGTCATACTTACTCGATCGGAGCTACAGTTATATGGATATGTGAAGGAAAATTTTCTTTTCCCATGGGCAAAATTTGGTCAGAAATTGACAGTCCGATATCCTTAATTTCACGTGAGAGTGAACGGCCAATTCATTTAAGTTTCATTTCATTTTCTAAAGATATTCGCGTTTCTCACGCACTTCACTCAGCGTTCAAATTGGACGTTTCTGGACACCATCTGGGCTTGATTCTCGCGAAGGTTGTCAAGCCCAGTAAGACGGACATAGTCCTATAGTTTCGCAGTCATCGGACCCTTGACGTGCGGTCTAGGTCCGATACAGGGTTTTAATGTACTCCCGAGAGCGATAGGCTCTTGGGATTTCACCTAGGTCTTTCAGTGATGTTGAGCCCGTGATATTAATGGTTTTAGGCTTTCTCGTTTGTGGAAATGGTGGCCTGAGCTTAATCCACCGATTTTTTAATTTAGTACTTAACTAATTTTCGCCTAAATTATTCGACAGGATGTGGTCCTTGGGTAGTCTTGCTTGAGGTGGTACTCGGGTCTTTCTACGAATTTTTCTAAGACATTACAAGAAGTTACTAGATTAGAGTTTCTATGTTAGGATCCTATAAAATAAAAAACAAAGTTAGTTTTTAAAACAAATTCAAAAAACCCTAACCTAAAACTTAACCCTAATCCTAAAATAATTCTAGTGCTAATTAATCTTAGAAAAACATAGTTGATGTCCCCGGCAACGGCACTAAAAACTTATTCACAATCCCAAGTGCAGGGTCGCGATGTAGTAATAACTCGGTGAGACCGAGGTCGAACCCATAGGGACTATACTTATATGTATTCTGAAAGTAAGTACAACTAGAACTAGAATCGGAAATAAACAAAAGTCTGGAATAGTTGAGAATAATTGTGAATAAACTGTTAATAAAAAAAGGGAACTAGACCACCAAGGATTCACTTGTAGGTATTAAGATGTTGCCATACTTGATTCAACAAACACAACTGGAATCAGAGTCCCATATTATCCAGTTGGAAGATAAAACAATTGAAGCACAATCTGAACTTCTCATTGAAATAGTTTACACATGAAGAACTATTGTGATGATTGGAAGGAAATTCAACCGTCCACCATGCCTAGGATACAATGGTGAATCACGAATTTTACCAATCTCAACAACATTTAAAAAAATATATTTAAAGCTATCATAACATCTATTGCAATTTAAGTCAAAATAAATCATAGAAAACTAAAAATATTCTGTAATTCAAATTAAAAATTAATGAAGTTCAATATAAACATGAATTAAAGCAAGATAAACATCCCAAAAAATTACAAGCTTTACCTCTTAGGCCTAGCTAAGAGGTTTAGTTAACCATAAACATGATTAAAACTGAAACCCTTAAACAAAACACAGAAAATAAATTAAGGAAGAAGAAAAACTTTTGGGAGGCTGCTCCAACCTTTTGTTCTGCTCCTTAAACCATAATTTGTGTTTTGAAGTCCTTAAATAACCCATATTTATAGCCTTTGTCCGCCCTTCTTTGAAAACCACCTTAAATTTACACACTCTGCGTAACGCATTCGATGTCATCGATTATGAATTGAATCCGGAGGTCGCACCTTTTCGCATTGCGTAACTCTTTATGCCATTGAATATACCTTCGATGTCATCAAACAGACCTTCGATGTCATCGATGAGTGTTCGAGTGATCGAAAAGTGTCTAAAGTGTTCTCGCGATTTGCTCAAGAAATCTCAATGTCATCAAATTGCCTTCGATGCCATCGAACTGGACTTCGAGCAATCGAACTGGTTATCGATGTCATCGAGAAATGCATCCAATTTGTCCATCAACTAAAATCGATTTTAAATAATTCTCGATGTCATCGACCTTCGATGTCATCGAACAGTTACTTCGATGTCATCGAACAGTGCTGGATATCATTAAAGGTGAAGTTCAGTTTTTCTACACTTTACACATTCGACTTTCTTCCTTTTCCACTTGGTTTCCTTAAATCTTGAGGTCTTGAAATCTTCAATCTTGGTCTCTTAAGATCCATCTTTTGCCTTAGTGATTCTTGAGCATCAAATCCATGCTTTTAATATTCTTTTCAATTCAAGCTCTCAGACTCACCTCACAATACAAATATGTATAAAATATACCCATTAAGCTATCATGTTTATAAAACCACGATATAAACAGGGGAAATATGCACTATTTGACACTCAACATGCGATATTGAAGTAACTTCTTTATAAAAAGGATGCTAAGCCCTGTTTTCTAAGATGAATCCTTCTATTCCAAGAGTTTGACCTTGAAATACAAGACAAAAAAGGGAGTTGAAAGCATAGTGGCTAACTATCTCTCGCAGCTTGTTCTATCTGATTGCATGGTGATGACACCTATCGATGACATGTTCCCTGATAAACAACTTTTTAAAGTCTCTCAATTACCTTGATACATTGATATTGCCAATTATCTTGCCACATATATAATTCGTACTTATTGGACTACATAAGATAAGAAGGAATTCTTTACCGAGGTATGCAAGTTCTTCTACAATAATCCATATCATTTTAAGTATTGCCTAGATGAAATCATTAAGAGATGTGTGCCTGATAATGAACAACAAAGTTCCATCTACTTCTATCATTCTTATGCGTGTGGTGGCTAGTTTTTGTTTAAGAAGATCACATCGAAAATTTTATAGTGTGGCTTTTATTAGTCTACTATATTAAGGATACTAACGAACTCTACAAGGCGTGAGGGCGATGTTAGAAATTGGGAGGATTATTTCATCACAATATGATGCAGTTAAACTTCATCTCATCATAGAAGCATTCGATTGCTGTGGCATCAATTTCATAGGATCATTCCCCCAATCATTTGGAAATCTCTATATTTTACTCGTTGTTGATTATGTCTTCAAATGGTTTGATGCAATTTCGTACCCGAATAATGACCATTGTACAATTATTAAGTTTTTAAAGGAAAGTATTTTATCCTAGTTCGAAACACCTCAAGTCATCATAAGTGATGGAGGCTCTCACTTTTGTAATAGGCCATTTGAATCATTAATGAAGTAATACGGTATTACACACAACATGAGCACCCCTATCATCCTCAGATAAGCGATCAAGTTGAAATATCAAATATGGGGATTAAATAAATTCTTAAGAAAATGGTTATGTAATATCCTGAACTTTTCAATACTCGAGTATTGAAAGTTCTCGAGTGTTACCATAAAAATTTAACTTAGTAAGTACATGTGTACGATACCGATTTAGCCAATCCTAACCTTACATCTATTCTCTAATATGAATTTGACCATTGAGAATGATCTTCATCTATAGAACAATCCATCTGATTGTTGATTTTAAGACAAGATCATCATATGTCCAAGTATTCCCACTTGTCCATCATAACCAACCGTTCAGTCAACTATCCATCGATAGGTAAAGATATCTGACCGTTCACTTTAAGTTTGGACCACCCGATCATAGTAAACTAACTACTTGATATCTGCATCCACTTGTACACATATCAAATTGAGTTTTTTATCTATTCATCTTGTTCACCACCTATGAATATGCCTAACCCACCATCAAAACTACAATTTGAGAAACTGACACATGTGAACAAGTAACTTGAATCTAATGGTATACATGTTTTACCTCTTGATCACTCTAAAAACCCTCTTTTGATCATCCGTTTATAAAACTGACCATACACCCATTCACATACATGATCAGAGTACTAACCATCAAGTTTTTCTATTTTTAACATGTCTCTGACCATCCATTATGTTGGTTGATATATATACGTTCCCTTAGTTAATTTGGTAAATAATTCTTTATTCATAATGATTTAGACATAAGTTTTTCTATAAGAATTACTTACAAATGTGCCTATAACCATGTAGAACCATTAGATTTTCTAAAACTCTTATATCAACAATAAATATGAAAATGCCATTAACCTAGACCATTGAATTCTAAATCACATGGTTCTCACGATCCGTTTGATGTGAAATTTTATACTATTCATATGTATCATAAATTGACCATACATGTCAAATTTCAGCCCTTAGATCATTGTAAAAGTGACCCAATTGACAAATTAGCCTCTTAACCATTGATTTTAGTGTCCATCAGTGAAGAAACCTCATGGGTAGTTGTAGTAGGATATTTTCTTTATATGAACAACTTGGATTCCTCATAATATAGACCAAGTGTGAAATATGAAGACCCCACTTTGATAGGCTTTGAAATTACAGTTTATACCGTTGATATTAAATAATAAATATGAGGCAATGTCCTAGAGGGGGAGTGAATATGACTTTTCAATTATTTTTACCTATTTAAAGTCCTGATTACCTAATTTAAATAATCATTCAATTTTAACCAGGTTAGGTAAAATAACTTTAATAGCGTCTAAGCCAGTTAGAGGTTCCAATCACAAAGGTTATAAAGGATGTGCAGAATATAACAACTAGCCTAGTGTTGTGCTCTTGTGTGTGGAATGTGCTTCTTATCAATGAATCGCATTCATTTAATCATGTATACTAAATTAAACATTCAAGCATATATAAGCATGATTAAACAAATGCGCAAATAACAATTCTAAACACAAGCATTTATAGTGGTTCGACTACGTGCCTACTCCACTCCCGGCATCCACAATCAATCCTAGAGTGTACTGGATTTCACTATCAATGGTTTTAAACAGGTTCACCAATAACCTTTACAGTCCTACACTAAGGACACAATTTATGCTCTCCCAAGGGCAAATGTCCTACACCTAGAACCCACGTTTAGGCCCACCGGCCAAGGTCCCACACTAGGCACTTACTGTTTATGCCCACTAGCCAAAGTCCCATACAAGGCACCTACGTTTAGGCCCACCGGTCAAGGTCCCACATAAGGCACCTACTTTTAGGCCCACCGGCCAAGGTCCCACACTAAGAACCTAATTAAGTTTATGGATAATAAACTCTTAGCCTCAATCCTACGTGAGGAAAGATACTAAACTTTTGGACTCTTAAATGACACTTACTTGTCGGATTGAGTTCTCTCTTGTAGCTCGTCTCGGGTTGCTAGATCTTTGCACTCTCAAGTTTGAATCAGCGTTCTGGTGCTCCTCCAATCGTGTAGCTTGGATTTACCTGTTGGCTCAGCTTGACGATAAAAATCTTGCATAAGATGTACCTAAAAAGGTGACCAAGGTTATGAGAGTTGGTTGAATCTTTTATCTAGGATAATGAGTGAATTTCCTAAGGGATTCAACCTATGGACGCTCTAGAGTATCAAAGAACCAAGGATATTCCTATTGGTTCTGTCTTTGTACTCTAGAGAAGGCACGAGTTCATGTTCTTCATTAAATAAGAGCTTTGAATGCTCATAGAAGTGAAGGATCACAATGAAGAGAACATGAACTCATATGGATAGAGTCTAAATGGGCTAGGATAAGCTTGGGACACATTAGAGACTATATGGTGCCTATTTCCACTAATTGTGCAAGTTTCTATAAGCCACTTTTATAGACAAAGGCTTCCAACGGATGTAAAACAACTAGTTTACGGTGCTATATACCGAAGAGACTTTCAGTATCATCGAACTTACTTTGGTGGTACCGAATTGTCTATCGGTATTATCGAATTAACTTCCCAAGTTACTGGTTGAAAACAGTCTCTTTCAGTGGCACCGAACTTTGTTCGTCGGTAGCAGTCAGTGTCATCGAATTAATGTTGTTGGCTTGCTGGAATGTTTTGAGCCCCTTCAGTTATACTGAAGATATCTTTAGTGGTACCGAAGGTGCTATTCAGTGGTACCTTCGTCCTACCAACAATGGACAGATTTTTCTATTTTGTCTAATAAATCATTCAACAACCTGGGATATGCAGAAGCCAAGACTATAGGATATAAAATATGAACTTGGGATTGACTTAGAAAAGATGACCTAAGTAGATATTCCTATTTGGGTTGGGATCATCTATTTGTAAGGTTAAGATCGCAGAAGCAGTCTTCGTCTTTAATATGGCTTTGATGCTTCTGATTCAGTTGTGTCGCTAGTCTTCACTTGCCAAGAACTCATCTGACTACAAGACACAAGTAGTCACGTAATTGATAAACATGGGTGAAAATATGTGCACTAACAGGCTTTTCCTTAGGCGTGAAGTTATCCTGTTAAGGCTTTTCCTTCTGTCCATCGCAACTAAAATTTGGACTACACTTTGCTCTCATATGACTACAAGGTTATATAAAATTTAGACCCTGATCTATGATCCTACATTGTTGAATGTTGAAGCCAGTTCCTTTCTTTTGGTGCAAAAGGTGAAATTTTAGATTTACGCCTTTTCCACCATTGATTAACTCTTGAGGGTCAAATATTGGATATAGGACCCCATTTATATCTTGGTTTTATGAACACGATACTGCTTAATATCCTATTTTACTCATGTTTCTGTTGCAAAGTGAATTTAAGACCTTGTATTGGAAAAGGTGTTAAAAGTATGGATTTAATGATAAAGGATCACCAAGGCAAGGAATGGATCGTAGGAGACAAAGATTGAAGATTTCAAGGTCCCAAGATTCAAGAAAATCAAGTGGAGAAGGAATGAAGCCGAAAGAACAAGTGCAGAATACACATAAATTGTGTCATCAAGTACCATCGATGACATCAAGGTCACAATCGATGACATCGAACATAGGTCGGTGACATTGAATTTATGAAGAAAAATCGAGTTGGTCACTGGACAAATTGAAGTCATTTTTCGATGACTCGAGAACTTGTTCAATAACTCAAAGCTTTGCTTGATGACATCGAAGACCTGATCGATGACATCGAATTTTCGGGGGAATTTTGGCAAAACTCGTTGGATATATTAGGCACCGTTTTTGATTACTCGAAGCACTCCTCGATGACATTGAAGATCTTCTCGATGACATCGAAGGTCTCTTCGATGACATTGAATTTATTGAAGAAATTGAAATAACTTTCTGGACTGTTTTGGACACATTATTGATTCCTCAAACAATGTTCAATGACATCGAAGAGTGCTTCGAGTAATCGAAAATGGTGCCGAATATATCCAACGAGTTTGATTGGAAAAAGTACTTATAAAAGACACCTTCGATGACATTGAAGCTTATTCAATGTCATCAAACGAATAGCGCGAAGCTACGCAGAGTTACTCGAAGTGCGTAAATTTGAGGAGTTTCCAGATTTTTTCAAAGAGGTGCGAAAGGAGGTGTTGCACAACTATAAATAGGAGTCCCTAGGGAATCCCTGGGTACTATCTAGGGTTTGAAGAGTGGAGCAAAAGTATGGAGAGCCATCACCAAGTATTCTTCTTCTCTCTTCCTTAGTTTTTTATGATTTCTTCTAGGGTTTTAGTTTCAATCAAGACTATAGTTGGCTAAACCTCTTAGCTAGGGCTAAGAGGTGAAGCTTGTAGTGTGATGGGATGTTTTCTATTGCTTTGATTCGTGTTATGTTGAACTCTCTTTGATTCTAGTTTGATTTTTAAGAAATACTTTCAGTATTTAATGGTTTATTGTGACTCAAATTACAGTAGATATATGATAGCTTTGAGTATCTCTTTTCATGTATTGAGATTGTGAAATTAGAAAATCTTATTGTTCACCATCATCCCTTGGGCATGGTTGGGTGACAGAATCCCTTCTAATCTTCATGATTCTCTTATGTTTGGTTATGAGATTGGTATATTCTATTACGAGCCATTGTCTCCTGGTCATGGTTTTGTGATGGAATCACGTCTATTTCTCACAACTCTTATCCATTGAGAATTAGATTGAAGGAAGTTCAAATTTGGTTTTACTTAGATATCTTCCAATTGGATAAGTTGGGACTCTGATTCCAGTTGTGCCCTTGAATCAAGTATAGATCTCCCAGATTGCTATAAGTGGATCCCTGGAAACCTTTGTTCCCACCTTTAAATTTCTTAAGTTTCTAATTAATCCTCTCACAATTACTCCCATTATTTCTAGATTTAGGTTTATATATTCTTCTAATTCTACTTCTAGTTGTTTTCAGAATACTCACAAGATTAGTCCTAGTGGATTCGACCTCGGTCTCACCGAGTTATTACTACATGATGACCTTACACTTGGGGTTGTGAACATCAACTACCAAATTTTGTCGAACTGTTTGCCTATCCTGACTACACATTTTTCCTAAAATTGGGCCCTGATCATTGAGTGTGTACCATTAATTGAGATCAAGTTCGTTTTGGTGCCCGTTAAGAGAATTTTTAAGATATGCCAATTTAAATTTTAGATTACCAAGAAAATCATATACCTTGACTCTATTCGATAACTCTGACAAAATAGACGAATTATATTTAAAGAAAGATCGTTAGAAAAGGAGAAATTGAAGAAACCCAATCCAAGTGGGACATGAAACACACCCCTCTCACATGCCCACTCCTTTTAAAAAGTGGTGTGTGTTCCCCTTCCCACTCATATGCCCAATGTCCCAATGCCCAAGGAAGAGAGAGAAAGAGAAAGAGAAAGAGAAGGAGAGAGAAAGAGATAGAGAGAAAGAGAGAACGAGAAAGAGAAAGAGAAGCCTAAACGTCCATCATCTGCTTCCTTCTCCACATGGATGGTGTCTCCCTCTTACTCAAGCGATGTCGTGGTTCATGTACAAGATTTTCTACATGGATATCTGATCACTCCCCAAGTATAGGGTTGTGATGTAGTAATAAACTCGGTAAGATCTAAGGCACAATTCAAATCTATGATTCTTCTTAACTAATCCAATGAATAATCCTAAACTATTAAACAATTTTATATTAAGAATTTCAATCGAGAGAAAGCACTAGATATCCACCCCTAATTATCCTAACCCTATCTTTGATTCACCTTGACCTTACCACTTAAATAGCTTCCTAAATCGGGCATGTTTATCTGAATTCCTTTAAGCAATGCCATGAACAATACATCCCATGTCCTTGACACATGGTATGCAAAATTCATTAAAGCACCCCTGTTCCTTCCTCTATAGGAAACCATTCTTGATCGACCCAAGCACTGTAATAAGCATCCAAACAACATCCATCTATACTTTGGTCAAGTTCATAGATGGAGAAGTATGATTTAAACCCATAAAGCCCACTCGGAGAAAGAAACAAATTAAATAAAATTCAAAGTAAATCAACCAATACAAGAGCCGATTTAGGGGCTTCATCTCAGCCCTTTCTAATTAGTGACCCATGAAATCCATAAAAAATATTAAATAAAATTCATAAAATCAAAATTCCAAACCGAGAAAAATTTCTCTTTTCTAAATTTTTATGTATGGTGAATGGATACAAGGACTTGCCCTTGGGCCCCACAGAGGTGTTTTACTCCACCCCGTCCATTTTGGAGAGTGGTTTTGAAGGTCCATTGGCGCTTCCACTATAAGAAATCTCGAAAAGATCGGTTTTGAACGTCGGCCATTTGTGGCCTCTGTATCCGCGCACGTGTGTACGCATGGGAAAGGAATGTCAACATGATTTTGTAGTTTTCATGGCCCTCTACACGATTTATCTCCGTACGGACGACGTCTCTCCTTATTTTTGTTGAAACCGTTATGATGGTGGGGACCATTTTTTCACGGGAATCCACTCCATTGGTTTCACTCGAAAAATCGGTTTTTGGTTTTGGGGTGGATTAAGCCCCACGTGATCTTTCGTTCCGCCGTCCATCTTACGTTTCTTGACGATTCTATTTTTTCCAAAATTCCACCTAGGCGTGGGTTGTTAGGTGCCCCGAAGCGGATGGACCTTGTCCATTTGGACGACGTGTGGGGTCCACAACCGAAGATCGCGATCGGTTCCGCGGACGCCGGAACGGAGAGGATGAGTCGGCCGGCGCTTCTCGGCCGTCTGGTGTGGCGCCGGCGCACGTGCACTCTATGCACGTGCTCACTCATGTGGGGCTATGTTTGTGGGAAATCTCCTATTTTCTTCATATTATTTCAACCGCCTCTTTTCCAAATATCGGTGGGCACAAATGATGATGTGTTATAAGTATCATAACTTGATATGTGATTCAATCATATTTATCGGGTGATTGGATGGCGGGAACCATGTGATCTTGCATCTGACCCTTTTCGGACCCTTGGCTTGCTTTCCTCCGGGTTTTCTCGAGTCCACCCTCTTGGTAATTTCGTGCGTTAAATTCATACTTTTAATATCATTTTTCAATCCACGCTTTTTATTTCATCCTGCGATAAAACACAATTAAATTTTGACATTAGGCGTTATGATTTACATAAAATCGTGAAATATCTGGGGTCTGATATGCAATATTTGACCCTTATCAATATCTACCTAAGGTTTAGATTTAAGGCTAAGGTAAGAGATTCCTTTAAACTTATATTAATTTACGATGATATGGTTTATCTTGCCCTTTACATGCTTTCCATTTCTAAATGTGAATGTCTCAAATAGTTGCTTAATGAATAAATCATGTGATGGATACACGTAATTCATCCCACTCATGTGTTTTATTAGTTAGCCTTCCTTTAGCGCTTGAGGTGTCTTGGAATTCAAAACGTAATTTTAATCCATGATGTATAAGTATCATAACTAGTGATTCAAATATTTATCGTGGACGTACTGTGCTCTGGGTAGTGACCCTCTTGGTCGACGCGTAATTCCATGGGTTTGGCTAGTAATCACACATCGATGTAAGTTATTCACGATGCGTGTTACTTCACTTCTAGAATTAGATGTCTCAAATAGTTGCTTCATGAATAAATCATGTCACGTAATTCATCCGACTCATGTGTTGTCTTCCTGAGGTGTTCAGCATGCGTAAGCCTTCGTATTTTTTATTTTTATGAATTATATTCCACATTGTGATGATCACTATGTAGGAGATATATATATGCGCTCACAATTATATTCCACATTGTGATGATCACTTTGCACACTTTACGGACATGTATTCATATATATATATATATATATATATGAAATCGGTGAAGACCACTTTAGTTGAAGTAAGTATTTATGTCTATGAATTATTTTCCACATTGTGATGATCACTTATGAAAATTCCTATACATTAATTATGCAAGATATGTATATATATATATATATATATATATATATATATATATATATATAATGAATTATATTCCACATTGTGATGATCACTATGTATGATGAGCTGCACACACTTTACCAGACATGCATTCATATATATATATATACATATATATACATATATATGAAATAGCGGTGAAGACCGCTTTAGTTGAAGTAAGTATATGCAAATATGTCCTAGAGGGGGGTGAATAGGACTTTTTAAAGTTTTATGGTTTATTTAAAATTCCTATCACACTAATCCTATCAACAAGCATATATTAGGATTACTCAAAATTAACTCTACTGGCTTCCAAGCCTTATAGAGGATCCAATCACAAACTATTTGAGAGATGAACAATGTGCAAACTAGTTTATGATGGATATGGTTGTGTGTGAGGTGTGAGCAGTTATAAAGACAATTAATGAAATCACAAAGATAATCAAAGATAATAAGCAATCACAAACATAGTCATTTTTATAGTGGTTCAATGATCAGTCTACTCCACTCCCGGCAGACACACTCATCCCTTGAGTGTGTCGAATTTCATTAAGGAGGTTTAACAACGGTTCACCTCAAACCTAAGATTTTAAATCAGGTTCACCTTCAACCTTTACAACCTACACTGAGGCTGATTGTTTATGCTTCCTGAGCAAGGGTCAACACGTAGCACCCGAGTTTAGGCACACTGGCCAATGATCCACACAAGGAACCTCTGTTTATGCTCCCTGAGCAAGGGTCAACACATAACACCTATTTTTAGGCACACTGGCCAACGATCCACATAAGGAACCTACTTGTTTATACTCTCCACAGAGCAAGGGTCAACACAATGCACCCACCACGTACACTCCCGCCGGAGGCCTACTACGAGGGCTTGAAAGGGTGAGAAACACCTAAGACTCAATCTTAAAAAAGAATGATCACAAGTGTCCTCTGGACTCTAATAACTTACAAATAAGCAGATGAGCCCCATTCAGCACGTTGATGAAGATCTACTCCTTATTGACGAAGAGTCTTCAGCTCCCTTGATCCACAACACATAAAATGTACCAATTAGTTTCGGGTTGGGTCAAGGTCAAGACGGAATCTCACTCTCTTAAATATTTTCCTATAAGGAAGATAGAGTGATTCCAGTCATCTATGCATTCAAGGCATCCCAGCTTAATGATATGCCATTAAGGTAGTAGCTGGAGGATCCTTGAATGCGGAAGTTTATTTTCCAATCCACTCTATTGAATGTCAATGATGAGGGTGGATTGGAAGATGAATTCCCATGAGAGAAAGGGCTTTGGGTAAATGATCTAAAGCTTGAAACACTCAAAAGCACTCTCTTCTTTCTCTGCCAGCAATAAAGGAAAGCTTCTCTTTAAATAGGCAAAAGGTTCCAATGGATATAAAACAGTTGCATTTATGACAGAGTTCGATATCATCGAGCGTATACTCTTGATAGCATCGACGGTCTGTTCGATGACACAAACTTAAATGTCATATGCTTTTGAAACCACTTGCCAACTGGTCGATGGAATCGAAACAGGTATCGATGTCATTGGATTTCGAACTCCGATTTCATCGATACTACGTTCGATCCATCGACACTTGAAAAATGAGAGAGACTTGCTTTGAAATATTTCAGAATTAGAATATGATCGAGGGACAATTGATATCATTGGAATTTGCATATCGATGATATCGAAGGCAGTGTCGATGCATCGATAAATCAAATGGATTTTTCAGTAAACTCACTGGACAGATTGTGTCCAATCTCGATGTAATCGTTTCAGCCTTGATATCATCGACATAAGAATATCGATTCTCTCAAGAGGCCCCCGATCAGAGATAAAAACAACCTGAAATATTTGCTAGAAGACATAGAGTCCAAGATCGATATCATCGATGCCCTTCCGATATCATCGAGATATGAATTCCGATGATATCAAGAAGTACTTCGATATATCGAAGGTCTTCTGGTTTTTTAAAGTAAAAACAGGGACTCAAAAGCTCTGTTTTCGATTTTATCAAGTCAGTCTTGATAGAATCAAGAATTGATCTTCCTATGAGGCTCTACAGACTGACTGACTCAACACTCACACTAATTAACAAACTAGGGCACTTTCAAGCTCCCCCTTTGTCAATTACGTGACAAAATACCAAAACACCTTAGAACAAACATATCCTAAATTGTGTGTACATGTATTTTACACAATTTAACAATTTCTAGAGAAACCATATACACAACCTAGTATCTGCTCCCCCTAACTGCAAACTCCCCTAGTCTCGATAGACTCAAGAATTGAATATCGATGATATCGATATGTGTATCGATATATCGATAAATCCATCCAGATGAGTATATGGTTGCTGGACACTTTTAGTCCTCCTATCGATGATATCGTTTAGGCATCGAGGACATCGGCAGTGCACATCGATCAGATCGAAGGTATTTTGATAAAATCGACAAAGCAAGAAAACTTATAGATTTTCCTATTTTGAAAAAAGTTTTCTTAACTTAAAACCCTATGATGTTCTAACTTGTTTTAAGGGTTTAAATACCTGGTATTTTGGGACATGGGACGTGAGGCTTAGATTTACCTGTACCAAGCTTGTGTACACATCTAATTGAGGCAGACGCTTGAATTGATCTTCCTATGAGGCTCTGCAGACTGACTAACTCAACACTCACGCTAATTGACAAACTAGGGCGCTTTTAATATCCCCCTTTGTCAATTACGTGATAAAATACCAAAACACCCTAGAACAAACATATCCTAAATTGTATGTACATGCATTTTACACAATTTTACAATTTCTAGAGAAATCATGTACACAACCTAGTATCTGCCCCCCTAACTGCAAACTCCCTAGTCTTGGTGTAGCTGCTCCCCCTGACACTTGCAACACCATTCAAGTAGATACACAATTTTTCCCTTCGGGGTGTTTGAACTGTTCTCCCCCTTTTTGTCAGTCATTGACAAGGATATAATAGAATATCAGATATTGACTGAAGTTAAACACATGTGGGAGAACCGCATTCAAAAAGCATACATACATAAGAGATAGATGCATAATCAGTGAAACATCTCATATGTAGATCCTACGTATGTGGGGGATATTAGGTAAGGTAGAGAGATATACAGAATAAGCATAGCAGTCAGTGCATCTTCGTACCATTCACAAGGATCAACAGATAAACACAGAGGACAAATGAGACATAATTATGGCAGCAAAAATAGTGAATTATAATAGCCATATCCAAATATCCAAAACACATATTGCCACAGATAACAGTAGATTAACAGTTATCCCAACAAAAATCACCAAGCCCATTTAAGGGCACCCAGAAATAACCATCAGTATTTAGCCCCTGCTGTGGATAATGATATTGAATTTTGCTTCTTGCTTTGCCAGGAAACTAGACAATTTCCAATGTAGAAACATCCTCTACTAGTAGATTTTCAATCATCCAAATTTCCAGCCCAATTGGCATCAGAGCAGCCGGCAATGATGGTGGATGTTTCAAATGGATACCACAGACCGAAGGAGGTAGTCCCTGCAACATGTTTGATGATCCTTTTAACAGCCGTTAGATGGGATTCCTTGATATTGGGCACCGACACCCACACTGAAGGATATATCTGGTCGATTGGCTGTGAGATAAAGTAAGCTTCCAATCATACTTCGATAGAGATGTCCACACTTTTGCCATTAGCATCTTTGGAAAGCTTGAGTGTGGTACTCATAGGAGTGTGATAAGTGCGTCTAGACTCAAGTCCGAATCTCTTTACCAAGTCGTTGGCATACTTGGTCTAGCTTATGAAAATTCCATCATTTAGCTGCTTGACTTGTAATCCTAAGAAAAAGTTTAATTCGCCGACCATGCTCATTTCAAATTCTGATTTCATGAGGTTGGAGAATTTTTGTGCAACATCTTCACATGTTGACCCAAAAACTATATCATCTACATAAATTTGTGCAATAAGTAATGAGATCATTGTTCTTTGGGTGACCAGTGTCTTATCTACACTCTCCCTGCAGAATTCATGGTCTAAAAGAAATTTTGTCAATCATTCATACCAGGCACGAGGTGCTTGTTTGAGACCATACAAGGCTTTGTCCAGACGATAAACATGATGGGGGTGCTTAGGATTTGAAAATCCTTTTGGTTGTTCCACATAGACTTCTTTAACAAGATCCCCATTAAGAAAGGCACTCTTTACATCCATTTGAAATAGTTTAAATTTGAGTGCACATGCAACAGACGTAAGAATTATGATGAACTCAAGACGAGCGACATGGGCAAAGGTTTCATCAAAAGCAATGCCTTTTATTTGTGAGTACCCCTGAGCAACAAGCCTTGCTTTGTTTCTTATCACATTTCCTGACTCGTCGGATTTATTCTTGAAGACCCATTTTGTTCCAATGACATTTGTATCAATTAGTCTGGGAACCAATTTCCATACCTCATTTCTCTTAAATTATTGAAGTTCCTCTTGCATTGCATTGATCCAGTGTTCATCTTGAAGTGCTTCTATGATATTCTTGGGCTCAATCTTTGAGGTAAAGTAGAAATGGCTATAGATGTTTTCTATTTGCCGTCGAGTTCTAATCCCGTCATTTGGATCTCCAATAATATGCTCTGGAGGGTGATCCTTTATGACGGGTATATTAGAGGATGTTTGAGGTTTAAAGGATAGTGGAGATTTGTCATCAAATTTTCTTAGTATGCATGAATCAACATCATCCTCTACTTCATTCACAGGGGTATCCTCATCATGAGATTGATCATCAATTGCTACATTGACTGATTCTTGAATAGTGAGAGTTCTTAGATTGTACACCCTATAAGCTCGACTATTCAAGGCATAACCTAGGAAGATACCTTCATCACTTTTAGATTTGAATTTTCCCAGGTGATCTCTGTCTCTTAAGATATAACATTTACTTCCAAATACCCGAAAATATTTCACACTAGGTTGTTTCCCATACCATAGTTCATATGGAGTTTTGTTCAAACCTGCTCTAAGATATACTCTATTTATGATGTAGCAGGCGGTATTGACAGCTTCTGCCCATAAGCTTTTTGCCATATCTTTCCCATTTAGCATAACTGACCCTATTTCCTGTAATACTCAATTTTTCCTTACAATGACTCTATTTTGTTGTGGGGTTTTTGGGGTAAAAAATTCATGATGGATTCCTTTCTCATTTCAATATTTTTCGAATTTTTCATTTTCAAATTCCCCACCATGATCACTTCTGATGTGGTTGATGCAATATCGTTTTTCATTTTGGGGTCTCTTTTCTGAAATTGCAAATTCCTCAAAGGTATCCGATTTCTCTCGGAGAAATGCCACCTAAGTAAATCTGGTGTAGTCATCTACAACCACTAGGAAGTATCATTTATTGCTATGGCTTTCCACTTTGGTTGGGCCAACCAAGTCCATGTGTAACAAATCCAAAGGTTTAGCCGTTGCTATGGCGGTTGTCTTTTTGTGGCCTACCTTTATCTATTTCCCTTTCAAACACTCTACACAGACAATTTTTTCTTCTTTTCTAATTTTCGAAAGTCCTCTAACCAAATTTTTGGAGCTAAGCTTTACTAGATTTCGATAGTGAACATGACCTAATCTTTGGTGCAACAATTTTGATTCATTCTTTACAGCCATATTACATTTTGTGGATAACTCACTCTCATTTGTACTCTCAATAACATAATAGTTGTCACTAGTTCGTAACCCTTTTATGAGAGATTTCCCTGTATGATCTACTACAATCCTGCACACATCCTTTGAGAAAGTGACCAGATGTTGCTTGTCACGGATCTGGGAAATATTAAGGAGATTGTGTTTCAGACTGTCCACACACGGAACATGCTTGATTTTTGGGAGTCCTGGTACAGCTATAGTTCCCTGCCCGATAATTCTAGCGGAGCTACCATCTCCAAACGTGACTGATCCTCCATCAAAGTTTGAATATTCACAAAAGTGAGTTTGGTCACCAGTCATGTGTCTGGACCATCCACTATTAAGATACCATTTTGAACTATTTCCAGCTTTTAGAGCAGTATGGATTACTAGGCAATTGTTTTGATTTCTCACACCCTCTGAGACAGATTTGGACATATGCTACTTCAGTCAAGAGCACTCTCTAGGCAGTGAAGCCCTTAAAGAGAGACCCGCTCTAATACCAATTGAAATAGCGGTGAAGACTGCTTTAGTTGAAGTAGGTATATGCCAATATGTCCTGGTGGGGGGGGGGGGGGTGAATAGGACTTTTTAAAGTTTTATGGTTTATTTAAAATTCCTATCACACTAATCCTATCAACAAGCATATATTAGGATTACTCAAAATTAACTCTACTGGCTTCCAAGCCTTGTAGAGGATCCAATCACAAACTATTTGAGAGATGAATAATGTGCAAACTAGTTTATGATGGATATGACTGCGTGTGAAGTGTGAGCAGTTATAAAGACAATTAATGAAATCACACAGATAATCAAATATAATAAGCAATCACAAACACAATCATTTTTATAGTGGTTCGATGATCAGTCTACTCCACTCTAAGCAGACGCACTCATCCCTTGAGTGTGCCGGATTTCACTAAGGAGGTTTCACAGCGGTTCACCTCAAACCTAAGGTTTTAAATCAGGTTCACCTTCAACCTTTACAACCTATACTAAGGCTAACTGTTTATGCTCCCTAAGCAAAGGTCAACACATAGCACCCGGTTTTAGGCACACTAGCCAAGGATCCACACAAGGAACCTCTGTTTATGCTCCCTGAGCAAGGGTCAACACATAGTACCCAGTTTTAGGTACATAGGCGAAGGATCCACATAAGGAACTTACCTGTTTATGCTCTCCACAGAGCAAGGGTCAAGACAATGCACCCACCACGTACACTCCCACCGGAGGCCTCCTACGAGGGCTTGAAAGGGTGAGAAACACCTAAGACTTAATCCTAAAAAGGAATGATCACAAGTGTCCTCTGGACTCTAATAACTTACAAATAAGCAGATGAGACCCATTTGTAAGGGTTATGGTCTCATACTCCTTTGGTTGTCAAATTTTGATGTGTCAAAACATCTATCTGTGTCTTGTGCTGGTATGATGATTTTATACTTTAAGATGCTACAAGTTGAAGCACAAGATGTTAAAGTTCAAAAAGCTACAAGATGAAGCTCAAGATGTCAAAGCTCAAGATGTTGATGTTCAAGACTTCAAGCCTGATATTGTTCAAGACTTCAAGCCTGATATTGTTCAAGATTTCAAGCCTGATATTGGTTCAAACAATCTACATTCGTTGAATGGTTGAAGTTCAATGTCCATACGACATGTTTCAGGTTTGAATGACCTTAGGTTGACCCTTTAAGTAGGTCATTTTGGATACATAAATCAAATGTTTATTTAACATAAGTTTGGTCTATTCCAAGACCAGATCCTAGCTCTTGTTCGACCAGGTCCCCAGCATTGGTTCGACTAGTCCAAGAAATTCCTCGATCGGTCTAAGTTGTTGAAGATTTTTCGGATTTTTTTTGAACGCCCACGACCAGTCTGAAGTCCTTCGACCGGTCGTAGGTTGGCTTCGACTCGTCCACGATCAGTCGTGGAGCTACGACTGAAAATCCAGCAACCTATTTCATGGTCCTACGACCAGTCGTAGGTATCTACGACCAGTCGTAGGTGACCCACGACCAGTCGTAGGGTACTCACGACCAGTCGTGGAACGGTTTTCAAAGATCGCGCTCAATTTTTCAAAAATCTGTTAGAGCTACGACCAGTCCTAGGTTTCTAAGACCAGTCGTAGGAACGATTTTTTCTTCTATAAATTGAACACGAAATTCAGAGTTTTGATATTCGGAACTCCATTCCATTTCAAGAATTTTCAAGTAATCACTCTGAGATAAGTCTGTGTTTATTTTAAGCTAAATTGTGCTTATTTAATATTCCTTTTTGCTAGCTTATTTAATTTGATTTTGTTTCTCTATTCCAATCTTATTTGAAAAGAGGAATTATATTATTCCTTCTTCTTGGAATCAAAATCAAATATTGCTACGCCCAACAAGTTAAATCTAAAATCTATTAGAATTTAGAACCTCTTGAATGTGAGTATTGGAAATTGAACTTTGACATTCAATCATCTACTCCAATTGGTTCTACCGGGCTGCTAAAGGAGAAATTCAGGTATTTTACATTTCTGTAAAATTCATTTATTTTTGGTTTTGTTTGAGGTTAAGCGTAAAAATCTCATTGTATTGGTTTTGTTTGAGATTGAGCCAGAAAAATCTCATTGTATTGGTTGTCTGAGGAAAACCAGAAAACTCAGAAAAAGGGGTTTTTGAATTGTGTAAGCCCAAGTGAAAAAGACACAATTGTAAAGGTTTTTGGTGAACCTGAGAAAACCTATTTGATAGTGAACGCTAATATCCCACAATGTGAGGATATTAGAGTGGAGTAACATTACAGTGTGTCATTTGTAAAGCAGGTTGGTGTACACACAGTGAACCACTATAATTCTTTGTCTTGTGGATTGAATGCTTGCTTAATTTTCATATCTTTATCATTTGATTGTGTGGAATGTACAAGTGGATGTGAATGTTGTAACTATTTACATTTTCCGGCAAGTGTGGGGATTGTTGTAATAATTTAGATCTTTATACGTATTTATTTTCAATTCCTTGCTATTTCATTTACTTATATTAACATTGAGTTCTTGATTCAAAAGAGGTTCTAGAAATAAGGTTGTCCTACCATAAGCCCTTGTTTATTATGGTGTAAGGTTGTCCTTAGAACTGAATTTGTATCAATCTCTCAATAATTATTTATCAAGGTGATTTATATTTAGCATTGTGAATTGATTCATAATTGTAAGGGTATTGATTTACGTTTGTTCCGCTGATTTATTTATAAATTTGGCATAGTCCTATTCACCCCCCCTCTAGGACATATAGCTTGGCCTTTTCAAGTGGTATCAGAGCCTAATAGCTCATTTTTTGTTATTTTTATTTGGATTTATTTCCAGCTAACGATCTAAGCTATATAAAAAGATGTCAAATTTTGATAGCCTTTCGATTACTAGGCCTCCTCCTTTTGATGGCTCCAACTATGCCTATTGGAAAGCGGAATGAGAATCTTCCTCGGATCAATGGATGAAAGTGTGTGGCTAGCCACAGGATGAATGGAATCCTCCTACCATGGAAGTAACTGGGTGTTGATGGTTCAAAATCTATGAAAATTACACCATATTTCCAATGGACCACACTTGAGAAAAATGAGAGTAGTGCTAATGCTAAAGCACTAAATGCAATCACTTGCGCACTATCACCTGATGAGTTCAAAAGAATCATATCTGTGATACTTTAAAGCAAGCCTGGGATATTTTAGAAATGACACACGAAGGTACATCAATTGTCAAGAAATCTAAAGTCCAACTCCTCACAACTAAATTTGAAGAAATTCATATGGAGGAAAATGAAATGTTTATGGACTTTTACACTAGATTGAATGACATTGTAAACTCTATGTGGGGTCTTGGCGAAAAGATCTCAGAAAGTAAAGTGTGTGCAAAAATACTACGCTCTCTTCCTGAACGGTTCAATTCAAAGGTAACCGCAATCCAGGAACTTCGTGATACGGACAATATGAAGGTAGAAGAATTAGTTGGTTCTTTGCAAACCTATGAATTAAGTTTTAAAGCTCCTAAAGGTAAGTCTATTGCTTTGAAGTCATCTAAAAGTATTACTCAAGAAAATTGATTGAAAAGTCTCAAGATGATATGGCCCTTTGGCGAAAAAGTTTTATAAGATTTTCAAAAGTAAGAAAAGAGTCGACTTTCAAAAGGCAAATGAAAAGAAACGTTCTAAACCTAAGTCTAAAACTTGGAAATCATTGAAAGATAGTCAATGTTACAACTGTCAAGAATATGGGCATTTAGCAAACAAATGTCCTAAGAAGGACAAATCCAAAAGGAAGGGTATGTTGGCTACTTGGGATGAATCGTCGATTAAAGCCTCTTGAATCAGAAAATTCAAAAACTGAGTCGGGCAGTGAACTTAAGGCCCTTATGACTCTAGCCAAGTTTACCTTTTCAGATCACGATGATTCAACAAGTGAAGAAAATTTGGATAGTGATCATGAAAATGATGAAGATCTACAAGATGCTTACAATGCCTTATATAAAGAAAGTTGTAAAATTGCTGTCAAACTTAAACTTCAAAAAGAAAAGTTTTTTAAACTTAAAGAATGTTTTGAAACCCTTGTTTTAGAAAAATCTCAAATTTGATTGTTTTGAAAAATCAAAGTGTGATTTAGAATTCAAAACCTCCCTAATTGAAAATTTGAAATCTGAAAATGAGAAACTTAAAAATGAAGTATCTTCTCTTTTGAGTTTGAAGGACACATGGAGATATGCCCAAGGTGATCCTAAATTAGAAAAATTATTATCCGGATCAAGAAAATGTGGTGATCGATCCGGGTTGGGCTTTGATAAAAATACATCTCCTAAACAGAAGAATGCTCCTTCCATTTTTGTGAAAGGAGAGACTTCTAACTCAAAAGGAAAAGGTACTAATCAAGTTGTTTCTAAAAATACAAAAACCTTTCAAAAACACAAAAGCAAATATAAATTTCAAAAATCGATTCAAACCTCATAATTTGAAAAAATTATTGATTTACTTAAGGAGCTATTAAAATCTAACTCGAGAGGTCACTCTTATAACTATAAACAAAAGAAGACCAATTATTCTCCTAAACCCAAAACAGTACTGAAATGGGTTCCCAAGGTTACTTGTTTGGTTGCTCACACTGCTTTCAAAGCTACAAGCCATTCAAAATGGTACCTTGACAGTGGATGCTCCAGACATATGACAAGGACAAAGCTCTATTCATCGATCTTAAAGATATGATGATGGGTCATCACATTTGTGATGGTAGCAATCGCAAGATAATTGGCAAAGGTACGGTCCAACTCTATAACCTTCCCTTATTTAAAAATGTGTTATATGTTGAGGGTTTAAAACACAACTGCACATTGAGCATATCTCAAATATGCGATAAACCATAATGTTAAATTTTCTAATCAAGGTTGTGAGATTACAAATGAAAAGGGTTCAGTAATATTAACTGGTCTTCAAACCTGCTATATAGTAAGCAACGGTAGCTCATCTAATCAAACGTGCTACATGGTCCATACCGATGAGACAGATTTATGGCATAAACGCCTTGGACATGTACACTACCGAAATTTATACAGATTGAGCAAAAGTGAACTAATTAAAGGTCTACCTAAAATGCAAAAAGTAGACAAGATTTGTGGTGAATGCCAGTATGGTAAACAAACTAGGAGCTCTCACAAAAGGTGAACTCCAATATCACCACAAGACCACTCGAACTTCTCCATATGGATCTTATAGGACCAACAAGAACAGAAAGTCGAGGTGGCAAAAAGTACATCTTAGTTATTGTAGATGATTATACAAGATACACTTGGGTTTCATTCTTGAAAGATAAATCAGAAACCCTTGATGAAGTGAAAAAGATTATAAAACGGATTCAAAGCGAAAAATGTTCTCAAGTCGAAAGAAGATCCGTAGTGATCATGGATCCGAATTCGAAAATAGCGGTTTTGAGAAATTTTGTAGCGATCGTGAATATCACATGAATTCTCTGCACCTAAAACTCCTCAACAAAATGGAATTGTCGAGAGGAAGAATAGAGTGCTTCAAGAAATGGGAAGTGTTATGTTAAATAGCATGAAGCTACCTAGGAATCTCTGGGCTGAAGCAGTGAATACAGCCTGCTACATTATTAACCGTGTTTATATTTGTAAATCTAATAATAAAACGGCTTATGAAATGTGGTTTGAGAAAAAGCCTTCTGTCAAATATTTTCGTGTTTTTGGCAAAGAAGTGCTATATTTTATGGACCGTGAAAATTTGGGAAAATTCGACACTAAAAGTGATGAAGGGATCTTTTTAGGTTATTCTTTAAACAGTCGTGCTTATCGTGTTCTGAACAACAGGACCGGTGTGATTCAAGAGTCAATAAATGTTGTGATTGACGATCTTTTGAAGACACCTGTCCCTAGTTTAGATAATGATGAAGTTCTTATACTTGAAAAACAAGAAACTTCATCAAGTGAAACTAATCCTGAATTAAGGACTGTTAAAGATCATCCAACCTCTCAAATACTTGGAAACCCTCTCACTGGTGTGCGCACAGACAATTAGAGGACATATGTAACTACGTATGCTTTACATCCCAGATTGAACCGGGTAACGTAAAAGAAGCACTTTCTGATGAAAATTGGATTCTTGCGATGCAAGAAGAACTTAATCAGTTTGTCAGAAATGATGTCTGGCAACTTGTTCCTAGACCTAAAGATAAACATATTATTGGAACAAAATGGATTTTCAAAAACAAATCTGATGAGCTTGGAAATATTATTCGAAATAAAGCAAGACTAGTTGTACAGGGATATACACAAATTGAAGGAATTGACTATAATGAAACATTTGCCCCTGTAGCTCGTCTTGAGTCAATCAGACTTTTATCTCCATTGCATGTTTTATGAAAATTAAAATTTATCAAATGGATGTAAAGAGTGCCTTTCTGAATGGTGATTTACATGAAGAGGTATATGTTGAACAACCTACAGGGTTTGAAGATCCTAAATTTACTTGATCATGTGTATCGTCTTAAGAAAGCTCTCTATGGTTCAAACAAGCTCCCGAGCATGGTACGAAAAACTGACTAAGTTTTTACTGAGTCATAATTTTCAGATGGGGTGTGTTGATAAGACGCTTTTTGTTAAGAAACATAACGATGATATTCTAATGGTTCAAATATATGTTGACGATATTATTTATGGATCAACTTGTACTAACATGATTTGTTGAGTTTGCAGATTTAATGAAGTCTAAATTGAAATGAGCATGGTTGGAGAATTAAACTATTTCCTAGGATTGCAAGTAAAACAACAACCGATGGAATTTTTATTTCTCAAACCAAATATGCTCGAGTTTAATTAAGAAATTTGGATTTGAGAAAGGTAAAAATTTTGATACTCCTATGAGTACAAGCGTAAGACTCTCAAAAGACTCTACAGGTAATGATGTGGATCCTAAATTGTATCGTAGTTTGATTGGTAGTTTACTTTATCTAACTGCTAATAGACCGATATTGCTTTGAGTGTTGGTATTTGTGCTCGTTATCAATCAAATCCTAAAGAATCTCACTTAACTAACATTAAGCGGATTATGCGTTATGTCGCAAGTTCTACTAAATTGGGTCTCTGGTATCCACATGAGACTAATGTTCAATTAGCCGGCACGCAGATGATCTTGATTTGGGTGAAACATAGATGATAGAAATCAACCAGTGGTGGTTGTTTCTACATTGAAATTGTCTTGTTTCTTGGTTTAGCAAGAAGCAAAGTTCTATATCGCTATCAATCGCCGAGAATCGAATACATTCTTCTTGGAAATGCATGTACTCAACTTGTTTGGATGAAACGAATGTTAAGCGATTATGGAATTACTCAAGATTCTATGATTTTATTTTGTGATAATTCGGTCTGCAATAAATATCTCTAAAAATCCAGTTCAGCATTCACGTACTAAGCATATTGACATTAGATTTCATTACATTCGTGAATTAGTGGAAGAAAAATTAATAAATTTGGATTACATTCCAACCGAGATTCAACTTGCGGACATTTTCACTAAACCGCTTCGACAAAAGCGGGTTTAATAAATTAAAGTTTGATCTTAGTATGTGCAACTTAAATTGAGTTTGCATGATTTTGTGTATCATAATGTACATAAGTTTGATGTTTTACTTGCTTAAATTTGAAATTATTTAAAAATAAGAAAAAAAAATTACAAATTTTTGTCGTACTCGACTTGTCGTGAGAATACACGACGGCCGTACAATTGACCACGGTCGAACACGCATACACGACACTGTCGTAAAGCACGGGATTTCACTTAAAATTGGGGATTTTTGTCTTCTTCTTCATTTCTTCATTTCTCTCCAACGTCTCTAGCTACGGCTGCCCCAACCCATCTTCATTGTTCTTCAAGGTTAGTGATTCTTTCACATTTTTTTTGTAGATTCTTGTTCTTAGTGATTCAAAACTCATGTTTGTGGAATCTATTTGATCATTCATTGCAGGATTTGGGGTTTTTTATCTTGAAAAATCTGTTCTATCTAAATCTCATCTCTTCTATCTTGCATCTTGTTGTTTCCTTGAAATCCTTCTTTAAAAATGGATCCTAGAGGTAAAAAGAAAACTACTCGAGGTCCATCTTCTTCTAGATCAACTTCTATTGTTCAACGTCATCTTCGCTCTCCTGAAAATGATCCTTCTGATGCTCGAGATTTGCGTATGCGTAATGTAATTGTTGAACGTCATGTTAATGTCAATCACATTGCTTCTTTTGGTATTCCTTCTTTGTTGGAATCTGTGGGATGGGATAACATCTTACATTGGGGTGGAGCTTCGCATACCGTCATTGCCCATTGCCCAATCCATGTTTGCATGTATTCATGATTTTTCTCTTGAGAATTTAACTTTTAAAGTTGATACTCAAGAAGGTTTGTTTGTTGTAGATCGACATTTGATTGCGAGATATTATGGAAATACCTATCAATGATGAAAGCATTCCAATTAATATTTTACATGATAGTCTCTCGAGATCGAACGACGAATGCTTACTAGAGATTTATGTAATATGGATGTTCATTGGACTCATAAAGGTCATGTACTTCCCTCAAGGTATTTGTTACCCAGATACAGTACTTCATAAGATATTCATTTCAAATCTTTATCCTCGTTACTGGTAACAAAACCGAACTCACTGCTTTTATGGTTCGTGTTTTGCATTCTCGTTGTCTCTGGTGCTAAAATATGCCTCCTTTCTTTAATCTGTCATTCCATTATTCTCGTCGTCACCATCCTGGACATAGTGATATACCCTTTGGTTATTTATTGACTATGTTAGCAAATCATATGCTCATAGCTATGCCTCTTAGAGAAAAACCCATCCATCATCTCCCTTTTAATAATTCCAATCTTAATAAGATGACTTTAGATTTGGCTAGAGGCCAAGTGGATGCTGGTAGCAGTGGTGGTGAAGCAGGTAATGCTGAAGCTAGTGATCTTCCTGAAGACGTGAATATGGATGACTTATTTGAAGAACTTGAGTCAGACTCGGCTGATGATCCTGATTTTCAGCCTTCTGATTTTGATGAAAGATTGAATTCTCTTCAAGAGCAGGTGGCTCAAATTCGTGTGACTCAAGACACACAATTTTCTTATATGCGTAAATATATGAGGCGAATTGCTAAGGGATTACACAAAATTGATCCATCTAATCCTGCACCCTCTTCTGGTTCTGACTGAATTTTTTTTGGTCTGTAATATTTACTGATATTAGCTTGCATCTCAAAACTTTTTGTTGGTTATGGACAATTTTCTCTTGCTACAACTACTAATTTCATTACTGTTCTTCTTCCTTTGTCATTTTATGACAAAAAGGGGGAGAAGTTTGGTGAATCTATGTCATTTTGATGTTAAACTTATCTATGTGCTTCTATTACTCAGGGGGAGTTAAACTTCTCAAGAGTTATGGGAAAATGATTATTGCTTATCATGTCTATACATTGCTTATCATCTGTACATTGCTTATCATCTGTGCATCTGTGCTTGCTTTGTACTTCTCTTATGTCTATTGGAAGTATTATTACTTGGTGTGGTGTTTTGTCACAAATTTGACAAAGGGGGAGATTGTAAGGGTTATGGTCTCATACTCCTTTGGTTGTCAAATTTTGATGTGTCAAAACATCTATCTGTGTCTTGTGCTGGTATGATGATTTTATACTTCAAGATGCTACAAGTTGAAGCACAAGATGTTAAAGTTCAAAAAGCTATAAGATGAAGCTCAAGATGTCAAAGCTCAAGATGTTGATGTTCAAGACTTCAAGCCTGATATTGTTCAAGACTTCAAGCCTGATATTGTTCAAGATTTCAAGCCTGATATTGGTTCAAACAATCTACATTTGTTGAATGGTTGAAGTTCAATGTCCATACGACATGTTTCAGGTTTGAATGACCTTAGGTTGACCCTTTAAGTAGGTCATTTTGGATACATAAATCAAATGTTTATTTAACATAAGTTTGGTCTATTCCAAGACCAGTCCTAGCTCTTGTTCGACCAGATCCTAGCATTGGTTCGACTAGTCCAAAAATTCCACGATCAGTCCTAAGTTGTTGAAGATTTTTCGGATTTTTTTTGAACGCCCACGACCGCCCCTGAAGTCCTTCGACCGGTCGTAGGTTGGCTTCGACTTCGTCCACGATCGGTCGTGGAGCTACGACCGAAAATCCAAAAACCTATTTCATGGTCCTACGACCGGTCGTAGGTATCTACGACCGGTCGTAGGTGACCCACGACCGGTCGTAGGGTACTCACGACCCGGTCGTGGAACGGTTTTCAAAGATCGCGCTCAATTTTTCAAAAATGCGGTTAGAGCTACTGACCATCTAGGTTTCTAAGACCAGTCGTAGGAACGATTTTTTCTTCTATAAATTGAACACGAAATTCAGAGTTTTGATATTCGGAACTCCATTCCATTTCAAGAATTTTCAAGTAATCACTCTGAGATAAGTCTGTGTTTATTTTAAGCTAAATTGTGCTTATTTAATATTCCTTTTTGCTAGCTTATTTAATTTGATTTTGTTTCTCTATTCCAATCTTATTTGAAAAGAGGAATTATATTATTCCTTCTTCTTGGAATCAAAATCAAATATTGCTACGCCCAACAAGTTAAATCTAAAATCTATTAGAATTTAGAACCTCTTGAATGTGAGTATTGGAAATTGAACTTTGACATTCAATCATCTACTCCAATTGGTTCTACTGAAATAAAGGAGAAATTCGGTATTTTACATTTCGTAAAATTCATTTATTTTTGGTTTTGTTTGAGGTTAAGCGAGAAAAATCTCATTGTATTGGTTTTGTTTGAGATTGAGCCGGAAAAATCTCATTGTATTGGTTGTCGAGGAAAACCAGGAAAACTTCGAGAAAAAGGGGTTTTTGAATTGTGTAAGCCCAAGTGAAAAAGACACAATTGTAAAGGTTTTTGGTGAACCTGAGAAAACCTATTTGATAGTGAACGCTAATATCCCCCGTGAGGATATTAGAGTGGAGTAGCATTCTGTGTGGTCATTGTAAAAGCAGTTGGTGTACACACAGTGCGAACCACTATAATTCTTTGTCTTGTGGATTGAATGCTTGCTTAATTTTCATATCTTTTATCATTTGATTGTGTGGAATGTACAAGTGGATGTGAATGTTGTAACTATTTACATTTTCCAGCAAGTGTGGGGATTGTTGTAATAATTTAGATCTTTACTTCTGTATTTATTTTCAATTCCTTGCTATTTCATTTACTTATATTAACATTGAGTTCTTGATTCAAAAGAGGTTCTAGAAATAAGGTTGTCCTACCATAAGCCCTTGTTTATTATGGTGTAAGGTTGTCCTTAGAACTGAATTTGTATCAATCTCTCAATAATTATTTATCAAGGTGATTTATATTTAGCATTGTGAATTGATTCATAATTGTAAGGGTATTGATTTACCTTTGTTCCGCTGATTTATTTATAAATTTGGCATAGTCCTATTCACCCCCCCCTCTAGGACATATAGCTTGGCCTTTTCACCATTCAGCACGTTGACGAAGATCTCCTCCTTGTTGACGAAGAGTCTTCAGCTCCCTTGATCCGTAACACATAAAATGTACCAATCGGCTTCAGGTTGGGTCATGGTCAAGACGGAATCTCACTCTCTTAAATATTTTCCTATAAGGAAGATAGAGTGATTCCAGTCATCTATGCATTCAAGGCATCCCAGCTTAATAATATGCCATTAAGGTAGTAGCTGGAGGATCCTTGAATGCGAAAGTTCATTTTCCAATCCACTCTATTGAATGTTAATGATGAGGGTGGATTGGAAGATGAACTCCCATTAGGGAAATGGCTTTGGGTAAATGATCTAAAGCTTGAAACACTCAAAAGCACTCTCTTCTTTCTCTACTAGCAATAAAGGCAAGTCTCTCTTTAAATAGGTAAAAGGTTCCAACGGATATAAAATGGTCACATTTATGACAGAGTTTGATATCATCGAGCGGTGTCGATATCATCGAGCATATACTCTCGATAGCATCGACGGCCCGCTCGATGACACAAACTCAAATGTCATACGCTTTTGAAACCTCTTGCCAACTAGTCGATGGAATCGAAACAGGTATCGATGTCATCGGATTTGGAACTCCGATTTCATCGATACTACGTTCGATCCATCGACACTTGAAAAATAAGAAAGACTTGCTTTGAAATATTTCAGAATTAGAATATGATCGAGGGACAATCGATATCATCGGAATATGCTTATCGATGATATCGAAGGCAGTGTCGATGCATCGACAAATCAAATGGATTTTTCAGGAAACTCGTTAGACAGATTGTGTCCAATCTCGATGCAATCATTTCGGCCTCGATATCATCGACATAAGAATATCGATTCTCTCGAGAGGCTCGCGATTAGAGATAAAAATAACTTGAAATATTTGCTGGAAGACATAGAGTCCAAGACCGATATCATCGACGCCCTTCCGATATCATCAAGATATGAATTCCGATGATATCGAGAAGTACTTCGATATATTAAAGGTCTTTTGGTTTTTCAAAGTAAAAACAAGGACTCAAAAGCTCTGCTGCCGATTTTATCGAGTCAGTCTCGATAGACTTGAGAATTGAATATCGATGATATTGATATGTGTATCGATATATCGATAAATCCGTCCAAATGAGTATATGGTTGCTGGACACTTTTAGTCCTTCTATCGATGATATCGTTTAGGCATTGAAGACATCAGTAGCGCACATCGATCATATCGAAGGCGTTTCGATAAAATCGACTAAGCAAGAAAACTTAGAGATTTTCCTATTTTGAAAAAAGTTTTCTTAACTTAAAACCCTATGACGAGATGTGAGGCTTTAAAGATTTACATGAGATGTGAGGCTTAGATTTACCTGTAGCGAGCTTGTGTACACATCCGGTTGAGGTAGACGCTTGAATTGATCTTCCTATGAGGCCTGCAGATTGACTGACTCAACACTCATACTAATTGACAAACCGGGGCACTTTCAATATATACATATATATTTATACATATATATATATATTGGTGTGTGTGTATATATATATATATATACATATATACATATATATATATATATATATATATATATATATTGGTTACACATACTGATACCACTCGTAGTGGTGGAGTACAAGACGTATCAGACCCCTTATATTACTCTTATTAATCTCTTGAATTATTGTTAATCTTAAAGGATAACTATCACTATGAGTCAGGCATTGACCCTCTCCAACCATACAAATGATGCAGGTAATGTGCAGATTGAAGACATAGATGACAATCCCCTTACGGACGATTATTCTGAAAAAATTAAAAGATAGCTTTATGTTTAGTTTTATTTATTTTCGCTTCAAACTTTGATAATGTAATAAGCTCCCATTGAGAGGACATTTGATAACTTGTTGAATTCCTTTAATCTAATGGAATAATAAATACAGTTGATTTTGCTATTGTGAATGTAACTGGATATGATATAAATGAAGAAAAAAATAAGGTGCGATTTTGAAGAATCCAATTTTTACATTATTAACACTCGAAATTCTCGGGCACTAGTATATATTCGGGCCACGAAAATTTGGAATGTTACAGGTTAACCTATATCGCAAGGATTGGTCACATCAACTAACTAATGCGTTGTGAGCTTACCATACAACATACAAAACCCCTATTGGTACGTCACTCAATAGAGTTGTTTATAGGAAGGCTTGCCATTTGCATGTAGAGTTGGAACATAAAGCATATTCGGTTATAAAGAATTTCAACTTCGATCTTAATAAAGTCGGCTTGTTGCATAAGTTACAATTAAATGAACTTAAAGAAATTTGAAATGATGCTTACGAAAACTCTCGGATATATAAGGACATGATGAAAGTGTTTCATAACAAGAACATTCTTCCAAAAAGTTTTGAACCAAACTAGAAAATCCTCCTGTATAACTCGAAATTAAATTCATCTTTTTCCCGATAAATTGAGACCTCATTGGACCGTCCCCTTTAAAGTTAAAGCGGTTTATCCTCATGGGGTTGTCGAGATAAAAAATCCAATAAATGATAACATTTTCAAAGCGAATAGTTATCACCTTAAACCATTTGTTGAGAAATTTGACTCAGAGGATATGTGTGAATGGTCATCACCTTAAACCATTTGTTGAGAAATTTGATTTAGAGGATATGTCCATCCCTTTGAAAGATCCTATCTATTAGGACTAACCTTCTAGTCTAATGAAGGCCCATCTATCCAATTATTGCTTTCTTAGGATTAGATTAGAATATGTTAGGTTTATTTTTGTTTTTAATTTAGTGTCAACCCCTTTAGATGATGGAGAATTCATTCCATTACGTTGATCTTCTTCAGGTACTCTCTCTTACTCATTCTTCTTTTATTTGCATTGTCTCATGTTATAATGCATTGCATGTCTTTTTACATTAAGGACAATATAGATTTTAAGTTGGGGGTGAGATTAAATGTAATTAATCTATTTTTTCTTAGTTTTTAACGAATATTTATGAATTTTGAATTTTGAATTTTCAGATTTTAAAACTCTTTCTGAAAATCAATATTCTGTGTATTTGAATGTATTTGTGTGTATGATAATAAGATACAGAGTCTAATTGATTAGTAGATTTTTTTAACAAAGTTCTTTTTAATGAATTAATTGATAGAAAATATAAACATCAATTGAGCCTAGTTCACATTTCACATCTGATTCTTATTCTTTTAAAAGTTAACTTGAACTTTTATTCTTTAATTTGATGATTACTCAAAAGTGTTAGGAACTAAGTCCAAAGATCCTTAACTACCTTGATATAAAAAAGAAGAAAAGAACTAGCTAAAAAATAGTTGGAATAAAAAAGGCTACCTATTGAATGTACTTAAATAAGAAAAATAATGAAAAAGAAGAAAAAAAAGGAAATAGTGTGAAAGGGAACTTAGTTTAAAAGTTCACTAGTGAATTAAACTAAGTTCTCTTTCATTTAAATACATTTTGTTAATTAATAAATGAAAGGAAACTTAGTTTAATAGTTTTCTGGTGATATTATGTTCTAAATTGACATATTTCATCATTGTATCTTTAAATTATACCTACATATGTATAAGGTTACATAGAATATTGTTTCTTTGAGAAATGTTTAAAATTTAGGTTTTGAAGATTTTTTTTTTTTTTTTTTGGTTTTTGTTTTTTGTTTTTGTTTTTTTTTTTTTTTTTTTTTTTTTGTTTTTTTTGTTTGTTTTTGTTTTATTTTATTTTTGTTTATTTTTGTTTTGTTTTGTTTTGTTTTGTTTTGTTTTTTTTTTTTTTTTTTTTTTTTTGTTTTTTGTTTTTTTGTTTTTTGCATGTTTTGCTTAGGACTAGCAAAATGCTGGTTGGGTGTGTGTGGAGTGTGAAATATTGTATATTTTTTTCTTATTATGCATTACTTTTATTCTCATAGATGGGGCTTAATCAGTGTAATTACGTATGTTTTTTTAATGTGAGGTGATTTGGAGAGCTAAGATGAAAAGAATGATTAAAGAAAAGATTTAATGCTCAAAGAATAACCAAGAGAAGATTAGAAGATTTAGATATGTTTAATGAAGATTTCAAGTGCTAGAAATCTAAAAAAAAAACAAAGTGCAAAGGAGAGCAAAAAGACTAGCTAAATCACAAAGTATAATAACAGAAACAACCGGTTGGTTCGGTCTGACCGAATATGGACAAAACAGTCCAACAAAATTTTGATTTTCAGACATAACTCAACTCGACATTCGGTGCGACCGAAGGCATGTTCGGTGCCACCAAAGACAGGTTTGATGCAACCTAAGGAAGACAACGACTTCTTATGCAAATTAGAGAAATTTGACTGCAACCGAAAAGTAAGTTCAGTGCGACCGAAGGCCATAGTCACCTGTAGCTGAAGTGTAACATAAGTTCAGAAATTGAAGTCAGTTTCAAGTCGATACGAACTTTTCCTATTTAAATGGCTAATTCTAGCTTTCTCAAGGAAAAATTATGGTAGAAGGGATAAAGTAATTAGTTATGGAGTTTCTTCAGAGTCCCCATTCTTCTCTATTCCTTCAGTTTTTATGTTTTTCTTTTTGAGTTTTACTTCAATCATGCATTTGGTTGGCTAACCTTTTAGAAAAGGCTAACAGGTGAAGCTTATAAGTATTCTTAATGTTTTAGTTTATTTCAATTCAAGTATTTGATTTGATTATTGAATAATTCATGAATATTTGGTTTGAATGAAAATTTATTTCTAATTTACTTTAATCCATTGTGGACTCTAGGTACATTGGATACTTAGGAAAGATAAGATTAATTTCTTATCTATTTTGCAAGGGATTGATTTGTAAAATTCATTGATTTATTGTAAACTTTGGATACTATAAATGCTTTGAATATCATGCAATCAATATTATGGTGCATGATGTGAGAACCAATTCAATTGAAGTTCAAATCTATTTTAGATTTATGAATGATGATATAACCACTCCATTATCCGGCTGGATAGAATATGACTTCCATTCCAGTTGAGTTATATGATTGAATTAAGTAAATTAAACACTAAGGATGACTATAAGTGAATCCTTAGCCCTCTAGTGTTTTAATTCTATTAAATTAATTCTTAATTACAGCATTACTCTTTAATCAGGTTTTATAAGTAATTATGATTCTAAAATGTTCCAGAAATCGCTCAATTATAACTCCTTGAGTTTTCTCTCAACAAGTATGAGCACTTTGGGAAGGTTGCATGGTTTCACACTTTACGAGTTTATTTATGCGAGTAAGATGAGTTCACGGCCGGACAACGTGTCCCTCAACACGTTCAATCTCATAGATGTGAACAAGTATTGGAAATTCACTCGAGTTGAGAGTATCCTCTAGAGGTTGGTATATATCCAGTCCGATGTAACCATGATGAGTATGCGGTAGGTTAGTGTTGTGGAAATTGAGAATTTTTATGCTAATTAATGGAAAATTGGTATAATTACTCTCTTTTGAGGCTATGCACTTCACTGGTCGCATACTGCATTTTGTGGTATGAAAATTTCTTTAACTACTTGTAATACGGTCAACAATTAGGTTGGTGCCCGACTTGTTCGAGTAAGAGATGAATGGTGTAATTTCTTAGCGGGCCCTACCTATGTTTCAAATGGGATTGAATGGGAATTCAATAGTTGGTAACTCTAGTCCACTTTAAAGTACTTGTGAAAACTGCCATTATTCATCTCTATATTAACAAGAAAGCTTGATAGAGTTTAACGAGATAGAACAGTATTCACACGATTTGCTGTGTTGAATTTTAATTGGAGAGGAGGGCTTCTAGTAAATCTATCATTTGCTTATGATGCGTGCAAACCTATTTTTCCAGCGACACGAGACACATCCAACAAAATCTGATAGATTTTCCACCATCTTCTGTTGATGATGTGTTATATATCCACATTGTCCATCTATTTCTATAGACCATTTTAGGACTTCAAACAAAAAATTATGCACATCCAAATATCAAGTGGACCACACTACAAGAAAAAATGGCGATTGAGTGAATCACCATTAAAATTTTCAAAGGCCCATCATAAGGATTTTGTAATGTTTATTTGCAATCCAACCTTCTGATGTTGTCAAGAAGATCTAGATGAAGGGAAAATCGAAAGTTCAGACTGATCCAAAACTTTATGGCCCACAAAACTCTTTTTATTGGTTATTCATCACTATTTCTATTGATATGGTCTGCCGTAGATTTGGATCTTCTTATGATTTGGGATAGCATCATAAAATGAGTTTGAAAAATAGATGGACGGTGTGGATATAAAAAAATAAAAAATACATCAAGGTGGGCTCCACATGATTAGGCTCACTAAGTTGTTAGCTAGGTATCGCGAATGAACCAAAATACTTTTTCATTTTTCTACATTTCAAACGATTTAAAACCGAATGACTTTACGCCGTTCCTAAACCATAGAAGTAGCCATTCCAAATTCACAATTTAGTGAATTGCTAACATATCCCAAACACCAAATCATGAAATCTTGTCGTTGTGTGGGCGGATCTGCTTTATTTTTTCTTTTTCTTTTTTTATCCTCTTTATTTTTCTTATTTACTTTTCCACTTTTGTTGACCACTTGTTTATTTATTTATTATTATTATTTATTATTTATTTATTTTATTTTTTTCAATCAAAGGTTTTATAAAGCAGCTCCAAACCTTTTCCCTTTGTCGAATTGGGTCAAATTTTGATGTCACATACGGGCAACTAGCAAGTTGCGTGTCAAACTAGCGCAACCGTCGCGTGGTTTACTAGCAAGCGAAGAAGAATTCTCGTACAATCGGGTGTATGGTATTGTAAGAAATCAAATGGTATAAATTTGATTGAATCGCAACCATATAGAAGCAGTCCACGTTAGCCGAATGATCCATTCCATTGATCCCAATTGGTCCATCCTGGATAGGAGATGCCCCAAAAAATAATCCATGCTCTATGAATGTAACTTTTGCACCTAGTAGCCTGTAAATGAAAGGTAAAAAAAATCCACGATAATGTATGGTGTGAAACTTGCAATCAGGATTACGTGTGCATAGCGTTATACAATAAGAGTCAATCAGATGAAACGTACTGACTGCCAAACTCATGGGCCCCACTTGCAGGAATGACGCATGAAGATGCCACACACTTCTTGTCATGACCCAACAATTCATCGTCCCCTGTGATCCAGCCGTCTACTTGGACCGAAGCCAATAAGAAGTAGACTTCTGAGAGACCCTTTGGACGAAACTTTTCTGCACCCATCAACCCATGCTTCCCGACTCCCGGGTCCAATAATATTTTGCAGAAAAATGTTCACCTACAGAACGTTGTATGGGAACTTTAGCATACATTACTTCCTCTCCTACCAACCTCTTAGTTCTAGGGAAAATCCATGCAGTGCAAAAGTTGGAACACATTGTAAGGATCACCTGGGGAGAAAAATACCGAAAATCAATGGACAGAGGATGGATGGTCCGACTTAAGCCAGCCTAATGGGTTGATTTTTCCGCGGTTTGCCACAGCTAATTTTCATACTATCGCTGCTATTGTCTTAGTTTAACAAAGTGACCCATTATTAGAAAACGGAAACGCTGTATATTAATTTCCTAGACAGCGTTGTATGAACATCTCTCCAACGTCCTCTTTTGGTCCAGCATAGAAGATTGGAGCGGCAATTGATGCGACACTCAATGACATGTGGCCACGACATATTCGGCCATTGAAATGAGTTATCACAGATGCTAGCCTGTTGATGAACTCTCCCAATTTTAAGGCGGGCTACACCATGAATATAGGCAGTTGCGGTTCTCTGTGAGTCGATTTTCTTCGTATAGCTGTCACCTGCCTGCCGAGTGGATGGCCCTAAGTCATGGGGAAGATGATATTACTTATGATCAGCCAAGCTTAATGATTGGTCCAGATTTCACACACGTATACCATGTTAGCAAGTGTGCTGCAATCTAATAATTTACGGTCTCATCGCCCGATGCGCGTATGACGTTAGCATTCTTCTTTCAATTGAATTACTCCTAGACCGTGATGATTAATAAATTGACATCGACATCGACATCGATATTGACATCGTACGCGAGCTTTAATCTTTAGGTTCGTTTTCTCTTTCATCTCTTACTCGATGATAAACGTATGAAGCCAGGTTTAACTCGGGCTTTGGCAAGTGCTCTATCAGGTGCGTTTGTTAATAAGAGAGAAATATACGCGGAGAAAACATTTTCACGGTGTTTGTGATTATTTTGTTTCGTACTGTTGAGGTTAAAATTTGGACTATCCTCCACTTATTGCCGCGAACCTTGAAAGGGCGCTTCTTCTGCACTAAAAAGTGAGTAAAGGAGAATCAGATTTAAATAAGGGACTCTCCGATGCCTAAGTTAGGCTAGAGAATCTGAATCTAAGTTCTGTAATGTAGAGAGAGGGTGCGAGATATTGCGTACCTATTGTAATTGGGTGCCGAAGTATTTATACCTGTGGGTCGGGTGGATCGTGTCCTTTAATCTCAGCGTGATCTACTCAATTAAGCGGATATTGCAATCGTGGAGATACTGCACAATCTTTGGATTATACAACGCATCGTGTCTTAATGGAGCATATCTCCGGGCGTGATCTTCGGCCACGTCCACATTCTGTAACGCCCTGAAAATCGAGGGTCGAGCATGAACTCAACTCCCGACTTTCAACGCATCACTTATACAACAAAATGAATGATGATTGAATGTTGTCTGCATTAATGTAGTGAACATGAGTGAGATTAAACCAAAACAATATATCATACTCCAGAGACAGTTAAATTGCAAGCGGAAGACTGTGATAGATATATAAAATATATAAACTGTGGTGAGTTTCCAGAGTGTGATAACATTACCAGGTTAAATAATTGCAAGTATAGTTTCAAAATATACCAAATGTGTAAGGTCCTCTAGTCAACATCCCTGTAACCCCATCGATCAAGGCACGACTTATATGAAGTCGGCAGAAAATAACATATACAAGAAAGTGTCCTCATCGTCGCAGAGGTCTAGCTCCGCCTCACAAGCATTGCCATCTGCAATCAGACAAAGTCTGGTGGGTATTTGGAACACCGTCCCATAACGTGGGAGTGAGTAGCTAACTCAGTGGAACAATAAGGCACAGGTTAACATGTTATCAATACAGTCAAGCAGTAATGATAAAGCAGTATAATCAAACACTCCTAACTACTCTTATTAATGCAAGTATGAATGCAGTCATGATGGATGCCATCACCACACCCTCCCTCGTGCGACACCATCTTACGTTCGTGGCATACTTTCATCCCTCAGTGCTCCACATCTTCTAGGCACATGCAATGCATGATGAGCATGATTACCGATTTTTTTTAGTCCATTTCAAACAGCAGGAATGGGAAACTAAGGTACCTCCCTTGTATCATTCCCAAACATGATCCATTCTAGGGTCGTCAGTCTTAGTTAATCTCAGACGATGTTGTGTTTTCTGAGTCACTTTGTAAAAATTTGCCGCTAAGGTACATTACGCACAAAGGTTACACCACTCCCCCATTACCTCTTTAACGATTCATCACTATACAGAAACAGGCCTAGTTCATACTCTCTACACTGTGGCAAAACTCATCGCCTCACCACAAATTCAGAGTATGCTCGAGGTCACTACAAAGGGCTGCTAGGGCTGTTGCTCACATTCGTTACACCACTCCCCCATCACCTTATCCATGTAGGCCAACAACACGAATATAACTTCCCATACCACCATAATCGGCTCACGAGTCTAGTTGCTCACTGGTCACTACGGGGAGGCACGTGGCCCCAGCGTAGGCCGACAGCTCGACCATGGTGTCCCATACCACTATGCCCAGCTCATGAGTCTTAGCGGATAGAGGTACCATGGTTAAAAGGGATTTCACTGGTAAGTTTGGTATCCTAGGTTCAAGCAGTGGCGTCCAAACATGATGAACATACATAAGATAGATCGGGTTGCTTGACGAGCTCGGCTAGCTCAAGCACACAACAAGTTGAACGATATGAAGTGCACAAGCACTTCGTGTGGCCAACCACTATCGCCAACCGAAGTACGATTCGGGTTCGTCGAACACATCTCACGTGGCAAATGAAACTCAACCACGAATTTGATCCCGTTACCGACTGCCTGGACTATACAATAGCCCCAACTACATTCAATTTCAGATATTTAAAGCAGTAATGGATCAAAATTCAAATCATACAATCAAAGACTGATATTATCCGTTTAGGGCTGCCAGGGCTGTTGCACGCACTCGTTGCTCCACTCCCCCATCACCCATGACGGATCATACAACGTAAACATAAATTTAAATACACGCACTACATAGATAAAATCACATATTCAATTGAGCATGTTATGAAGTACAACATAAGCATGAGTTTGTACATATTCAATTCCTAATCACACAGATATCTAAAGAAATCATACACATAGTTAAAGAAGTTGAGAACCATATCTCAACACCCTTAAACATTACAATTTACTAACTACTACTCATTCAGACATTTCAACAAACACTTTAAAATACATACATCAACATACATGACATATGTTGATCATATAGGCATTAGGCCAAATCCTTTCACTAGGGAGTTGCCCCAATCATAACACGCATACACCTACGACGGATAGTCATGGAAAGTAGGAATCCAAGTTCCATATTCATTTGAACATTTTCACAAACACCTGGGCTACACATTTCAACATATATAGCGTATAGTGGCCGTGGCGTGATTCAGGGCAAATCCTTTCGTTAAAGGGGTATCGCCAATACAACAATTATATATCCATGACAATTAGTCATGGCAAGCACGAATGAGAATTCTATACTCATTTAGTCATTTTCACAAACGCTTAGAATACACCATTTCAACATACATAGTGTATATTAGCAAAACATGTATTAGGGCGAGCCCTTTCGCCAAACAAGTATTTTATCCATATATAATATATTCATACAGCAAATAATCATGGCAAACACATTCCTAAAATTTATACGAATACAGTACTTTCTAGAATACACTATTTCTACATGCATAGTATATATTAGCAAAACATGTATTAGGGCGAGTCCTTTTGCCAAATAAGTATTTTATCCATGTATAATATATTCATACAATAAATAATCATGTCAAACATATTTCTAAAATTTATACATATACGGTACTTTCTACAAATACCTAGAGTATGTAAAATTTCATATTCTTCACCTTTAATCGAAACAGAAAACAGACAGCACTTTGTATATGTGCAATTGCATGCAGATCATGAATCTATCATTATTTTACATTGAAAGCGTTGAAAACCATAACCTATACACCTAAAGTCCGCACCTTTGTCGTAGAATCGTAACGGATACGATAGGTTTGCCAAGTTTCCATATTCGGCAGTTTGACCACCTATAGATCGAAATAGGTTAGCTATTTCATAACCTAAAACCAATACAACCCCAAAACAGATTAGGGTTAGGGTTTCTTACCTAGAAATGAAGTCGGAATCACCGGGAAAGCGATTAGAATGGGGTGGTGAAGCTTGTGTAGTGGTAGGGAATAGTAGTTGGGAGATTCTCCCACTTCTCTCACTCTTTCTCTCTCTTTTCTCTCTTCTCTCTCTAGGGTTTCTCTCAAATTCGTAGGGCTGTGAGAGAGAGGTTTCTAAGGTCCTTTTATAGCCTAAAAACTCTCTGAAATAGACTTGTGGACAAGGTATACTTAGGTTATAACCAAAGCGGCTTTGTTTCAGCTTAACGGAAGACTTCTGGCAGGCCTCCTTGAGCCAAAGGTGGACTTAAGCTCACAGACTATGGATCTAGGTTCCATTAAGTTTTCATTTCAATAGGATTCTCAGATCACGCGTGGTAGACCAATTTTAGTTCAATGGTCAGCGGATCTCGATCAGAGATTCCGAGTACATGGATATGTGTATGAAATTTCTCCTGATCCGAGGGTGTAATTTGGTCTGATTCTGACGGTCTGGTTACTTAAAACTGATCCGCAAGTGAGAGGTGCCAGATTACTATTTGAGATATTTATTTAAAAAGAAATTCAAGTGTTTTCACACTCTTCACTCCGGACTCAAGCGAATTACACTGGGACACTATCTGGATTTGATTTCCGAGATGGTTGTCAATCCCAGCGAGGCAGTCCTAAGTCTTTAACTTCATATTACTCGGACTCCAGATGTGTGGTCCAGACCTGATACGGAGTTTCAACGTGCTCCCGAGAGCAGTCGGGTAATGAGATTGATCCTAGATTTTAGGGTAACCTATCGTCAATGATTCTATAAGTTTTGGGTCTTGCAGATCATATTTAAAGCGATTCAAACGGATTTCGTAGCTAATCTAATTTAACACTTAGTTATTTTGTCTCATTTCTAAAGGATTTAATCCTAAGTGATTTTTGGTCGAGGTGGTACTCAGGCCTTTGTAGTTTGTATATAAGGTGATCCAAGTTATAATACTTAACTAGTTTAAGATAGTGTCTAGGGTGAAAGTACTTAAGAAAATTGAAAGAACAAGGTGGTGAAGGGTGGGATTTGTGAAGGAAATGGGTTCAGAAGTGATTTTAGACTGTGGGATTCAATTCTGACAAGTTAATAAGGTGTTAGGAGCGGCCCATTGCCTAAGGACGTCTAATTTCAGGTTGGCAAAAATTCGGGATGTTACAATCTACCCCCCTTAAAACAAAATTTCGTCCCCGAAATTGCCTAAGGGTAATAAGAAAAGATTTAATTATTTCTTAGCCTATGTTTTATTGCGTAGGGTATACACTAGCCTGGTTCATTTTAGTCTACCCCCCTTAAAACTTATTTCTTTATCCATATCTCATACTCTGATGGTTTGCTACAATTTATTTCTCTACCTATTTGGAGTCTTGACGACAATTCCCAACAATTTAGAGTAAGATAGCTGTTTTCAATGTTTGACCAACACGGAGAGACAGTTATAGTGGGCTTGATCCCGATACATTGATCATTTACCGGGCCAGGGTAAAAAGCTCATCGTATCCCTTTCGAATCCTGGTGGATCCTGGTCGTCTGCTCGTCAGCAGAGAGTCCATTGGCAGTCATCCAGGATTGAGAATTGGATCAAGCCGCGAATGTTTCGCAGTTGTATATCTCAGTAACTCCGTAGTCCGATCACTCTAGAAACGTAGGGAATGTCCATCATTGAAAGGTTCAAATTGTCTATTTCTAAGGTTGCCCTTTAGGTCTTATTCTAAGAGAGTCCTCATTTTATCTATGTCCAAGGAAATGGTGAATCAAATCTTATTAGATCATCCTAAAGCGGTTTCTCATAGTAGAACTTGCTAGGGCTTTTATAATGTTCGTATTCAACGAGCACAGTTTCGATCCTGGGCCAGTGGGGTAGGGTCCACCACGCTTTCGCTGCGCCGCCTAGATCAAAGAGGTGTATTAGGTAACCTGACTACATCTATCAGTCTCTGGCATTCTCTAATGTAACTGGTAGTCTAGTCTTAATTTAGGTGTAGTCCAAAGTCTATGCTCATATACTAGATGATTTCAGATCATTTCTAATTCAAGAATTTATTTAGCGCGTTGGGTCAAACGTTATCTAAGTGGAATTGAGTTGTACGGACTTAAATTTAACTACTCTCGAGCATTTCACATATGCTTATGTCAACTAAGAGGGTTCTAAGGTTCACATTATATATTTGTTGGATTTCCTACATGATCATGTCTGTCGAAATTTAGGAGCACCGCTCTAAGTCCAAAACTTCAAGGGCCTATTTAACAAACCACCATTTACTCTAAAAGCTTAAGCTATCAGAGTGTGGTTAGTTAATGTATATCAAGGGACTTTATCGCTTCAACACTATTTGGCCAGTGGTCATAAGTTGTATTAAATGGGACTTTATTGCTTATCCCACCTCGTGATTGGTAATGACATGTTTGGTAGGAGGGTGGGTGGGGATAAAACTTAATGGTATAGGCTTTGAAAAATGAGCCTTGTGTTGGAAAAGGGTGAGATGGGATTTCCAAATCCCAAGATGAGAAATTTCTAAGTGTTATTTGAAAGGAAATCTCGAAATTTACTTTTAATTGCATACATTCCAAACATGGTACTGGAAAACATGGGATACACCCAATATAGGGACCATACCTTACACATACATTTATTATTACTTTTACAATTCCATCCACCTAAATCTCACTTAATGTAGTTGATCGAACGGGCCCCAAATGTCCCATCATTTGGAGGTTATAAAGGCTATGGAAAAGTGAAGAAAAAGGGAAAAAAAGGGTTGGAGGTTAAGTTCTCCACGGACTTGGGTCTCAGCAGGGGTTGTAAAGGCCCAAGTAACTGGGAATGAAGAAGGTAAAAGGGAGAAATGGGATAGGTTAGAAGGCTACACGATTTTTGAGGGAAAAGAAAAGGATTTAAGAGCTTAAATGAGAGAGAATGGAGCGTATAGGCAGCATGAGAGATGGGTTTCGAATGAGTAGTGACGGTGGTGCACGAAAATGAAAGAGGAAGTGATTGGAGGGGTGGTTTTGTGAAAAATTTAAAATTTTTGTGAAGAAAGGAGGGCTTGGAGGGTCACTTTGTGAAAGAAGTAGGGTTTTGGGGGGGTTTCAATGGACGGGGCACACATCAGGGGGTCCCACAACCCCCAAACACGATTAGCCCGACCGGCCGGGCCCGAAAACTTGCGAGGCCTCGCCGACCGGGCGAGGGCCTCGCTGACCAACTGTCCAATTTTCGAGGGGGGGCCCCATGGGCGAGACCCTCCAGTCCCCTAGGCCCCAAAAAACCCTGGGTCCCACCCTGGGCACCCCTAGATTAATGTGGGTAGGTCCCCGACCCCGATTCGCTTAATTTCGGGTAGTTTCAGGAAAATTGGACGTATCTTGCAATCCGGAATGAGTTATCTGACATAAAATATATGAATTTGGGGTAGAACGAGCTAATGAAGCCAACCAACCCTTTTATGTAGGGTTATGTGACCCAAAATTGTGAAAAAACTCCCCGATTGACGGTCGTTTCCCTGTTTCAATTCCGTTTTACTAAAATTAGTAGTTTTAGTTTGACTACTCTTCATCCGTTGGGCTTAAGGAGTTACGCCCATTGCGAAAAGAGTTTAGAATAATTAGGAGAATGGTTTGGTGAAGCCAAATAGGAAACTTACTATTTTTGGCCAAAAACCTTGCGCACTAGTAGACATCATGACCTTATAGTAAGTCGCGAATTCTAGGAGTTTTAGTTGTAGTTTGTTTCTGATTTCTTTTCCATTACTTGGTATCCCTATTTAAAGGGTTGTGAGCTCATTTTTTTTTATTATTCATTAGTCAATTTCAAATTTATTAGAATTTATTTCTACTTTCTGCTTTCTTTTCTCATAGACTCGAGAAGCCTCTGTGAGGAGTCTAGAGAAGCTCTGAGGATTCGGAGTAGTTGCCCTCATCATGTTTATCCCATATTCTACTAATTTTTAACGGTTGGGATGAAGTGGATTATGATCTAGACTCATTAATAGACAGCCTAGGAATGTTTTAAGGTCGACCCATGCGACCATGGTTGAATACAGACTCGATTTCGGCGTTCGTTTTCAGTGAACTTTGCCAATTGGCGAAATCGGGATACCCATGACTGTTTCTACGTTCCGTCGCTCCCTCCTAAGTCAGAGTGCATCGAGTGACCATAACCCAGGTTCGGTTTAATCCAAATCATACTCTGATACCATCTTGTAATGCCCTGAAAATCGGGGGTCGAGCATAAACTCAACTCCCGAGTTCCAACGCATCACTTATGCAACAAAATGAATGATTATTGAATGTTATCTACATTAATGTAGTGAACATGAGTAAGATTAAGCCAAAATAACATATCATACTCTAGAGACAGTTAAATTGCAAGCGGAAGACTGTGATAGATATATAAAATATATAAACTGTGGTGAGTCTCCAGAGTGTGATAACATTACCAGGTTAAATAATTGTAAGTATAGTTTCAAAATATACCAAATGTGTAAGGTCCTCTAGTCAACATCCCTGTAACCCCATCGATAAAGGCACGACTTACATGAAGCCGCCAGAAAATAACATATACAAGAAAGTGTCCTCATCATCGCAGAGGTCTGGCTCCGCCTCACAAGCATCGCCATCTGCAATCTGATAAAGTCTGGTGGGTGTTTGGAACACCGTCCCGTAATGTGAGAGTGAGTAGCTAACTCAGTGAAACAATAAGGCACAGGTTAACATGTTATCAATACAGCCAAGCAGTAATGATAAAGCAGCACAATCAAACACTCCTAACTACTCTTATTAATGAAAGTATGAAGGCAGTCATGATGGATGCCCTCACCACACCCTCCCTTATGCAACACCATCTTACGTTTGCAACATGCTTTCATCCCTTAGTGCTTCACATCTTTTAGGCACATGCAATGCATGATGAGCATGATTACCGAGTTTTTTTTAGTCCATTTCAAATAGCAGGATTGAGAAACTAAGGTACCTCCCTTGTATCATTCCCAAACATGATCCATTCTAGGGTCGTCAGTCTTAGTTAATCTCAGACGATGGTGTGTTTTCTAGGTCACTGCAAAGGCTGCCAGAGCTGTTACGCACAAAGGTTACACCACTCCCCATCACCTCTTTAACGATTCATCACTATACAGAAACAGGCCTAGTTCATTCTCTCTACACTGTGGCAAAACTCGTCGCCTCACCGCAAATTCAGAGTATGCTCAAGGTCACTACAAAGGGCTGCCAGGGCTCTTGCTCGCATTCATTGCACCACTCCCCCATCACCTTATCAATGTAGGCCGACAACACGAATATAGTGTCCCATACCACCATAATCAGCTCACGAGTCTAGTTACTCACTGGTCACTACGGGGAGGCACGTGGCCCCATCGTAGGCCGACAGCTCGACCACGGTGTCCCATACTACCATGCCCAGCTCATGAGTCTTAGCGGATCGAGGTACCATGGTTAAAAGGGATTTCACTGGTAAGTTTGGTACCCTAGGTTCAAGCAGTGGCGTCCAAACATAGTGAACATACATAAGACAGATCGGGTTGCTTGACGAGCTCGGCTAGCTCAAGCGCACAACAAGTTGAACGATATGAAGTGCAGAAGCACTTCGTGTGGCCAACCACTATCGCCAACCGAAGTACGATTCGGGTTCGTCGAACACATCTCACATGGCAAATAAAACTCAACCACGAATTCGTTCTCGTTACCGACTGCCTAGACTATACAATAACCCCAACCACATTCAATTTCAGATATTTAAAGCAGTAATAGATCAAAATTCAAATCATACAATCAAAGACTGATATTATCCTTTTAGGGCTGCCAGGGTTATTGCACGCACTCGTTGCTCCACTCCCCCATCACCCTGACAGATCATACAACGTAAACATGAATTTAAACACACGCATTACATAGATAAAATCATACATTCAATTGAGCATGTTATGAAGTACAACATAAGCATGAGTTTGTACATATTCAATTCCTAATCACACAGATATCTAAAGAAATCATACACATAGTTAAAGAAGCTGAGAACCATATCTCAACACCCTTAAACATTACAATTTACTAACTACTACTCATTTAGACATTTTAACAAACACTTTAAAATACATACATCAACATACATGACATATGTTGATCACATAGGCATTAGGCCAAATCCTTTCACTAGGGAGTTACCCCAATCATAACACGCGTACACCCACGACGGATAGTTATGGAAAGTAGGAATCCAAGTTCCATATTCATTTGAACATTTTCACAAACACCTGGGCTACACATTTCAACATATATAGCGTATAGTGGCCGTGGCGTGATTCAGGGCAAATCCTTTCGTTAAAGGGGTATCGCCAATACAACAATCATATATTCATGACAATTAGTCATGGCAAGCACGAATGAGAATTCTATACTCATTCAGTCATTTTCACAAACGCTTAGAATACACCATTTCAACATATATAGTGTATATTAGCAAAACATGTATTAGGGCGAGCCCTTTCGTCAAACAAGTATTTTATCCATATATAATATATTCATACAGCAAATAATCATGACAAACACATTCCTAAAATTTATACATATACAGTACTTTCTAGAATACACTATTTCTACATACATAGTATATATTAGCAAAACATATATTAGGGCGAGTCCTTTTGCCAAATAAGTATTTTATCCATGTATAATATATTCATACAACAAATAATCATGTCAAACATATTTCTAAAATTTATACGTATACGGTACTTTCTACAAATACCTAGAGTATGTAAAATTTCATATTCTTCACCTTTAATCGAAACAGAAAATAGACAGCACTTTGTACATGTGCAATTACATGCAGATCATGAATCTATCATTATTTGACATTAAAAGCATTGAAAACCATAACCTATACACCTAAAGTCCACACCTTTGTCGTAGAATCGTAAAGGATACGATAGGTTTGCCAAGTTTTCGTATTCAGCAGTTTCGCCATCTATAGATCAAAATAGGTTAGCTATTTCATAACCTACAACCAATACAACCCTAAAACAAATTAGAGTTAGGGTTTCTTACCTAGAAATGAAGTCGGAATCACCAGAAAAGCGATGAGAATGGGGTGGTGAAGCTTGTGTAGTGGCAGGGAATAGTAGTTGGGAGATTCTCCCACTTCTCTCACTCTTTCTCTCTCTTTTCTCTCTTCTCTCTCTAGGGTTTCTCTCAAATTCATATGGCTATGAGAGAGAGGTTTCTAAGGTCCTTTTATAGCTTAAAAACTCTCTGAAATAGACTTGTGGACAAGGTATACTTAGGTTATAACCAAAGCGGCTTTGTTTCAGCTCAACGGAGGACTTTTGGCGGGCCTCCTTGAGCCAAAGGTGGACTTAAGCTCACAGACTATGGATCTAGGTTCCATTAAGTTTTCATTTCAGTAGGGTTCTCAAATCACGCGTGGCGGACCAGTTTCAGTTCAACGGTCAGCGGATCTCGATCGGAGATTCCGATTACATAGATATGTGTATGAAATTTCTCCTGATCTGAGGGTGTAATTTGGTCTAATTCTGACGGTCTGGTTGCTTAAAACTGATCCGCAAGCAAGAGGTACTAGATTACTATTTGAGATATTTATTTGAAAAGAAATTCAAGTGTTTTCACACTCCTCGCTCCGGACTCAAGCGAATTACACTGGAATACTATTTGGATTTGATTTCCGAGATGGTTGTCAAGCCCAGCGAGGCGGTCCTAAGTCTTTAACTTCGTATTATTCGGACTCCCGATGTGCGGTCCAGAACTGATACGGAGTTTCAACGTGCTCCCGAGAGCAGTCGGGTAATGAGATTGATCCTAGATTTTAGGGTAACCTAGCGTCAATGATTCTACAAGTTTTAGATCTTGCAGATCGTATTTAAAGCGATTCAAACGGATTTCGTAGCTAATCTAGTTTAGCACTTAGTTACTTTATCTCATTTCTAAAGGATTTAATCCTAAGTGATTTCTGGTCGAGGTGGTACTCAGGCCTTTATAGTTTATATATAAGGTGATCCAAGTTATAATACTTAACTAGTTTAAGATAGTGTCTAGGGTGAAAGTACTTAGGAAAATTGAAAGAACAAGGTGGTGAAGGGTGGGATTTGTGAAGGAAATGGGTTCAGAAGCGATTTTAGACTGTGGGATTCAATTCTGACAAGTTAATAAGGTGTTAGGAGTGGCCCATTGCTTAAGGACGTCTAATTCTAGGTTGGCAAAATTCTGGGATGTTACACATTCGGATTGGTTTCCTAGCTCGGTACTCGGAGTATCTTCATCTAGGCTCGGACTTCGTTCTATCCGAGTCCGCCGCTGATCACTAGTAATCGGGATTCATAGTCGAGTCATTAGGGTTAGAGTCTATTGAATGAAGACGAGGACGAGGACGAGAGCTCGACTCGTCCAACCTTCTTCGGATGAGGACAAGGACGAGGATGAGAGCTCATCTTGACCGGCCTAGGGTTGTAGTTCAGAGGTCCGCTCTCGCCCGACGTAATGTTCTCCTTCCGAGGCCTTCCTTTTAACCTCTAAGCCGTCACTAATTAGTCTGACTTGTACGGGTCGAATTTTCCCTTAGCCCCTTACTCTCTTGGTCCGAGCCTGGACTGAGAGAGTAAATTCTTGGGGAATGAAGCGCTGCCTTCACTCACGATGACGGGTCGGGGTAATCGAAGCGCAATCATCGCGATGATTATGCTTCAAGATATGTGCACGGTATAGTGGCTGCAGTCCTTTAACTTCTGACCTCTGGATGAGGGACACGTGGCAGGTAATTATGAATTGTAATTAATGGAGTAGGCGGAACGATGCCGCGTGCTCATGGGGGGAGGCAAGAGGTCGTCTATGCCGCAACGACATTTAATGCTGAAGGTACTCGGACCAGGGCACATAGGTTCGATCGTATAGCTTCCTTCCACGTGTCCCATTAGGCTCGGGTCCAAGTTGTTTCAGCTTCAGAGACAACTGTCTGCAATGATGGCATTTAGCCGGCGAAGGTTATAAAAACCCATCCACGCCTTCACTTGACCTCTCCTGTATTTAAACCTTTACTCTCCTGCTCTCCATTCTCTCTACTCTTTTCAAATCGCCTTCTGCCGGGAAAGGGTTTTTTCTGCCGGATAAAGGGATTTTGTCAGTTGGAGAAGGGATCTTGCTTGGAAGAAGTCGCCGGAGTAAAGAGAAAATCTGCCGGAGTAAATCGCCTAAAGCGCTGTGAGTCCTCCACTGCTTTAGCCTTTTCTTCCATTATGTCGAGTAATTCTGACAAAGTCCAAGAGGCTCGAGGAGCAGGAGTGGACTCCGAGGCAGAGACTACCAACTTGGAGCTCGGAGACTCCGAAGGCCCCTTGGAGGCCATACCATTACATCCACCGGCCAAGAAGATTACAGGTCTAAAGGCCAATAGTCGAGGTGCGAAACCGAAGAGTGCGCCTCGTGACCTGGTGGGAAGGTCCAAGGTTGATCCTTAAGGGGACAAGTCCCGAACGGCAGTTCTTGGAGGCTCGGTTCTACTTGAGTCTCAGATGGCCTAGTTTCGGGCTGATTACCAAATTCCCGACTCGGTACATATCCGAGCTCCCTCACCTCAGGATCAAGCGGGTAATCCTGCTGATGGGGATGTCGCAATATTCCACTGTGCCCTCCAGTGTGGGCTTCAATTCCCTATCCACCCGTTCGTGCGTCTGGTACTGGCGCATATGTAGCTGGCTGTGGGTCACTTGTTTCTAAATGCGTGGCGGATTCTGGTCTCCAGTTTCATCCTCTAGCATCAGGTTAAGAACCAACACTTGACACTGGATGAGTTCCTATATTTGTACATGGCCAAGTTTGATAGGTCTGACCCGGTTTGGTACTATTTCTCGGCCCAACCCCAATGTACCCCGGGTCTGTAACCTGATTCCCCACCTCCAACAAAGACTGGAAGGGAAAGTGGTTTTGGGCCTCGGGAGAGTGGGAAGCTCCCGCCGCTGAGCTCGGCAATTTGTGGGTCCAAATTCCCACCAGATTTTCTAATCCTGGTGGAACATATTCTATTCTTCATTGTGTTTCTTAGAGCTGACCCATCTTATTACATTCTGACTTGTCTTCTGCTTCTACCTGCAGTCCAACTGAAAGGACAGCCTAATTTCTCTTCTTTATACCAAGCCCAGGTTGCTAGGGCTCGGGTGCTTGGCAAGGATCAACACATTTGACACGACCTCATCAGTAGGGATAACCTCATGTCTTCAGGCTCTTGCGGACTTCCGCCTCATCCTTTTGCTCTGGGTAAGAACGGTGGTTGTTATGATTGGCTGAGGATTCCTCTATAAGTTTTTCTTAGACTAACTCCCTTCTTATTCGGGTAGGAATGAAGGCAGGAGGCTTGAAAAGGAGAAGGCCAGTGGTGCCACGCCCTCCGATGAGTGTGGTCCTTGCTAATGCGCCGAGGACCAAGGTGATGGGGAAGAAGAGGAAGACTTCCAAAGCTGAGCCTACCCTGGCTGAAGCCGTACCCGCCCCTAAAGCGTAAGCCCCAGAGGCCCTCGTCGAAGCCGAGCCTATCACCATCTCGATTCTGACTCTAGAGGGGTAAGCCTCCGAGGTTCCACCCCCACTCCCTACTGCGCCCCCCCGGGGGTAGGGGGAGAAGTTATTGGGGAGACCCCTGATGCTGACACCCCGCCCATTCCACAACCCACCTCATCATTATAGAGATTTACTTCCTGATCGGCAGAACCGATGCCTTGGTCAGATACACTGCCACACCCGAGGCTGCGGATTAAGCCTTTGAGCCACCGGAGTCGGACGAGCTGTAAAGCCCACTCGTCTAGAGATCTTCCTTCCTGGTTATCATATGACTTTGCTGAATGATTGGGCACGACATATGTACTAGAGTCGAGCATAGTTAGTACCCTCTCCCGCAATTACACCAAGTTCATGAATAACTACGCAGCAGTTTGATACCAGTCGCTGCTGATGATGGTGGAGGTTAAGGAAAGGTTGAAGGAGATGGACCGACTCTAGGCGGAGAAGGCCGAGCTCGAGGCAGAGAAGGCTAAGCTTAGAAGGCTTTTGGAGGCTTCAACTACTGAACGAGAGGAGCTGAAGAGGGTTAAGGATGAGGGCCGAGCGAGGAAGTTGGTGCTCTAGGGTGAGGTCAATCAATTCCAAGCTTGCTTGGATGTGGCCGATCCTGAAGTCGTGTGCCGGAGGGAGGTCGTTGAGCGCTCGGAGGCCTCCGTTGAATGCATAGAGGGGGAGAGTGCGCAACTTGCGGAAGACCTCAATAGGGAGGAGCGTAAAGTTGTCAATGGGCTGATTCAGTAGAGGGTTGTCCTCAAGGCTTGTGCTGTTTTGGAGATGGAGAAGCAGCAAGGGGCGCTCGATACTCAAGCAGCCTCACAAGCTGTCGTGATAGTGGCGGCTTACAAGGAGTCATTGGAGAGGGCTGGAGTGTAACATCCTGGATTTTTGCCAACCTGGAATTAGATGTTCTTAGGCAATGGGTCGATCCTAACACCTTATTAACTTGTCAGAACTCAATCCCAAAGTCTAAAACTACTTTTGAACCCATTTCCTTCACAAATCCTACCCTTCACCACCTTGTTCTTTTAATTTTTCTAAGTACTTTCACCCTAGACACTACCTTAAACTAGCTAAGTATTATAACTTGGATCACTTTATATACAAACTACAAAGGCCCAGGTACCACCTCAGACAGAAATTACTCAGGACTAGATCCTTTAGAAATTAGGTGAGAATTAGCCAGTGTTAAACTAGAGTACATGTGAAATTAGCACAAATCACTTTAAATACGATCTGCAAGACCCAAAACTTGTAGAATCATTGACGCTAGGTTACCCTAAAATCAAGGATCAATCTCATTACCCAGTTGCTCTCGGGAGCACATTGAAACTCTTTTTCAGATCTAGACCACACATCAGAAGTCTAATTAAAATGAAGTTAAGGAATTAGGACCGCCTTGCTAGGCTTGACAACCATCTCAGAAATCAAATCCAGATAGTGTCCAAGTGGAATTCGCTTGAACCTAGAGTGAAGAGTGTGAGAAATGTGAAAATATTTAGAAATAAAATATAAATTTAAGAAATCTAAGACTTGTCGCTTGCGGGCCAAATATAAGCAATCAGACCGTCAGAATCAGGCCAAATTACACCCTCGGATCAGGGATATGTCCCTAAACATATCCATGTACTTGGAATCTCCGATCGAGATCCACTGACCGTTGAACTGAAACTGGCCTGCCATTTGCGATCTAGAATCTCGACTGAAACAAAAACTTAGCCATACCTAGATCCAGTGTTAGTGAGCTTAAGTCCGACTGCACACAGAAAAGGGGCCGCTAGAAGTGCTTCGTTGAGCTGTAACTGACCCACTTTGGATATAACCTAAGTATACCTTGACCTGAAGTCTAATTTGGTGAGTTTTTAGGCTATATAAGGACCTTAAAACCCTCTCTCATTCATCCATACGAATTTGAGAAAAACCTTAGAAAAAGAGAGAGAAAGTGTGAGAGTTGTGGGAGGATCTCCCTGATGCTCTACCCTGCAGCCATGCAAGCACAACCACCCCTATCTAACCGCTTTTCCAGCGATTCTGGCGTTATTTCTAGGTAAGAAACCTTAACCCTAAACTGATTTAGGGGTTTTGACAGTTGTACATGATGAAATAGCTAACCTATTTCATCCTATAGGTTACCAAACTGCCGAATACGAAAGCTTAGCAAACATATCGGATTCCGTTACGATTCTACGACAAAAGGTGCGGACTTTAGACGTATAGGTTATGGTTTTCAATGCTTTCAATGTTAGATAATAATAAATTCATAATCTGCAGGCAATTACACATGTATAAAGTGCTGTCTATTTTCCGTTTCAGTTAAATACGAAGAATATGGAATTTTGTGTATTCTAGGTATTTGTAAAAAATACCGTATTCGTATAAATTTCGCTGATGTGATTGCCATGAGTATTTGCCGTGTATATATGCTAGTTATGGATGTACGACCTGTTTGGCGAAAGGATTCGCCCTAATACACTTTTGGGCCAACATTGTTTATGTAGGCTAATGTGTGTAGTCTAAGTGTTTGTTGAAATGTCTAAATAAATATGGATTTATGATTTATGCCTACCATATGTATTGCACGTAAGAACATGATTGATGTGTATGAAACAACTCCTTAATATGAGGATTTGTCCTATTCTATGTTGAAATCAACATACGTCATGTATGTTGAAGAGGTGTAGTAAAAGTGTTTGATAAAATGCCTATGTGAGAAATTATGTGAGGAACCAAATTTAATAGTGGTGTTGAGATAGGATTCTTAGCTACCTTAAAGATGTATATGATTTCCTCCATGTTGTTTGTTTAATTTAACCGCTTACTATGAAATATATGTGGTTGTATTTCTTAATTATATTTTACTTTGTTACATGCTTTATGACATGTTTGTTAACATACTTGAATTACTTTGTTTATTATGCTTTACTCCACATGCTTCTGAATAAGGATTGATTCCGATTGGGACTATGATTATAATCCAGACAATTGGTAACAGACTTGAATTCGTGGTTGAGATTCATTTCACCACGTGAGATGTGTTCGACGAACCCGAGTCGTACTTCGGTTGACGATAGTGGTTGGCCACACGAAGTTCTTATGCACTTCATGTCATTTGACTTGTCGTGCGCTCGAGTTAGCTGAGATCGTCAAGTAACCCGATCTGTCTAATGTATGTTCACTATGTTTGGAAGCTATTGCTTGAACCTAGGGTACCAAACTTTCCAGTGAAATTCTGTTAACCATGGTACCTCGATCCGCTAAGACTCATGAGCCGGGCATGGTGGTATGGGACACCGTGGTCAAGCTGTTGGCCTACGCTGGGGCCACGTGCCTCCCCGTAGTGACCAGTAAGCAACCAGACTCATGAGCCAATTATGGTGGTATAAGACACTATATTTGAGCTGTCGGCCTACACTGATTAGTGACGAGCCCTTTGTAGTAACTTTGAGCATACTCTGAATTTACGGTGAGGCGATGAGTTTTGCCGCGGTGAATAGAGTATGAACTAGGCCTGTATCAATTTAGTGATGAACCGTTAAAAAGGTGATAGGGGAGTGGTGTAACAATTACGTGTAATAGCCCTGACAGCCTTTACAGTGCCCTAGAACCACACTATCGTATGAGATTATCTAGGTTGATGACCCTAGAATGGATCATGTTTGGGAATGATACAAGGAAGGTACCTTAGTTTCCCAATCCTGCTGTTTAAAATGGACTAATAACAACTCAGTAATCATGCTCATCATCGCGCTGCATGTGCCTGGAAGATGTGGAGCACTGGGGAATAAAAGCATGCCGCAGACGTAAGATGGTGTCGCATGAAGGAGTATGTTGGTGAGGGCATGCATCATGACAGCATTTCATACTTACATTAACAAGAGTACTTAGGATTGTTGATTGTACTGCTTTATCATTACTGCTTGACTGTTTTGATAACATGTTATGCTATGCATCTCTGACCTTCAGACGTCGGGCCTCTAGTCTGTCTTGGGGGACCTCACCAGCTATGAGGTGGTTGTGGATCGGATCCATCTAACTCAGAGTGGTCTCCACTGGATTGATCATTTCTTGATTAGCCCGGTCGATGCTCAGACCATTTAAAAATTCCACAGGAATGATCCTAGGAATCTTTCCTTCCATGGCCGAGGTTAGCTTTGCGAGGGCATTGGCCTAAGAGTTCTCCATCCTCGGAATCTGATTGATGATGCAGCTTCAGAACTTCTCTATCAGCTTTCGAGCTTCGGCAAGATAAGCCACCATTCTAGTTTCCTTGGCCTTGTACTCGGTGGAGATGTGGTTCACAACGAGTTGAGAATCGCATAGTACTTCAAGGGAATGAACCCCCAGACTAGCTGCCAATCTGAGTCTAGCCAGCAAGGCCTCATATTCTGCTTCATTGTTGGAGGCCTTGAAGCTGAGCCTGATAGCGTATTGGATGGAGGTGGAATTAGGCGCGACTAGGACAATCCCTGCCTCGACGTGCTTGAAATTGGATGACCTGTCTACATAAAGAATCCATCTATGCTCTTCATCTGATTCCACTCCTGGATAAGCTAGAGAGCTGGCGGGGCCGCGGGAACTGCCTCCGTGCCCACGTTTGTCACCTCTACATTTGGAGTAGTAAACTCTGCTATAAAATTGGCCACAACCTGGCCCTTGATTACAGTTCTCGGGTAATATTGGATGTTGAACTCCCCGAGTTCTATCGTCCACTTGGTCAGTCGACCTGACACCTTGAGCTTTTGAAGGACTTGCCTGAGGGGGGAGTTAGTCAGGACAACAATAGTATGTGCCTGGAAGTATGAATGCAGCCTCTGCGCCGAGAAGACTAAGTTGAGTGCCAACTTCTCCATACTTGGGTACCTGGTCTCGGCGGGTACCATTGCTTTGCTCACATAGTAGATGGGGTGCTGCCTACCTGTCACCTCTCTGATGAGTGCAGAACTGATGGTCGAAGTTGAGACCGCCAGATATAGGAATATGGGCTCACTCTTTTCTGGCTTGGAAAGCAGGGGTGGTGAGCCCAGATACTATTTTAGCTGCTGGAACACCTGTTCGCACTCTCGGGTTCACTTGACCTTCTTATGACCCTTTAACTGTTGGAAGACGGGGAGACACTTATCCGTGGCTTGGGATATGAATCGACTGAATGCCTTCACCTGACCGGTGAGGCATTAGATTTCCTTTGTGGTCCGAGGTGAGCTCATGTCAAGCAACACCTTAATCTTCTAGGGATTTGCCTCGATACCCCTCTAGTTGACTTGAAACCTAAGGAATTTGCTAGAACCGACTCTGAAGGCGTACTTGGCGAGGTTCAACTCATAAGGTACTCCCGAAGAATCGAGAAAGTTTCGACGATGTCCGCAATGTGGTCGGACGCCTTAACGCTCTTCACCAACATGTCGTCAATATAAACTTCCATGGTCTGACCAATTTTCTTAACAAACATCTAGTTTACTAGCCTCTAATATGTTACCCCGGCGTTCTTCAGGCCAAAGGGCATGACTTTGTAACAGTACAGACCTTTATCTGTGATGAAGGTTGTCTTCTGCCTGTCTGGAGGATGTATTGCGATCTGATTGTACCTGGAGTACCTGTCCAAGAAGGATAGCAGTTTATGTCTGGCTGTACTGTCTACTAGTTGATCGATCTGAGCCAAAGGGAAGCTATACTTGGGACAGGCCTTGTTTAGGTCTGAGTAGTCTACACAGACCCGCCACTTCCCTTTGGCTTTCTTCACAAGGACCACGTTTACGATCCAGTCTGAAAATGCACTTCCTCAATGAATCTAACGCTGAGGAGCAACGACACTTCATCTGCTATGGTCGAGTACCTTTCAGGGTCGAATGCGCTCCTCTTCTGTTTCACCTGTCTGTGATCTGGGTCCACGTTTAGCATGTGGACTATAACATTGGGAGAGATTCTCGGCATGTCTTCGTGTGACCATGTGAAGACATCTTTGTGCTGCGGTAAGAAAGCCAGCATCTGAGACCGCTACTCGAAATTCAATGACGATCCGAGCAGAACCGTTCTGCTCGGGTTGGCTTCTTCGAGTGGGATAGTCACTAAGTCCTCCATGGAGGAATCTTCTGTAGGAACTCTAGAGTCGAGTACGTTGATGGTGAGGGCCTGCTTTACCGAACCCTTTCTCACTACCATAGAGTAACATCTTCAGGCTTCGCACTAATCTCCTCGGAGGTATCCGACTCCTCCCTCGGCAGGGAACTTCATCATGAGGTGATAAGTGGACATGACCTCCCTCATTGCTTTAAGGAAAGGTCGGCCCAATATAACATTGTGCACTGACGGCAGGTTCACAATGAGGAAGTCGACCAAAAGTATGACTTGATGTTGTCCTTCCCCTACTATTATGGGGAGGGAGATGGCTCCCTCAGAGATCACCTTATCTCTAGAAAAGCCGTGCAGGGTGGTCTTCACAGGCCGGAGGCGTGACCTGTCGATCCTCATTCTCTCAAATACCTCAGAGTAGATGATGTTGGCCGGGCTTCTCGTATCGACCAGGATGCGGTAAACCTTGTGGTTGGCTATAGTTATAGCCACTACCAGGGCATCATCATGTGGATGCTGAATTCCGCACGCATCGTTTTCTTTGAAGGTCAAACTGCAGGGGCTCACTCAGAGTGCTTTTCTCGGCCTTTCGGTCAGGTGGATATCATGCATGAGAGTAGGCTTTGTGAGCCCTATTTGAGTCACCTCCACTAGATGAACCACCATAGATGGTGCTGATCTCGGCAGGCTCTTCTGCAGTCTTTCTTAGCTGCTCTTTTCTCTGAGTCGACTTCTCTTCCTTAGTGTATCATCACAGATGACCCTTACAGATGAGGGTCTTGATCTCGTCCTTGAGATCCACACAGTCACTCGTATTGTGACCATGGTCACTATGAAAATGGTAGTACTTACGCTTGTCTCACTATCCTGCATCAACCTTCATGCAAACTAGCCATTGCAAGAGTTTCTAATCCCTGATGTCTAAAAGGATCTATTCTGGAGATGTGTTGAGGGGGTGTAGGAGCGGAACTTACTCTCAGGCCTCCTGCTCAGTCGGCGATCGTGAGAGACTCGATCGTCTGGCTTCTTGCTGGATGACTGAGGCTATTTGTTCCTCGGTTTCTTCTCCTTGGACGACTGCTCAGTAACTTGGACATTCTTACCGGAGTTAGAGAACTCCTCGGCATTGGTGTGTTTCTGAGCTCGGCAAAGTAGTCGGCAGGTTCTTCCCAATTGAGAAGACAAACTGTAACGCCCCGGATTTTTGCCAATCTGGGATTAGACGTCCTTAGGCAATAGATCAATCCTAACACAGGTTTAACTTCTTAAACGCTCAATTAAAGCCTCAACTCGCTCCTTAAACCATTTTCTTCACAAATCCCACCCTTCACTACCTTGTGCTTTCAGTTTTTCAAAGCACCTTCGCCCTAGACACTATCTTAAACTAGCTAAGTAGTATAACTTGGATCACTTTATATACAAACTACAATGGACTAAGTTCCACCTCAGATGAAAATCACTTAGGATTAAATTCTTTAGAAATTTAATAAAGTTAATTAAGTACTAAACTCGATTAGCCATGAAATCCGTTAGGATCGCTTTAAATACGATCTGCAAGACCCAAAAGTTGCAGAATCATTGGCGCTAGGTTACCCTAAAGTTTAGAACCAAACTCATTTCCCGTCTGCTCTCGGGAATGAAACGAAACTTCGTATTAGGTCTAGATCGCACATCGGGAGTCCGATTAACCCGAAGCTAAGGAACTAGGATCGCCCCACTGGGCTTAACAATCATCTCAAAAATCAGCTCCATCCGATGTTCCATGGCCATTCGTTTCGATTCGGAGCGAGGGAGTGTGAAAAACACTATTCCCATCCAAAATAAATATCTGGAATAGTGATCTGGCATCATTCGTTGACGCGTCGATTAAGCAACCCGACCGTCGAATCGGACAAATTACACCCTCGGATTAAGAAAAATTTCAGAACATTTACATGTACTTGGAATTTCGATCGTGGCTTGACCGACCGTCGAACTGAAAGTGGTCCGCCATGTGTGATCTGGGAATCCGATCGAGTCAAAAACGTAATCCCACGTAGATCCATCGATGGTGAGCTTAAGTCTGACGTTTGGTTCAAGGAGGGCCACCAGAACTTCCCTTTTGAGCTGGAAAAGCGACGAATATCCTATATTAGCAGTACCCCTTGAACCTGAGTCTAATTTCGAAATGTTTTTGGCTATAAAAGGAGCTTAGAACAGCCCCTCTCACAGCCATACGAATTTTGGAGAAAAACCCTAGAGGGAGAGAGAGAAAAGAGAGAGAAGAGCTTGGAGATTGTTGCCGATTTCCCTCCTCCTGCTTTGGCTTGTTACATGGCCTACACCGCCCTATTCTAGGCGTTTTCCCGGTGTTTTCCGTCTCATTTGAAGGTAAGAAACCCTAACCCTAGGTCTGATTTGAGGTGGGATCGATGTAGGTTGTGTAACAACTAACCGATTCCGCTCTTTAGGCTAGAAATCTCCCGTATACGGAAGTTCTACTGCCCTTGCTGATTCGTTGCGTTTCAAAAGGCAAAGGTGAGGACTTTAAGTGTATAAGTTGCGGTTTTCAACGCTTTCAATGTCAGATAATGGTAGATTCATGATCTGCATGCAATTGCACATGTTCAAAGTGCTTTCCGTTTCCTGTTTCGATTAACGTTGTGAAATATGGAATTTCACATATTCTAGGTATACGTAGAAATACCGTATACATATTTTTTTTGGATAAATGTTTGACATGTTTATTTAATGTATGATTATATAATATATGAATAAAATACTAGTTTGGCGAAAGGAATCGCCAAAATACATGTTCACTTGTAAATGCGACGTATGTTGAAATTGTGTATGTTAGAAATACCGTATACGTATTTCTTTTGGAATAATGTTTGACATACTTATTTAATATATGATTATACAATATATGAATAAAATACTAGCTTGGCGAAAGGATTCGCCTAAATACATGTTTACTAACAAACACTATGTATGTAGAAATACGGTATTGTACGAAGTACCGTATACATGTATATTTTAGCGATGTATTTGTCATGATTAATTGTCGTATAAATATATTATGTGCGTATAAAATATTTGCTTGGCGAAGGGAATCACCGTAATACATGTTTGCTTATATACGCTATGTATGTTGAAAATGCGTATTCTAGAAGATACTGTATACGTATAAATTTTGGAGATATAGTTATCATGATTATTTGCTGTAGTAATATATTATACATGGATAAAATACTCACTTGGCTAAAGGATAGCCCTAATACATGTTTTGCTAACATACACCATGTATGTTGTAATAGTGTATTCTAAGTGTTGTGAAAATGACTGAATGAGTATAGAATTCTCATTCATGCTCGCCATGACTAATTGTCATGGATAATTGATTGTTGTATTGGCAATACCCCTTTGATGAAAGGATTTACTCTAAATCACGCCACGGCCAATACACACTATATATGCTAAAATGTGTGGCCCAAGTGTTTGTGGAAATGACTGAATGAATATGGAACTTGATTCTCGCTTGCCATGACTATCACCATGGGTGTATGCGTGTTATGATTGGGGTAACTCCCTAGTGAAAGGATTTGGCCTTATACCTCTGTGATCAACATATGTCATGTATGTTGATTCCTGAATTTTAAAGCGTTTGTTGAAATGTCTGAATGAGTAGTAGTTAGTAAATTGTAATGTTTAAGGGTGTTGAGATATGATTCTCAACTCCTTTAACTATGTGTATGATTTCCTTGAATAGTCAGTGATTAGGAATTGAATATGTACAAACTCATGCTTGTGTTATGCTTTATAACATGCTCAGCTTTTATGATGTTATGTTAAATTCATGTTTACGTTGTACGATCCGTCATGGGTGATGGGGGAGTGGAGCAACGAATGCGTGCAACAGCCCTGGCAGCCCTAAACGGATATTATCAAACTTTGATTGTATGATTTGAACCTTGATCCATTACTGCTTTACTATTCGAAATTGATTGTGTTTGGGGCTATGTTTATAGTCCAGACAATCGGTACCAGAATTGAATTCGTGGCTGTGATTCATTTGCCACGTGAGATGTGTTCGACGAACTCGAGTCGTACTTCGGTTGGCGATAGTGGTTGGCCACGCGAAGTGCTTATGCACTTCATGTCGTTTAACTTGTTGTGCGCTCGGGCTAGCTGAGCTCGTCAGGCAACCCGATTTGTCTTTTGTATGTTCACTATGTTTGGTCACTAATGCTTGAACCTAGGGTACCAAACTTACCAGTGAAAACCCTTTTAACCATGGTACCTCGATCCGCTAAGACTCATGAGCCGGGCATGGTGGTATGGGACACCGTGGTCGAGCTGTCGGCCTATGCTGGGGCTACGTGCCTCCCCGTAGTGACCAGTGAGCAACTTAACTCGTGAGCCGATTATGGTGGTATGGGACACTATATTCGCGTTGTCGGCCTACATTGATAAGGTGATGGGGGAGTGGTGCAACCTTTGTGCGTAACAGCCCTGGCAGCCCTTTGTAGTGACCGCGAGCATATTCTGAAGTTGCAGCGTACCTTAGGGTTCGCCGCGATATATAGAGTATGAACTAGGCCTGTTTCTGTATAGTTGTACAGTGATGAATCGTTTAAGGGGTGATGGGGGAGTGGTGCAACCTTTGTGCGTACAGCCCTGGCAGCCTCTGCAGTGACCTAGAAAACACACCATTGTCTGATATTAACTAGGACTGACGACCTTAGAATGGATCATGTTTGGGAATGATACAAGGGAGGTACCTTAGTTTCCCAATCCTGCTGTTTGAAACGAACTAATTAAAAACTCGGTAATCATACTCATCATGCATCGCATGTGCCTGGAAGATGTGGAGCACTGTGGGATGTAAGCATGCGTGAACGTGAGATGGTGTCGCTTGAGGGAGTATGTCGGAGAGGGCATCCATCATACCTGCATTCATACTTGCATTAATCAGAGTAACTAGGAGTGTTTGATTTATTGCTTTATCATTACTTGCTTGACCGTATTGATAACATGATAACTTATGCTTTATTTTTCCACTGAGTTAGCTACTAACTCCCACGTTAGGGACGGTGTTGTACACACCAAATAGATTTGTTGAGTTTCAGGTGATGGCGATGCTTGTGAAGCAGAGCCGGACTACTTCTATGGTGATGAGGAGGAGTTCTCCTATCTGTATCTCTCTGACAGGTCTATGAAGACCTGGTATTGTACTGACGGGGCTATGGTATTTGGGATAGGAGACTTTACACGTCATCACATTAGGTATATTTTTAGAATTGTCCTTGTAATTATTTAACCTGGAAATGTTATCACACTCTGGAGACTCATCATAGTTTATATATTTTGTCTACCTATTACAGTCTTCCGCTTGCAACTTTAACTGTCTCTGGAGTATGATATGTTGTTTTGGCTTAATCTCACTCATGTTCACTACTCTAATACAGTCAACATTCAATCATCATTCATTTTGTTGCATAAGTGATGTTCTGGAACTCGAGAGTTGAGTTACTACTCGACCCCCGATTTTCAGGGCGTTACACAAACTTCCCCTCCCTAAGTTTGCTGAACATGGTAGAAAGTGTTATCTTGTCATCATAGTCGTCCACTAACAACGCCTCTTCATTGAAGCAGGTGATGAAGTCCTTCAATGACTCCTTGTTCCCCTTCTTGAGGGTAAATAGATGAGTAGTCGGCTTCCGACTCTTCTTAAAGGGAGGCTCGATCTCTTTCATCATTGCTTGGACTGTAGTTGGGATGGACGTGGGCTGTTAGCTCTTCTGTAATATCTTGATCTAGTCACGAAGTTCCATAAGCTGAGCCTCCAAAGGATTTTGATTCTCGACTACTGCCTCTTAGGGGGCCTCCGCCACCTCGGGCGCTCTGCCCTGTCTTCTCCTCTTCTGCTGATGGCGAAGGTCAGTGGTTGCCAGAGCCGAAGTTGCGGACACATAGGATGGCTCCGCATCCCGAGCAGGTTTCGAGACTCAGGCAGACCAGTTCTGGGACACTACATTCAGCATTATGTTGGGAGCTTATGCGGACTATGCCTGGGACCCCTTGACCTAAGAACTGACTTACTACGGTCATTCCTTGGGTGCCGGGGTGGCTTCCACCATGTTAAGAGGTGGCTGCTGGTTTTGTTGCACTTTCATTCGGCTGATTTTGTCCCTCAGCATCTGGACTTCATTTTGTAACACCTTGTACTTTCCTCCTCGGCTCCGAGTCTGCTAGGATGGCCCTATTGGAGCCGATTCGGTATATAACAGCGAAGAAGATTGATGTTGTCCATTAGGTTCAGGCTCCACTGTTGTAACCTTCTTCTTTCATCTTGCCGTTTTTGATAAAACCTTCTAGCTTTTTGTTTGAATTCCCACAGACGACACCAAAAAATGTTGAGGTTAAAATCTGGACCACCATCCACATAACGTCACGAACCTTGAACGGACCCTGTTCCTGCACAAAAAGGTGATCAAAGGAGACCCTGACTTAAATAGGGGACCCTCCGATGCCTAAGTCAGGCTAGGGAATCTGGGTCTAAGTCATGTAATGTAGAGAGAGGGTGCGAGATATTGTGTACCTGTTGCAATGGGGTCCCCTGGTATTTATACCTGTGGGTTGGGTGGATTGTGTCCATCAATCTCAGCATGATCTACTCAATTAAGTGGATATTGCAATCGTGGAGATACTTCACAATCTTTGGATTGTGTAGCGCATCATGTCTTAATGGAGCGTATCTCCAAGCGTGATCTTTGGGCACGTCCACATTCGGACTGGTTTCCTAGCTCGGTACTCGGAGTATCTTCATTCAGGCTTGGACTTCGTCCTATCTGAGTTTGCAGCTGATCACTAGTAGTTGGGAGTCATAGCTGAGTCATTGGGGTTGGAGTCTGTTAAATGAAGAAGAGGACGAGGATGAGAGCTCAACTCGGCCAACCTTCTTTGGATGAGGATGAGGACGAGGATGAGAGCTCATCTTCACCGGCCTAGGGTCGTAGTTCAGAGGTCCGCTCGCGCCCGATGTGAGGTTCTCCTTCTGAGGCCTTCCTTCCAACCTCTGAACCTTCACTAATTGGTCTGACTTATACGGGTCAGATTTCCCCATAACATGTACAATTAAAGAGTGGGGGAGAGAGGTAGCATTATGCACTTGATTTCTTTTATTTCTAATGTAGAATGGGTTGTGAATTCGTTTATGGTTAGTATCGATCGAAGAAAAGAAGCTAAGAAGGATTGAAAACATTCTAAAATAGTTGGACCATCCAACCAATTAGGTTGACTAGTTGAAATTCTGCTAAAAATTTGAGAATTGTTGTTGGATAATTTCTGTCAATTTTGATAGGTCGACAAATCCTGTCTACAAGTCAAAATTTTGCAAAAGAAATTAGAATTGTTATTGGATAATTTCTGCTAGTTTCGATAGGTCAACAGGTTTGATAGAGAAGTCAAAATCCCCGTTCGACGGGTCGACAAGTAGGTTGACAAGTCAAAATTCACGGAACTTTGAGTTTTAGTTTTTTGGACATATTAGAGCCATTTCAACCAATTGACTCGACTTGTCAACGATAGGTCTATGGGTGTGAGAATTTGCACATTTTTTCGGAATTTGTTTTCTTATTCAATTAGTACTCTTCGATTACATTTTCAGGGTTTGTTTAAGCTTATTTAAGCATGCAAGAACTCATTTTTTATTCATTTAATCAATTAAAATTCTCAGATTTATATTATTTCTCTAATGGATTCAAGAAAATTCTCTTCTCTTGTGGATTCAAGGCGTTTATCGATCGAGGAAGATAGTGATTGAGCTCATCACATCCTTCCCTTCATCAGATAGTATAAGAGTGAGGCTGTCCCTCGGATTAATGGCTTCTAACGACAGGTCGGGCTACAATCCCATGGACCTTTCTTTAAGGAATTATCCATTAACAGCGGCGGCTTTCGAAGTGTCGTAGCGAGAGAATCGACAAGTCATGCAAGGGCTGCAGGTTTTCATTGATCGCATGATGGAGGCTATAAGGAAACTCCATGTTCGTGCACTATGATCTGCCTCCAGTAGGGCCTAGAATTTGCAACCGTGTTAATTATAGGTCGATACCAGCAGTGGATTACAGAATTACACCTAAGAGGTGGAATCTAGTGATGAGGAGATTAAGGACATGATCCTCTAACATCCCAGACAAGGTGGCGATCGGGTGGATCAGACAAATGGAGAGTTCAAAATGAAAGTTGTGTAAATATATAAGTTTGTCAATTACAAATGTCAAGTTTAGATGAGCACTATGAAGAACGAAGACTTGAAGAGAACTAAAGTGCAAAAGGTGAAAGAAATGTAAAGATAGGTGTGTCATGGCGCTAACCCTAAAAACTCGAAGAAGCCCTAAAACCCTATAAGAAAACCTTAGGAAACTATCTCCCAAAGACTAAGGAAGAAATGAATGTAAGGAATGCATTTCAGGGGTATTCAATCACACTGAACATAACTTTGGTGCCACTGAAGTATGCTTGAACTAGACAATAAGCAAAGCAAAAAATTCGGCTGCAACCAAATGGGAAATTCAGTCCCACCGAGAGCACTTTCTATGCCACCGAAGGCAACACTCGGTGACACCGAACTAAGACTCAAAGAGACACAATAAATATTCACAATTCGGATGCAACTGAATGTTAAATTCGGTGCCACCAAAGGTGACACTCGGTGACACCGAACTTTGCAAAAATAGAACAATGTGAAAAATATCATATTCAAATGCAACTGAACCTTAATTCGATCTGACTAAAAAGGCACATTCAGTGCAACCAAAGGTGCTAAAAATTGTCCAGCGGCAAAAGTCAATTTTTAAAATTATTTCGGTGCCACCAACAACTAGCCATTTTAAAAAAAATCATGTTTCACTTGTTTCAATCATTCAATAAATCTGTTTCTTGGGTTTCCTTTCAAACATCCATATCAAGGTTGTGGTTCAAGAGAGCTGAAGATACTTTCGTGATTAAGGAAGATCTTCAATAAAGGCGCTCAAGGGGGCTCATACACTTTATGTATGAAAGTTATTTAGAGTCTATTTTCTAAAAATCGATGCTTGTGTAGGATTCGATTTCAGAGTTTGAACAACCAAACTCGCCAAGTCCTTATCTAGGCCTCAGATGGGAGAATACGTTTGTCATCCTTGTGTAAGGGCGTCTTATTTGAGATTGAGATCCAAACTCACTAGGACCTTGTGTATGCCATCAATGGAGCCAAACTTGTAAACCTTGTGTAGGTTGTAAAGGTTTATGGTAAACCTGATTTAAAACCATTTGGATAGTGAAATCCGATACACTTTAGAAGTGAGTGAGACAACCAAGAGTGAAATAAAAATGAAGTCGAACCACAATACATCATGTGTAATGGGCTAAATGATTTCTCATTTTAACTGCTCTATTTTGTTGAATGATACGAATGACCATCTTTACTGCAACAAACATGTTTGATTGAATGCTTATATGATGTTTCACTATTATAGATTTGATATATCTACTACTTGTTTTTATAAGTTTGTATGAGTAATTAGAAGTGAGTGATTGTTGTTTTAGTTAAAATTTTAAAAGACCTATTTGAAATTGTGATCTTACTATTATAAGCATAGCTTGAATATATGACTAATATCCTAGAGGAAGAGAATAGGACTTTTTAAACTCTAACTAGATGGGTAATAATCACTCACTTCTAATTACTTATATATATCAATAAAAATAAGAAGTAGATCAATCAATTCTAATATATGGAAAATATCATTTAGGAATTCTATTAAACATGTTTGTTGCAGAAAAGAAAGTCATTTAGATTATTTAACAAAATAGAATAGATAACTAGATAAACCATTCAACCCATTGCACATAATATATAGTGATTCGATTACGTGCCACTCCACTCCCGGCTGACACGCGGTAAGGCTCGTATCCTAGTCTGTACTGTTCTGTAGGCTTCCGCAGTCCTTCCGGTCAAATTCTGGCAATCTCGACCTTTGTTTGATGTTTGCACACGATCCTAAGCTGAGTCCTGTTAACCTGAGTCAACTCAACCTGAGACTTGTACCCTAGCTACCGCGCCATCACCGCGGTTCTGATGCCGCGACTCGGGCCCCAAGGCGATACCTGTGCCAGGAGATGTGGGCCCGCGTTCAGTTCTATGAAAACACCGCATGTTGCAAAATCCAAGAGAATCTCTACAACATGTCACATCCATCAATCAATCAATCCCATTAAGGGTCAAGTACATATCAAGTACACCATTACCTCACACCCATCCCCAAGCAACCCCTAAAGTCAAAAAGCTCTTACACACCCCATACTTTTCTTACACCATCTACCCCTAAAGTCAAAAAGCTCTTACACCCATCACTCACCACATCCATCACCCATCTCTCTCTCTTTACAACCCTCTCTCTCTCTCATTTCTCAACTCACTTTTCAAGTAAGAAAAAAATCCTGCGTCCAAGCTTCCCAAGCCCTCCAAGAGAACTTTGTGTGTGGCCCACTTCCTACCCTCTCATCCCACATCTAAACCATCCAAACTCCATCTCCTCCGTTAGGATCGAAGCTAAGGAGAAAAGGAAGCCAAGGAAGAAAGAAGAAGACAGTGGGTGATCTTGGATCTCCATTTCTTTACTTTTTTTTTTATGATGTAAGGGCCCACTTATGGTGGGACCCACCTTGATGGAAGCTTTGTATCAAAGAGGGGCCCATAGTGGCGGGGCCCCTCTATCCTCGGCGATGCCTCTCTTTTTCTCTCCCTCTCTCATGTATTATGGACCCCACTATGATGTATATTCCACGTCGTCCCCTCCATAGGGCCCACCTTGCTGACCATCTTTGGGTGGGCCTGGATGTAGGAGAAACACAAATATTAGGTTGATCCAAATCCGGTGGGCCACATCCATGTGGGACCCACCGTGATGCCTTTGTTGTATCCGCAGTCACCACAGTGAACTGTGGACTGACGTGGGGTGTGGTAGCAGTGAAGTGTGGACTGATAGTGGGTGTGCTAACCGTGAAGTGTGTGCTGACGGTGGGTCCATGGGACCCATCCGCGTCCTCCACCCATTCAAATGGGCCACACCATAGTGCATGTGTTTTATCCAAACCGTCCACCACCCCTAGACGGTGGGACCCACGTCCGTGTGGGGCCCTCCTTGACAGGTTTATCCATGCCCAGATCCATAGCTCCAGTGGTAGGCTGAGTAAAAGATACCTCATTCAACACTGAGGTCTTGACATTTATCCCCTACTGGGAGTGGCTAACGGTGCAGTGTGAGCCAGCGGTGGGGGTCCATGGGACCCATCCACGCCGTCCATCCATTAAGTGGCCACACCGTGGCAAATGCAAAGTGTCCACCGTCCCTGGACGGTGGGACCCACCTCACGTGTGGGGTCTGCCTTGATGCATGTGAACGTCCAAGTCGTCTAGGGCTCGGACGTTGCATTTTCCTTAATATAATATTAATATATTATATTATATTATATTAATATATGATACAATATATTATATATGTTATAATATTATATAATATACTAACTGATATGGGTGGGTCCTACTTGGGACCCACCGCTACTCCCTTCTAATGAACAAAGCTGCATATCAATGGCTATATTCATATAATATATTATATATTTTATATACATGTCTTTTTAATGCATAAAGCTACAGTTACAATAGCTATAGTGTATATATATTATATATTTTATCTATACAGGAAAGTGGGCCCCACCACCATCTACCGTACACGGCAACAAGCGCCGCGGGTCCCACCTGTTCCATCCACGCTGTCTATCTATGGGACCCATCATGATGCATGTGTTGTATACAAACCATCCAACCATTTGAAATATCATTTTATGGAGTGAGCAGAGGAATGGGTCATATCTAAAGTTCAAGTGGGCCCCACCATTTAAATAGTGGACTGTGACATCCACCGTTCAAACTTTTAAGGGCCATGGTAGTTTCCAATTAAGCTGATATTATTTTCACTTCATTTATCTCTATGTTATCTTATGAATAGGTCAGATCTTAAAATAGGGTGGGCCCGATTTGATATATATGAGGCCCACCGGTGTGACCTATTTGATATACATGAAGCCTAATGGTGCGGCCCATATAATGCGGCCCATGTGATGTGGCCTAGTTAACATATGAGGCCCAGTGATGAGGCCCATGGGTGAGGCCCGTTATGATATATTTGAGGCCCAGGTGTGAGGCCCACCTGTTGTGTATTCGAGGCCTGATGAGATTTATGTTGGCCCATATGACGAGGCCTATGTGACGTAAATGAGGCCCAGAGTGATTGTACGTAAGGCCATGGGCCCATTATATGTTTGGCCCTATGTAGGCCACTCCTTGGGATCAATGTTAGTTAGATGTCCACATTGATGGGCAATGATGGTTGGATGTCCACATTGTGACCTTCCCTTAGGCCTTGTTAGGCCCATTCTCATCATTCCCTTAGTGGGTTAACCCAAATAAGTGAGCCCCAGTCGCCATAGACGGATGGCTCCGTGCTATCAGATTTGATATAACCACGGCTGAGTGCCGAATTTTATACTATGGTTGATCGGCTAATCATCTATGGACCCCACTTTGTTTATCTGTTGATTATTGGTGTCGATTATAGAGGCCGACGCCGATTATCTACCCTGATTATCGACACAGATTATCGATGCTGATTATCGGTGCCGATTGTCGTAACCGATTTACCGATTTCGATTGTCGTGGCTGATTGCTGATTCTGATTCACGTGACTGATTTGCTGATTCCAATTATTTACCGATTTCGATTGTTGTGGCCGATTGCTGATTAGTGATCGAGGCCGATTATCATGACCAATTGCCAATTTCCGATTGACGTGACAGATTTGACGATTCTGATTATCGATCAATTCCGATTGTCGTGGTCGATTGTCGATTAGCGATTGAGGCCAATTATCATGACTGATTGCCGATTTTCGATTAACGTGACCAATTTGCCGATTCCGATTATCGATCGATTCCAATTGTCATGGCCGATCGATGATTAACGATCGAGGCCGTTTATCATGACCGACTGCCGATTCTAATTGACGTGACCGATTTGCCAATTCCGATTATCGATTGATTCTGATTGTCATAACCAATTTGCCGATTTCGATTGTCGTGGCCGATTATTGATTCCGATTGACTTGGCCGATTTGTTGATTCTGATTGCGAGGCCGATTATCGATGTTGATGCCAATTGTCGATTCTGACTTCAATTGTAAAGGCTAATTATTGAGGCTAATTTCAATTCTGATTATCGAGGCCGATTCTGATTTGACGAGGCTGATTGTATAGGCCGATTCCGATTGTCGAGGCTGAGTATCAAGGCCGATTTAGACTGTTGAGGCCAACCTCGATTTTCGAGGCCGATTTCGATTGCCAAGACCGATTGTCGAGACTTATATGATGTACATGCGACCCGTAGTTAAGGCCCATTGTGACACGTATTAGGCCTATGATGCATGACCCATTTGATGTATTCAAGACCCAGGTGTAGGGCACACATGTCGTGTATTTGAGGCCCATGGGCAAGGCCCATTGTGATGTATTCATGGCCCATGGGCAAGGCCCATTGTGAAATGTATTAGGCTAATGAATAGGGTCCACTTGTTATGTGTATATGTGGCCTTTGAGTAAGGCCCATTGTGTTGTATATTAGGCCTTTTTGTGAGGCCATGGGCCCATTATATGTTTAGCTCTATGTGACCATTCCTTGGGGCAAATGTTGGTTAAATGTCCACATTGTCGAGGCCGATTGTTGATGCTGGTTAGTGATACTGATTATGAGTATGTGATAGCATAACATCATAATACATTCCCAAACGCATCACTGCATGTTTGTTATGAGATGTGATTGACCATTGCATATGCCATAGGGCAGGTTGTTCATGGGTATCCTTAATAGGCGGTGTTGCCCTACATGAGAGCACGACATGCGCAGGATTGATGTATGATTGGACTGTATGACTCATGCATCTTGCATTGTGTGTTATGGTTACTGTATGCCCTAGGGACATCAGGGTCGTAGCCTCCACAGGCATATCGTGGTGGCCAGATGGGACATCGGAAATGTTTGGTTCAAGCATTGGGCTGCCATAGATGGCCCTAGGTGAAAATTCCTAAAACCCTCTTGGTATTAGAGGATGCCCCAACGTCGAGACCGAGTGGATATACATGAGCGCCCGAGTGCCAGATACCAGGAGGCCGCGTCTCCCACTATGTCGTGGTCGATTGGGAGGGGGTGTGGCCTTACCCACCCGAGGGAGTAGGCATAGCTAGGCTGAGTTTGACCAGCTCGAGGAATGGGTCCGCTATCGATGAGCTGGGTAGGTATTGACAGACTACTGGCCAGGCGGATAGTGAGGTCTCTTCCACTTACCTAGTTGTGCACTTGATGGGGTGGCAGGTGGTGTTGAGTGTAATGGACCCCGGTGATGATCCTAAAGAGGAATCGTACTGATATGTGGACTTATTGAGCAGGAGTTGCATACTCATTCATTAATTCATTCACTATCCACTCGAGCTGGTGGTGTGCAACTATTTGTTACGTGTACCTTTGCAATGGCCAGGACTTCGGTTGAGGCACACAACTAACCTGAGATCAGGAGTTTACCACATTGAGTCTGACTATCCAAATTTAAGTATGTGACTAGTTTGGATAGAAGTCCCTTGTGATGGACCTTATAGCCTGCGATACTACGTACTATCATCCCGACTTCCCACTTCAGAATGGTCATTCCATTCGCACCGCATCTCGTATTACATCAATAGCATATGACATTCTGGGTTACTATGTTTATGCAGTTATAGGACTTAGATACGACTGACGGTATTTGTGGACTCTTCAGGATTTGTATATTGCATTGCATCATCGACATCTGATATTTGGCTTGTTGTCTCCACATTGCATATCTGATCTACATTGCTTCATTAATATATGATATTGCTTTTATTATATTTCTGCATCGCATAGCCTGGATAAGGCTGATGTTATTTATGGGCCTATTAGTATATTTTCGCATTATGATGAGATTGTATGATTTATGAGCTTGTCAGTATTTTCGCTTACTTTGATTTCTCTGATATTGCTTACTTAGCACTTATCTTGTACACACACTTTCACTACCCACTAAGCTTTTTATAAGCTTATGCAAGATAGATGCGTGCAGGTGGCGTTAAGTTGCAGCAGCATTGAGCTTGGAGCGTGCAGCGGACTTATGGAGCTTTGTCTTTTGACATATGTATTTCCCTTTCAGCACTGTATTCAACTGTTTATATTAGTAGATATGTGATGATGATATATCTACAAAAAAGAGGGTTTTTAGCGACGAAACATTTAGCGACGAAACTTATTTTCGTCGCAAAAAGTCACTTTTAGCGACGAACTATGTTTTCGTCGCTAAAAGTGTAGTTTTAGCGACAAAACTTTTAGCGACGGAAATTTTCGTCGCTAAAACTAGTACCAGCATACTTTTAACGACGAAAAGTTTCGCCGTTAAATGTGAAATCGATGCGAATGAATTTCTTTACCGTATGAGACTTTTAGAGATCGAAAAATACTTTTAGCGATATATTTCACGCTAAATGCATTTAGCGGCAAAAATTATCGCTAAAAACTCTTATAATTTATAAGACAAGTAAACATCTTTTAGCGATTAAAATTATCGTCGCCAAAACTTTGCCTTCAAAAAAATTTATTCTACTTGAAAATACATACAATATTCAATATACTCTTACTAACAATATATTTCATTATATTCATCACATTCACATTCATATTAATTTAAATTCAAACAACATAAACTTTTAGCGCGAAAAATGTTCGTCACTAAAAAATACTATACAAGACTTTTAGCAAATGAAATATTTATTTAAACATATTTTCCAAAAGATTTTAGCAAAATGCAAAATAAAATTTTCAAGACTATTAGCCATGAATTCTTGGCCGCTAAAAAATACTATACAATACTTTTAGCAGCGACATATTTCGCTGCTAAAACTATTTCCCAAAGATTTCAGCACCGAAAATATTTGTTTTTCAAGATTATTAGCTGCGAAACTCTTCGCTGCTAAAAAATATAATATATGACTTTTAGCCGCGAAATGTTTCGCTGCTAAAACTATTTTTAAAAGATTTTGACAGCGATGCTCGAGATTTTAGCAGCGAAAATATGTAGGACTTTTAGCAGTGAAAATATTCACCGCCAAAAAACTTCCAAGATGTGCCGAAGAAAAAAAGACTTTTAGCAGCGAAAATATTCGCCGCCAAAAAAATTCTAAGGTGTTTTAGCAGCGAAAATTGTCGCTGCTAAAAATCCTAGATATTTTTCTGTGCCGAATTTTGAACTGTATATGGAAAAAAGAAAAAACTTTTTTTTTAAAAAATCCTACATGTGTATCAGGGATTTGGTGCCGAATTTTCAACTGTATATTATAAAAAAAAAGAAAGACTTTTAAAAAAATCCTACATGTGTATCAGGGATTTGGTGCCGAATTTTCAACTGTATATTATAAAAAAAAAAAGACTTTTAGCAGTGAGAATATTCGAAATTCCAAGATGTTTTAGCAAATAAAATCTTCACAAGCTAAAATATTCCACTTTTAGCGACGAAAATTTTCGTTGCTAAAAGTCTTTTTTTTTTTTTGATATATACAAGACAAAATTCCATACAAAATTCTGATATACACCATTAACAATATATTTCATCATATTCATCCTAATATACACCTGTTATATAATATATTTCATCATATTAACATTCACATCCAGCTAAACCCAAAACTAAACCCAAACATAAACTACATTCATCCAAACACAAACAATCTTATCTGCATCACATTCATTCACACATAAATACATATAAATTTAACATTAACAAATAAACAAAAAATCACAAAGGTTAGGGAGTTTAGGTTTAGGTTTAAGTTATAGGTTATAAGTTTAGGTTATAGGTTTAGGTTATAGGTTATAAGTTTAGGTAATAGGTTTAGGTTTTGGTTTTATGTTTAGGTTTAGGTTAAGGTTATAGGTTTAGGTTCGATTTAGGTTTAAGTTATGGGTTATAGCTTTGTGAATTAAGAATAGGTTAAGGTTTAGGTTTAGGAAACTGGGTTCGGGTTCAGATCGTGTTTGGGTTTTCAAGTTTAGGTTTAGGTTTAGGTTTAGGTTAAGGAGTTGGGATTAGGATTTGATGTAGGTTTAGGTTGAGGGATTTGAGAATACATTTAGGTTATAGGTTTTAAGTTTAGGTTTTAGGTTATAGGTTTTGGTTTTGGTTTTGGTTTTAGGTTTAGGTTATAGGTTAAGGTTAGGTATAGGTTTAGGTTATAGGTTATAACTTTGGGAATTGCGAATAGGTTATGGTTTAGGTTTAGGAAACTGGGTTCGGGTTTGGGATCGGGTTTAAGTTTGGGTTTTCAAGTTTAGATTTAGGTTTAGGTTAGGGAGTTGAGATTAGGATTTGGTGTAGGTTTAGGTTTAAGGATTTGAAAATAGGTAAAGGTTTAAGTTTAGGAAATCGGGTTCGTGTTCTGGATCGGGCTTAGGCTTGGGTTTTCATGATTAAGTTTAGGTTTAGGTTAGGGAGTTGAGATTGGGATTTGGTGTAGGTTTAGGTTTAGGGATTTGAGAATAGGTTAAGGTTAAGGCTTAGCTTTAGGAAATCGGGTTCGGGTTCGGGATCGGGTTTAGGCTTGGGTTTTCAAGTTTAGGTTTAGGTTTATGTCGGGAGTTGAGATTGGGATTAGGTGTAGGTATAGGTTTAGGGATTTGAGAATAGTTTAAGGTTTAGGTATAGGTTTAGGTTTAGGTTTTAACATATAGGTTTAGGTTTTGGTTTTAGGTTTAGGTTATAGGTTATAGGTTAAGGTTTAAGTTATAGGTTTTTGTTTAGGTTGAGGTTATAGGTTTTGGTTTAGGTTTAGGTTTTAGTTTATAGGTTTTTCTTTAGGTTGAGGTTATAGGTTTTGGTTTAGGTTATAGGTTTAGGTTTAGGTTTTAGTTTATAGGTTTAGGTTCGGTTTTAGGTTTAGGTTAAGGTTTAGGTTACTGAGTTTTTGGTTTAAGTTAAGGTTATAGGCTTTGGTTTAGGTTAAGGTTTAGGTTTTGGGTTTAGGTTAAGGTTATAGGTTTAGGTTAGGTTTAGGTTTAGGTTATAGGTTATAGCTTTGGGAATTGAGAATAGGTTAAGGTTTAGGCATTGAAATCGGGTTGGGGTTCGGGATCGGGTTTAGGCTTAGGTTTTCATGTTTAGGCTTTGGCTTAGGGTAGGGAGATGAGATTGGGATTAGGTGTAGGTTTAGGTTTAGGGATTTAGAATAGGTTAAGGTTTAGGTAATAGGTGTAGGTTTTGGTTATAGGATAAGGATAAGGTTAAGGTTATAAGTTTAGGTCATAGGTTAAGGTTATAGGTTTAGGTTAGGTTTAGGATAAGTTTATAGGTTATAGCTTTGGGAATTGAGAATAGGTTAAGGTTTAGGCATTGGAAATCGGGTTGGGGTTCGGGATCGGGTTTAGGCTTGGGTTTTCATGTTTAGGCTTAGGCTTAGGGTAGGGAGTTGAGATTGGGATTAGGTGTAGGTTTAGGTTTAGGGATTTGAGAATAGGTTAAGGTTTAGGTAATAGGTGTAGGTTTTGGTTATTGGATAAGGATAGGTTAAGGTTATAAGTTTAGGTCATAGGTTAAGGTTATAGGTTTAGGTTAGGTTTAGGATAAGGTTATAGGTTATAACTTTGGGAGTTGAGAATAGGTTAAGGTTTAGGCATTGGAAATCGGGTTGGGGTTCGGGATCGGATCGGGTTTAGACTTGGGTTTTCATGTTTAGGCTTTGGCTTAGGGTAGGGAGATGAGATTGGGATTAGGTGTAGGTTTAGGTTAAGGTTTAAGGTGTAGGTTAGGTTGAGGGATTTGAGAATAGGATTAAATTATAAGTATAGGTTTAGGTTGGGTTATAGGTTTAGGTTAAGGGTGTGGTACCTGCAAATACAGACATAAACATGGCCTGTCTAAATGGCCAGGCCCTTCCAATGCTGTCCATAGGAAATGGACAGCTTCATCATGGTCATAACAGCGGTTCCCACCTTCCAGGGACCCCCGCTCATCCGGATAGCTCCGACGCACATCCGGGTCTGCTCCATTAATCTCGAGTAAATACATAAATACGGCTGTCCAAATGGCCGTGCCCTTCCAATGTCAGTCCATAGGAAATGGACAGCCTTCATCATGGTCATAAATATGCGGTTCCCACCTTCCAGGGACCCCCGCTCATCCAGATAGCTCCGACGCACATCCGGGTCTGCTCCATTAATCTCGAGCAGATACATAAATACGGCCTGTCCAAATGGCCAGGTCCTTCCAATGCTGTCCATAGGAAATGGACAGCTTCATCATGGTCATAAAAGCGGTTCCCACCTTTCAGGGACCCCCGCTCATCCGGATAGCTCCAACGCACATCCGGGTCTGCTCCATCAATCTCGAGCAAATACATTTAAAAACAAGGTAGGCATCTATTTTTTTTATGAATGAAAACCAATCTTGAAGACTATTCATCAGACAATCCCTACAATGGATAGTAGTTAGACATTGAATAATTAAAAGCATTAACCACTTCTATTGCATTTTTGCATATACACAAGATTCATAGGCTGAAAATTTGCCATTGAGATAGTGTTTTATGTTCGGTTGGTAGAGATGGACAAGCTCTTTATACCATATGACCTACGGCTGATGAAAATTTCAAGTAAATTGTACGAGGTTTACAGTAATCTTGGAGATTAGAAAATTTTCAATTATGTGCATTTCAGTCTGAGTTATTTCTCTAATCACGATAGCCTTGGGAGGGTTAATACGAGGATGAGTTGATTGCAAGAGGTCGATTAAAACTATAGTGGGTTATCTTCTTAGGACATAATCATTTCAAATCCAAAGAAGATAACCCAATATAGTTTTAATCGGCCTCTTGCAATCAACCTATCCCTCGTGTCAACCCTCTCAAGGCTATCGTCATTAGAGAAATAACTCAGATCAAATGCACATACTTGAAATTTTCTAATCTCCAAGATTATCAGAACCTCGTACAATTTACTTGAAATTTTTATAACGTGAAATAGTACATGAGTGAGAGAAGACAACGTAACCTTTTATATAGAAGCCAGAAATTGATAGGTTGGGATTGTCCTATCGAGGAGATTGTTGGGCGTAGTCCATCTGCTGTTGGGACAAACATGCATGGGTTTGGATTATTGGAACATGGACCCCATCTCATCATTGAAAACCAAGGATTAAAATGGTGTGACAATCTATATGTAGTAAGATATATATATATATATATATATATATATATATATATATAAATCCCTTGTGTAGTATTTGTGGATTATGTATTTGTGGATAATGTGTAGTTGTGTACATATACTTCATGAAAATTCAGTTCCTTTTGTGTTTTGCCTGGTTGGGTAGTAAATCTTTTGATCCAATTTAGGATGGTAGCTTAATGGCACTCTTTTCAGATTGCTCCTCAGCAATGGAATGAAATAAAGTACCCATAAGTTTTCTGGTAGCACATTACACAAATTGTGGTCATATGCACTATTAACTTGATATAGTTACCCTAACAGCAAAACGTACAAAAAAAACAAGAGAGAGAGAGAGGAAAAAACCCACAATTAGAACAGAACAAAATACGAACCCGCAATAATTCAAAGTGTGTCAGAGATTTAGACTGTGTTTGGATGTCCAAATGAAATTACATTGAAATTTATAAAGTTTTGTAGTCCTATGGCGATTAGTCACATTTGTTTCAAATCCAACTTGAAACTAATGTAGTTGCAATCTCGAGTCTGGCCCGTGGATGTCAATGCACGTCTTATTTTCTGTACATTATCAAACGTCTTATTTGTCAATGCACGTCTTATTTTCTTCATTATTTTCTAGTTCCTCTTTGCTAAATGATGGACCCACATGAGATGTGTGAGCTTAATATCAAAGGCTGGATATCACCAAATGATGGACCCACATGAGATCATACACATTATTTGATGCACAGGATGCTACATGATTCATCATTTGTACTGATGCACAGGATGACCCATCAGATGCATCGGAAGATGGGTAATGGTAAAAACTGAAATTGTTTTGCACAATCTCTTGAAGAAAGAAAATTAAAGAGCTCCAAAGAATCAAGTCATTCATAATGCTTGTTTATGATGGGGTATACAAGGTACCCCAAAAATCTTCGATTCAAGTAACTATGGGCATATGGGTGATGCAAGGATAAAAATAACAAATGGTAAAAGCAAATAACATCATTTGATGTGCATGCCTCCATCACAGTCAGTCATATAATGAGAGTGGCATTAAACCTCAAACTCAAAAGGGTTAATCATATAATGCACATTACCCCAACTAAATCAAAATAGTTTCACAAGCTTTGTGAAAGCCAATAACATGGTTCAACATGCATGCATTCATCACAGATAATCCCATTACATGAGCAATGTTAACAAAACCTTCAACTCATATAATGCACATTACCCATCTAAAACAAAACATCTTCAAAAACCTTGCCAAATAAAAGGATCTAATTTAGTGGATGGAATTTACCATGAGTGATGGCTAAGATTATAAAATCATTGTGAAGAATGCCCAAGGCTATGCTGCCCTAGAATATGGAAAACCAAAAAACACACTAGAGTACGGTAAAAAAAATATAAAAAAAAGACACAGGTTTGGCCCATTCAACCCCATTTGACTTTGCTCATTTGAACACACCTCATTAGGGCTGCTTGAATGGTTATGAATAGACCTATTATTACATTTGCCCCAGATCGAAAATAAGCCCGCCAATAGGAAAAGATGCTTGCAAAATCGACTTTTTGGCATCATAGTATCCTTTCATGCCATGCCAAAAGAATGAACCAATCAAAAGAGGCATAACCTAGATGAGAGTGGGAAGTGTTAGAGAACTTCACCCATACAATGCGTGCAAAGTTGAAATATATGAATAATGAATATGCATGCTGAGGTGATTAAATGAGTACAAAAGACAAACAAAAAGAAAGGTCAAATTCAAAGGTTTCCTTGAATTGGGAGTTCAAAAAAATATTGTTAAAATTCCAACAAATGTGAAGATGTGAAATATTATTCGTTTTTTTTTTTTTTTTTTTGGGGGGGGGGGAGAGAGAGACATGTACGTGTATTTGTTGGTGCAGGGCTATTCTTTGGTAAGAATGTTGTCTAGAAGGCATTGTCAACATGACTGCCAAATAGGCTCTAATCCAACACAAATCAAGCATGATTTTGTGAATTAGGGCCCATTAATGCAACAAAAAGACAAAGAAATGAAAAAAAGAAAAAGAAAAAAGGAAGTGATGGTTTACCCTTCCCCCAATAGAGTTAAGGGCAGCTTTTAAAACATGAACAACAACTCTCAACTTCTCCTCGCAAGACAGATACAAGAACATCAGCCACATACAATTCAGATGTATTTTACCTTACTTCTCTTTGATATTTGACCAAAATTGTTCTCTAAAATCAAGCAAAACCACAAACAGATGTTACCATGAAATGGAACTCAGAATTGATGTAGAAAAGATTGAAAATACCTCAACTGATTACCTCTACCAAATTAATTAGGAATTCATAAGATTATTAAGTAATAAAGGTATCATATCTATGAAAATGGTCATGTTCTATCACCCATGATGTTTTTGATAAATCTACTCCGTCCATCCATTTTGTGGGCTCATTTTAGAACTTAAGACCAAAAATGATAAAGAAAAGTCATGAAGACCTACACAAGGGCTTAATACCGAAGCACAACAATTTTTTAAATTAGTAGAGTGTCTGTATACCGAAGCCCACTCTTTGCTTCAAATAATCCATCATTTTTCCCGATCGATGTCACATGACCATCTGATTGCACATCATCTTTTCTATCTAAGACTGATATGTAATTAATAGCTCCAATGCATGCAACGAACAACATCCATACAACATTCGCTTTAACGAATAAATATTCCCAAGCCCCAAGCTATAGAAAGGGAAGGGAAACACCAAGAAGATACATAGATTAAAAAGAAAAATAAAACACCAAATAATATAAATTATATTATTTAGATTATTTAGATTCAAGTTTTTAAAAGTAATTTTATGAAAAAGTATAATGATTATAAATTTCTTTATATGTTTCTTTAAAAATATCTTCATGTTTAGCTTGACAATAGTTAAAATATAATAATAGCACATTTCCCTTAAACCAGAGGAGTATTGGATAAAACTAACATTGGATATCTTCATGCTCCTTGGGGTCTTTTTTATTTCTATATATTTTAAATAGTCACATGCTTCTCAAATCTTAAAGTTCATCTCAATAGTTTAAAACTTTTGTCGCAAAACGGAGGCAAGAAATAATTTGGGCGCAAAAACGGTAGGTCCCACCATGATGCATAGATCATATCCTTATTGTCCATCCATTTTGCTAGCTTATTTTAAGGCATGAGCTCAAAAGTGAGGTAGATCTAAAGCTCAGTTGAATTGCACCATGTTAAAAATTAGAAATTAAACTCTTACAGTTAATAGTTGCTTAGGGGCCATAAAAATTTTGAATCAAGCTGATTTTATTATTTTTTTCCCTCTACCAATGTCTGTACAATTCTATGAACAGGTCGATGAGAAATAAGCATTAGTGTGGGTCTTAGGAACGCATTAACTTTCAACAATTAAGTTATAACAACTATATCATGTATTGTGGTCCATTCAAGTTCTGCGTTTGCCTTTTTTTTAGATGCACGCCTTAAAATGAGCTTGTGGAACAAATGGATGGCACGGATGTAACATATTCATCACAGTGGGGCCTATGTTATGTTTTTGTGTGTGTACAAATACATGAAGTTCAATTAAATTTATCCCAATTTTTGAGGGAGTTATATATATATATATATATATATATATATATATATATATAAACAGACTATTGTAAACTGTAATAATAACTTTCGAACATCAAACCCGAAATCAAGATTTATCTTTTCATTGCAAAGCTAGCACCATTCTCATTATCATCCCCTTCAAAATACAAATCGAGAGACCCACATCCACATTCATCATTTCTTACCCTAGGATTAAAAAATAACACAAACAAAACATCTTTTTAATTTACTCTAAACAACAAAAGTGAAAGAAAAAACACATCCAGATTCGTCACTTCCAACAATGAAAATAGCTTTCACATTTAGCGTTCTTCTAAACATCTAACCAAAAAGATCCACTTCCAAATTCATCATTTCTACAAGAAGAAGATTATAAAAAATAATAATAATAAATTACTTCTGGCTTTTGTCTCCTTCAAACATCAAGGCACAAAAAACCTAAATCCAATTCAAAGAAAGGAACCTCTTCATTTTCTCCCTCCTTCATGCATCCAAAAGAAACACTCTATCCAAGCTCATAATTTCTTATCAAAGTAAGCAAAATTTTCAGTCTTGGAGCCTTCAAACATCAACATGCATGTGGGTCCACACACACAAACAAAACATCCAAATTCATCATATTTTTTATCAAAAAGTAAAAAGAGAGAGCATTCTCATTTTCCCTTCTTTATGAAAATTCCACATTCAAATTCACCATTGCTTAAGCACCTTTTTCATTTTGATCTCCTCCAAACATCAAAACCCACATCCAAATCCATCATTTCTTACCAAGAAAAAGCACCTTTTTCACTTGCATTCAAACATCAAAACCCTAAATCAAAAAAAGCACCTTACCGTTTTCTCACATTCTAAAATCCCTAAATCCCCAATTTGTAAATTCAAAAACCTATTTTGGGGTCCACATTCAAATCGACAATCTACAAGCTACTAACTCCCAAATTCATAAATCGGCATTAATATTGAGAGAGATTGAGAGAGAGAGAGATACCTCACCGTCGTGAATGAACTTCAAACGAGCTAACGGAGAGAGAGAGAGAGAGAGGGCGCGTGCGTGGGTAGGGCGTGCTCGGCAACGGCCCGTAAGAGAGAGATCAACGAGAGAGGAAGAGAGAGAGAGAGGCGAGAGAGACAGATAGAGGAGAGGGTGGAGAGATCGAGAGAGAGAGGAAGAGAGAGATAGAGAGGGAGAGGAGGGAGAGGGAGCGAGAGAGAGAGAGGGAGCGAGAGAGAGAAATGGGAGCCTGCCGCCGGATGGGCATGAGGTTGAGTAGCGCGTTGGCTACTGAAGTGATGTCACCATGTTCTGTGGGCCCCACTATGATGTATGTGCTGTATCCACACCGTCCATCTATTCTGAGATATTATTTTAAGACATGAGCCAAAGAATAAGACAGATAAAGAGATGTAGTGGACCTCACCACATAAAACAAGTGGGGAAAGTGATTCCCACTGTTGAAACTATCCTAAGGCCCACCATAATTTTTATTTGAAATCCAACTGGTTCAAAAGCTAAAAAGACATAAAATAAGGTCAAACACGAATATTATTATAAGCCTATGGCTTATCCTTTCAGCTATTATAAGCCTAATAGCTGATTGAGATGGACGGCTACCAAAATCGGCTACAACAAATTATTCTGAAAAATAAATATTACAATAAGCCTATGGCTTAATTATCCTCTCACAACCATACATTTGTTCAATGATCATGAGGCGAACCCAGATGATTTTTGGGACAGAGACTCTTTGTATTTTTCCTTCATATAAGTCTGGTTGACCTTATTAGGGTCTGTGGGCCCTAGGAAGTTCTTGGCTAGTGAGCATTCGATCACCACAATTTCTCCAAGATGTGGAACCACGTATCAAAATGCTCCCTTTCCATCTCAACCAAAACAGTAGATATAAGGGTTGACCTCTACCATATCGGTGGCTTAGTAATAACTGTCTTTGTGTTGCTTTTTTGATACTAGATATTTTATGACCAATTCCTAGAGATCTATCTAATTGGGGCATCTATACAAGAAAAGAAAAATAAAAGGGATCAAATTAAAGGCCTCCCACCTTGATGTATGTACATGTTGTCTATACGTTTTGCTGTTCCGAGGTATTTTTAAGTGTATGAGCTTAAAAATAAAGCATATTCAAATCTTAAGTAGACCATACCATATGAAACTCTCACTATTAAAAACTTTCTACGGTTCACTGAAATGTTTATTTGCCACTTAACATATTGACAAGGTTATACGAGCTTAGATAAAGAAAAAAAAAAACAGCTTAATGCAAAACTTTCGTGGTACACAAGAAATAATTTTTAGCGGTCAATCATCATTGTTCATGTAATGCATGTCACTTCAGATTTTTAGATCTATTTAATTCATTTATGGACCGATAACTTAATATAAGCTGGCAAAATAGATCAACAGGCTTTGGAGACTTGCCCTTTTCTCTAGCTTCAGGGTCCTACGGGGAGAGAGGAACAGTTGGCATTTTCATAATAAAAATGAGGTAACTACATAAGTTTTCCAATGGGTTAAATTTGTTGAGGGACACAATTTAAGGTACCACCATATATAGACATGTATGATTCATCTCAGGTGCTGGCCCATGGCCCAATTCTCTTCAACATGAACGGCTAATTGTCTTAGATGCAGCACATATACGGTGATTAGAATTTTTTGTATGATACGTGTAATTTTTTTACTTAAGGAAGTTGATGGTGATTTTCTCAAGGACTGACTTGACCTTCAATCTTTACAAATTCTCATTTTATGTGAACAGGGCTGTCATTTTGTAAATTTACACTTTGAAGCCTAATTTCAAGGTATTAGTCACTTTTAAGTGGTTGGAAGCCTTAGCTAATAGATGGTTAAGAATGTGTAAAATAAGTGAAGCACTTAAAGATGGTTAATGGTGAAGACTTCAGTTCAACTAGGTTCAACGTGTGGACATAGATAACTAGGGAATATCCACACCGTCCATCCGTTTTTCCATCTCATGTTAGGGTGTGAGCACAAAAAGAAAACCGATCCAAATATTAAGTGGACCACACCGTAAGAAATAGTGGTGATTGAACACCCACCATTGAAACTCCTGAGAGTCTACCACCCGGGCAAGAGTAAGGACCCTGCGAACCCAGCCATGTGGGCACTAGACTGACAATGGGGCCGTGTTCAATATTTATGCATTTTATGACATGGGTAAAAAATGATGTAGATCCAAATCTAAGCTGGACCACAACGCAGAAAAATATATATAATAATAATAATAATAATTTGTTTGGTGGTCTACATCACAATCTCACACTTCATTTATATACAAAGAGATCTACTCCTTGAGTAGGCTTGTACTAAACCTAGGCATTTGGTAACAATTTTACGAAGAATCAATCTTTTGACCTTATAAGGAGATAACTTGTACCAACTTGTTAAGTGTTTTGTTTTGTTATAAATCACAAAAATTAATTTCTTAATTTGATTAATTGGGGGTCCTATGTAGCTAAAAGATTTAGGGTCGTTACATCGGTAATCGATGCACATTTGTCATAATCCGTCCGACTTGTGCACCAATAAAAGTAGGGAAATGAAAGAGATCTTGCGAAGGAATCCAATGGTCATGAGAACATTCCGATGGTAAGGAAGAAGGTGCGGCGAACACGTTGGCATAAGTCTAACAATTTTTGCAATGCATGAGGCTTACCACGGAGGCTGATTTGCTAATCGACCCCAATGCACGAAGCCATTGAGCTCCCACCATAACATGTGTGATTAATCTGAACCTTCCATAAGATTAGATACTGTTTCCTATATTTTATTGTAATAATTATGACATTTTGCTTCCCAGGTGAACTATAAATTTACAAAATAAATGGATGGGTAGGATTTACTTTCTACATTTTGGCTCATTAGGTGTGAATCTGACTGATTCTCTTTTTCGGTCCGATCACATGGAAAGATAAATCTTCACAACTTTCGATATTGGCACGTGTGTGTCCGTTTGATGGGCAGGAGTCGACACGCGTGTGGAACAAAGTGTGAATTAGAAACCTCGTGACGGAAATACGTAGAGACATTTTGGTTCATCGGCACTGACAAAATCCGTCGCAGGGATGATACGAATTATCCCCGAATGAGATTCGATTCAGGTGTGATCCCTACTGGTCGGTGCTATGTGGGACCCACCATGATGAATTTGTTTTATCAACACCGTCCATCCATTTTTAGAGATTATTTTAATGCATTATCCCAAAGTTGAGGTAGATCCACAACTCAAGTGAACCACCCCACAGGAAACAATGGTGATTGAACGCCCACCATTCAACTGTAATGTTTCTTTACCATCCAAACTGTTGATTAGGTCGCACGGACATGGATTAAAGGAAATCACAAATATCATCTTGATGCGGTCCATCTGACATTTCAATTGCATTATATTTTGGTTTTTCGACTAAAATTAGCTGATAAAATAGATGGACGTCGGCGTGGATAAAACACATACATCGTTATGGGGCCTAAAAAGCACTGACGAGTACCAACCTCGGTACTCGAGGGTTCCCTACCCTAACTACGAAGACATATAATCCTAGCTGTCAATTTTAAGTACTTAAAGATGGTACAGACACAAGCTGATATCTTTGAATTCAAAGGCTCAAGTGGACTACACAGTAGGAAACAATGGAGATTAAATCACATGTGATTCCTATAATGTGGTTCACTTGGACCTTCAATATAACTCATTTTTGGTATTATGTAATAAACGTAAGTATTAAAATATTTGAACGGCATGAATAAACCACATATATCACGGTAGCCCCACGTAGCCCATAACGGACCGTCCCATACCCAATTCACACCCAAATTGGGCACCCAATTCGGAAATGGTGGCTACTCCCCCTGCCACCATTATTTGGCCAGTGGTTGGTGCTCTGTGTGCCCCACCATGATGTATGTGTTTCATCCATGCCGTCCATCTATTTTCATAAATTATTTTATGGAATGAAAGAAAAACATGAGATATATCTCAATCTCAAGTGGACCACATTACAAGAAACAGTGTTGAATGAACAATGACCATTAAAAATGTTTTGGGGAGTATAAAAGTTTTGGATCAGCCTGATATTTTTTTTTCCATTGATCTGGGTCTTTATGACCTAATCAACAGATTGGATGTCAAATAAAAGTACAGTGGGCCTTAGGAGGATTTTAATGGTGAAGATCCAATCATTTTTGTTTTCTCGTGGTGTGGTCCATCTAAGATTTATATCCCTATGAATTTTTGTAACAAACCCTAAAATGATATGTAAAAATGGATGAACGGAGTGGATGAAACACATACATCATGGTGGGCCCACACAGCACCGACCATCAGCCACGTCAGTAGCCAAACCGTCTCCGCCCAAATCAAGCCCTAAATTGGCGAGAGCGCGCCCAAAACGTCCCAGCGAAAATCTGATTTTCACTTTCCCTCTCTCCGTTGCCCTATTCCCTTTCTCACTCGCCCGATCTCTGCTACTCCCTATTCCTCTCTCTCTCGATCTTCGTCCCGATCTCCTTTCCCCTTCTCTCTCAAGCCCTCCAAGCAGAGGAAGCAAAAGAAGAAAGTATAAGGTTCGTCTCTCTCTCTCTCTCTCTCTCTCTCTGTGTGTGTGTGTGTGTGCGCGCGTGTGGGGGTTCTCGGAGCTCTGTTCTGCTATTACAAATGATTTTTTGTTGGATTTCTGATATCTTCTGTAACATGGGTTTTACTCTCTTTCTTAGTATAGCAGTTGGAACTTTGAAAAAAACCATATTCCTCTGATTGTTGCAGACAGACGAAAAAAAGGAAAAGAAAAATGAGATGGATTATCCGAATTTCCGGTTTCTTGTTGCACACAAACACACACAAAAAGGAAAAAAAATATATTCAAATGGGTTCTCAAAAAGATGTTTCCTATTTGAAATTTTGGTTGGTTGAATTCAATTTAGCTGTGTTTGGATGCACACCTAAACCCTGAATTTGTAAAGATTGGACTGCTCTAGTCAACGTTCTGATTGAGATGTATGTATGTATGCATATGAAATGTAGGGATGTAAGTTGTCATGGTCATGTTGCAAAATCATTATTGACTCATTTCTTCTTGGAAATGAAGTGGAAATGAATAAATCCTCTCTCTACATGTGAAACTGTGGTCCTGTTCTCATCCAAACAATCTGGATATACATTGCATTGGCAATATTTCTACATGTAAAAGCCTGGTTTGGGTTGTACCAAAGGTCCAAAACGTGTTGTTCCTGAGTTTCACAAACAATCCAATTACCCTTGATTTTGTAGCTAACCAAACTTCAAGGAGAAAAATTAGGCTGATTTCATAGACAATCCAAGAATCTTTTTTTTTTTTGCTGAAAACGATTGCTATTTTTTGTTTACCCTGTTTGGATTGTAATTTAATCAACATATGAGGAATCTGTGGAAAAGAATTCTTTTTAAGTTTATGAAAACTTTCTGTATGTTGATTAATTTGTGCATATCTTCAGATTAACCTAGAGACAAAATTGTATACTTCTTTTACAGCAAAAATTAAATTTCTCAAATTCATAACATTGTCATCTTTTTGGCTGCCACATGACCGATAAATTGAGAAGAAGTTTTCTCGAGTATAATTCTTTTACAGGAAAAATTAAAGTTCTCAGATTCCTAAGCTAGTCATCTTTATTGACTGCCGCATGACTGAAAAATATGAGCGGAAGTTTTCTCCAGGTGTTTTTTTTTTGCATTAGAAGACTCACCAAATTCTAGTTATAAATGTAGTTGGAAAGAGGCTACGAGTGTGTGTATTCACCTAAAAAATAAAATAAAATAAAATATTACATCGAGTTGGCTGGTGGTAATCTTGGTGGGTTGCATTTGTTAGGTTTAGGTTTGGATGTCAAACACATATCATCAGGGAGGGCCCATGGTTTTGGATTCTTCACTTGTTAAAGAAAAATTAACAAAGACCATTTATGTAATTTTCTCCTTTAAAAGGCAGCTGAATTTTAGTTCTCTCAGGCACTATTTGGTAAAATCGAACCATGAGGAATTAACATTTTACCATATATCTTTCTGAGAAACTACCCTGGAGGTGCCTTTTAAGAATGAAAATTACAAAAGCTCACCCGGTATGTGTATAATATAACATCCCACCATCCAACATATGCATCCCATCATGATGATCACATGAACCAAAAATCGGTGATTATCAAAAATCGATGGGCCACTTTTTATTATAAAAAGTCGGATGGGCCACACTTGAATTTGTATGTTTTTGAGTTATGTATATTATTTTTTTGCATTAGCCTACTTTGTCATTGGATGTTATATTTTTTATTCACCTAATAATCATATTGGTGTACTTTTGTTGAATGGATTGGATGTTATACACATGAGGTCGAGCTGTATGGGCCCCACCATAATGTATGTTGAAAATCAACAGCATGAATTTGATGGGTCCTCTTTAGGTTATGAGATATCTAAAAATCAGCCGATGCAGAATTCGGTCAACAATATCGCTTAGAATCATGTGAAGACATGGCTAAAACATATAAAAGCACTTTGGGGTGACTTGAGTTTTGGATGCGAATGAAAATTGGTCTAGCCCACCATCCAACCGACATTTTTGCAACCAATTAATGTTTTGTATGTGTTGTACATCGAGTTGAATTGAGTCGAGCTGGCCTCAGATCGACTCGCCTCAACAGCTGGTGGCGACCTCGACTTAACTTGGCTCGGCTCACCCCGAGCTTAATTGGGTGGCTCGGCTCGAGACGGTCCAGCTCGGGCCAAGTGCGAGCCAAGATTGAGCCGAGATCGCCATTGAGACATTTCCACAAACACTTAAATCAGCAACTTCAAAATCCCACTGTTTTACAAACGTTGGAAATGGTTTTACATGTATTTTCTCAAACACCTTCCAAGTAACATTTAAAAAAAAAAAAAAAAAACAAAGTGAAAAGAGGTATTTGTTTCATGTACAAACATTCTTTGCCACCTTGCCACCAGCCAAACCTTTCTTGCCATTGGCCACATTTCGTTGAGTTTCAATTGTTTGAATAATGCTTATAGTACTTAAATCAGTCCACTTGGGACATGTGTTTACAATGCTTGAATCACCACTTGGACATGCGTTTACGATGATTAAATCACCCACTTTGGAACATGTGTTTATGATGCTTAAATCAATCAACTCGGATGTGTAGTAATGATGCCAAGATATTTGGCAACAACATGTGTTTATGATGCTTAACTGGAACGACCTGGATGTGTGCTAATGATGCTAAGATCAGCCCCCTAGAACATTTGCTTATAATGCTTAAATCAATTCACTTGAACATGTATGAATGATGCTTTACTTAGTTCACTTGAACAAGTGTGAATGATGCTCAACTTGGTTGTATACAAAAATGTGCGAATGATGCTTAACATGGTTCACTTGAACATGTGTGAATAATGCTTGACTTGGTTCACTTGAGCATGGGTGAATGGTGCGTCGGATGTAATTATAAGATTTGTAAGTTAGATAATTAGTTACTCGTTTGAGGATTTCTATGGGGCCATACATAGATATGGTGTGTTTTTGGTGGCATAGAAATCGCTCAAATTGTCCCATTTTGGACAGTTCAAGGTTAGATGGAAAGTATGCTTTCATACACTCTATTTATATGTTCATGCTTGATCCGTGGTCCATCTCTTCGTTTCTCTCTGGATATGTTTCTTTCGTTCCGTATCCAATGTCAAATATCTTTACATTGATTTAGATATTTGGCATCGGAATGTAACGTAAGATTAACTTATCTGGAGAGGCATGGGGAGATGCTGCCGGATTTTCAGCGTGAACGTTTAAATGGGAATATGAAAATATTACAATCTATCCAACCTTGATGAGTAACTAATTTAGGATTTAATTATATTGCCTTAGAATTAATGGAGCAGACCCGGATGTGCGTCGGAGCTATCCGGATGAGCGGGGGTCCCTGGAAGGTGGGAACCGTTATGACCATGATAAAGTCATTGTCCATTTCCTATGGACAAGATTGGAAGGGCCTGGCCATTTGGACAGCCGTATTTATGTATTTGCTCGAGATTAATGGAGCAGACCCGGATGTGCGTTGGAGCTATCCGGATGAGCGGGGGTCCCTGGAAGGTGGGAACCGCTGTTATGACAATGATGAAGCTGACCATTTCCTATGGACAGCATTGGAAGGGCCTGGCCATTTGGACAGGCCGTATTTATGTATTTGCTAGAGATTAATGGAGCAGACCCGGATGTGCGTCGGAGCTATCTGGATGAGCGGGGGTCCCTGGAAGGTGGGAACCGCTGTTATGACAATGATGAAGCTGTCCATTTCCTATGGACAGCATTGGAAGGGCCTAGCCATTTGGACAGGCCGTGTTTATGTCTGTATTTGCAGGTACCACACCCATAACCTAAACATATAACCCAACCTAAACCTATACTTATAATTTAATCCTATTCTCAAATCCCTCAACCTAACCTACACCTTAAATCTAAACCTATACCTAAACCTAAACCTATTCTCATCTCCCTACCCTAAGCCAAAGCCTAAACATGAAAACCCAAGCCTAAACTCGATCCAGAACCCCAACCCGATTTCCAATGCCTAAACCTTAACCTATTCTCAATTCCCAAAGCTATAACCTATAACCTTATCCTAAACCTAACCTAAACCTATAACCTTAACCTATGACCTAAACTTATAACCTTAACCTTATCCTTATCCTATAACCAAAACCTACACCTATTACCTAAACCTTAACCTATTCTCAAATCCCTAAACCTAAACCTACACCTAATCCCAATCTCAACTCCCTACCCTAAGCCTAAGCCTAAACATGAAAACCCAAGCCTAAACCCGATCCCGAACCCCAACCCGATTTCCAATGACTAAACCTTAACCTATTCTCAATTCCCAAAGCTATAACCTATAACCTTATCCTAAACCTAACCTAAACCTATAACCTTAACCTATGACCTAAACTTATAACCTTAACCTTATCCTTATCCAATAACCAAAACCTACACCTATTACCTAAACCTTAACCTATTCTCAAATCCCTAAACCTAAACCTACACCTAATCCCAATCTCATCTCCCTACCCTAAGCCAAAGCCTAAACATGAAAACCCAAGCCTAAACCCGATCCCGAACCCCAACCCGATTTCCAATGCCTAAACCTTAACCTATTCTCAATTCCCAAAGCTATAACCTATAACCTTATCCTAAACCTAACCTAAACCTATAACCTTAACCTATGACCTTAACCTATTCTCAAATCCCAAAGCTATAAGCTATAACCTTATCCTAAACCTAACCTAAACCTAAACCTATAACCTAAACCTATAACCTTAACCTATAACCTTAACCTATGACCTTAACCTATTCTCAAATCCCTAAACCTAAACCTACACCTAATCCCAATCTCAACTCCCTACCCCTAAGCCTAAGCCTAAACATGAAAACCCAAGCCTAAACCCGATCCCGAACCCCAACCCGATTTCCAATGCCTAAACCTTAACCTATTCTCAATTCCCCAAAGCTATAACCTATAACCTTATCCTAAACCTAACCTAAACCTATAACCTTAACCTATGACCTAAACTTATAACCTTAACCTTATCCTTATCCAATAACCAAAACCTACACCTATTACCTAAACCTTAACCTATTCTCAAATCCCTAAACCTAAACCTACACCTAATCCCAATCTCATCTCCCTACCCTAAGCCAAAGCCTAAACATGAAAACCCAAGCATAAACCCGATCCCGAACCCCAACCCGATTTCCAATGCCTAAACCTTAACCTATTCTCAATTCCCAAAGCTATAACCTATAACCTTATCCTAAACCTAACCTAAACCTATAACCTTAACCTATGACCTTAACCTATTCTCAAATCCCAAAGCTATAACCTATAACCTTATCCTAAACCTAACCTAAACCTATAACCTAAACCTATAACCTTAACCTATAACCTTAACCTATGACCTTAACCTATTCTCAAATCCCTAAACCTAAACCTACACCTAATCCCAATCTCAACTCCCTACCCTAAGCCTAAGCCTAAACATGAAAACCCAAGCCTAAACCCGATCCCGAACCCCAACCCATTTCCAATGCCTAAACCTTAACCTATTCTCAATTCCCAAAGCTATAACCTATAACCTTATCCTAAACCTAACCTAAACCTATAACCTTAACCTATGACCTAAACTTATAACCTTAACCTTATCCTTATCCAATAACCAAAACCTACACCTATTACCTAAACCTTAACCTATTCTCAAATCCCTAAACCTAAACCTACACCTAATCCCAATCTCATCTCCCTACCCTAAGCCAAAGCCTAAACATGAAAACCCAAGCCTAAACCCGATCCCGAACCCCAACCCGATTTCCAATGCCTAAACCTTAACCTATTCTCAATTCCCAAAGCTATAACCTATAACCTTATCCTAAACCTAACCTAAACCTATAACCTTAACCTATGACCTAAACTTATAACCTTAACCTTATCCTTATCCTATAGCCAAAACCTACACCTATTACCTAAACCTTAACCTATTCTCAAATCCCTAAACCTAAACCTACACCTAATCCCAATCTCAACTCCCTACCCTAAGCCTAAGCCTAAACATGAAAACCCAAGCCTAAACCCGATCCCGAACCCCAACCCGATTTCCAATGACTAAACCTTAACCTATTCTCAATTCCCAAAGCTATAACCTATAACCTTATCCTAAACCTAACCTAAACCTATAACCTTAACCTATGACCTAAACTTATAACCTTAACCTTATCCTTATCCAATAACCAAAACCTACACCTATTACCTAAACCTTTACCTATTCTCAAATCCCTAAACCTAAACCTACACCTAATCCCAATCTCATCTCCCTACCCTAAGCCAAAGCCTAAACATGAAAACCCAAGCCTAAACTTGAGTAATCCCGAACCCCAACCCGATTTCCAATGCCTAAACCTTAACCTATTCTCAATTCCCAAAGCTATAACCTATAACCTTATCGTAAACCTAACCTAAACCTATAACCTTAACCTATGACCTTAACCTATTCTCAAATCCCAAAGCTATAACCTATAACCTTATCCTAAACCTAACCTAAACCTATAACCTAAACCTATAACCTTAACCTATAACCTTAACCTATGACCTTAACCTATTTCTCAAATCCCTAAACCTAAACCTACACCTAATCCCAATCTCAACTCCCTACCCTAAGCCTAAGCCTAAACATGAAAACCCAAGCCTAAACCCGATCCCGAACCCCAACCCGATTTCCAATGCCTAAACCTTAACCTATTCTCAATTCCCAAAGCTATAACCTATAACCTTATCCTAAACCTAACCTAAACCTATAACCTTAACCTATGACCTAAACTTATAACCTTAACCTTATCCTTATCCAATAACCAAAACCTACACCTATTACCTAAACCTTAACCTATTCTCAAATCCCTAAACCTAAACCTACACCTAATCCCAATCTCATCTCCCTACCCTAAGCCAAAGCCTAAACATGAAAACCCAAGCCTAAACCCGATCCCGAACCCCAACCCGATTTCCAATGCCTAAACCTTAACCTATTCTCAATTCCCAAAGCTATAACCTATAACCTTATCCTAAACCTAACTTAAACCTATAACCTTAACCTATGACCTAAACTTAACCTTAACCTTATCCTTATCCTATAACCAAAACCTACACCTATTACCTAAACCTTAACCTATTCTCAAATCCCTAAACCTAAACCTACACCTAATCCCAATCTCAACTCCCTACCCTAAGCCTAAGCCTAAACATGAAAACCCAAGCCTAAACCCGATCCCGAACCCCAACCCGATTTCCAATGACTAAACCTTAACCTATTCTCAATTCCCAAAGGTATAACCTATAACCTTATCCTAAACCTAACCTAAACCTATAACCTTAACCTATGACCTAAACTTATAACCTTAACCTTATCCTTATCCAATAACCAAAACCTACACCTATTACCTAAACCTTAACCTATTCTCAAATCCCTAAACCTAAACCTACACCTAATCCCAATCTCATCTCCCTACCCTAAGCCAAAGCCTAAACATGAAAACCCAAGCCTAAACCCGATCCCGAACCCCAACCCGATTTCCAATGACTAAACCTTAACCTATTCTCAATTCCCAAAGCTATAACCAATAACCTTATCCTAAACCTAACCTAAACCTATAACCTTAACCTATGACCTAAACTTATAACCTTAACCTTATCCTTATCCAATAACCAAAACCTACACCTATTACCTAAACCTTAACCTATTCTCAAAATCCCTAAACCTAAACCTACACCTAATCCCAATCTCATCTCCCTACCCTAAGCCAAAGCCTAAACATGAAAACCCAAAGCCTAAACCTAAACATCCCGAACCCCAACCCGATTTCCAATGCCTAAACCTTAACCTATTCTCAATTCCCAAAGCTATAACCTATAACCTTATCCTAAACCTAACCTAAACCTATAACCTTAACCTATGACCTAAACTTATAACCTTAACCTTATCCTTACCTATTAAAAACCTACACCTATGACCTAAACCTAACCTATTCTCAAATCCCTAAACCTAAACCTACACCTAATCCAATCTCAATCCCTTTACCTAAGCCAAAGCCTAAACATGAAAACCCAAGCCTATCCCGAACCTTATCCTTTCAATGCCTAAACCTTAACCTATTCTCAATTCCCAAAGCTATAACCTAACCTAAACCTAACCTAAACCTATAACCTTAACCTATGACCTAAACCTTATAACCTTAACCTTATCCTTATCCTATACACCTATTACCTTAACCTATTCTCAAATCCCTAAACCTAAACCTACACCTAATCCCAATCTCAACTCCCTACCCTAAGCCTAAGCCTAAACATGAAAACCCAAGCCTAAACCCGATCCCGAACCCCAACCCGATTTCCAATGCCTAAACCTTAACCTATTCTCAATTCCCAAAGCTATAACCTATAACCTTATCCTAAACCTAACCTAAACCTATAACCTTAACCTATGACCTAAACTTATAACCTTAACCTTATCCTTATCCAATAACCAAAACCTACACCTATTACCTAAACCTTAACCTATTCTCAAATCCCTAAACCTAAACCTACACCTAATCCCAATCTCATCTCCCTACCCTAAGCCAAAGCCTAAACATGAAAACCCAAGCCTAAACCCGATCCCAACGAACCCCAACCCGATTTCCAATGCCTAAACCTTAACCTATTCTCAATTCCCAAAGCTATAACCTATAACCTTATCCTAAACCTAACCTAAACCTATAACCTTAACCTATGGCCTTAACCTGACCTTAACCTATTCTCAAATCCCAAAGCTATAACCTATAACCTTATCCTAAACCTAACCTAAACCTATAACCTAAACCTATAACCTTAACCTATAACCTTAACCTATGACCTTAACCTATTCTCAAATCCCTAAACCTAAACCTACACCTAATCCCAATCTCAACTCCCTACCCTAAGCCTAAGCCTAAACATGAAAACCCAAGCCTAAACCCGATCCCGAACCCCAACCCGATTTCCAATGCCTAAACCTTAACCTATTCTCAATTCCCAAAGCTATAACCTATAACCTTATCCTAAACCTAACCTAAACCTATAACCTTAACCTATGACCTAAACTTATAACCTTAACCTTATCCTTATCCAATAACCAAAACCTACACCTATTACCTAAACCTTAACCTATTCTCAAATCCCTAAACCTAAACCTACACCTAATCCCAATCTCATCTCCCTACCCTAAGCCAAAGCCTAAACATGAAAACCCAAGCCTAAACCCGATCCCGAACCCCAACCCGATTTCCAATGCCTAAACCTTAACCTATTCTCAATTCCCAAAGCTATAACCTATAACCTTATCCTAAACCTAACCTAAACCTATAACCTTAACCTATGACCTAAACTTATAACCTTAACCTTATCCTTATCCTATAGCCAAAACCTACACCTATTACCTAAACCTTAACCTATTCTCAAATCCCTAAACCTAAACCTACACCTAATCCCAATCTCAACTCCCTACCCTAAGCCTAAGCCTAAACATGAAAACCCAAGCCTAAACCCGATCCCGAACCCCAACCTGATTTCCAATGACTAAACCTTAACCTATTCTCAATTCCCAAAGCTATAACCTATAACCTTATCCTAAACCTAACCTAAACCTATAACCTTAACCTATGACCTAAACTTATAACCTTAACCTTATCCTTATCCAATAACCAAAACCTACACCTATTACCTAAACCTTTACCTATTCTCAAATCCCTAAACCTAAACCTACACCTAATCCCAATCTCATCTCCCTACCCTAAGCCAAAGCCTAAACGTGAAAACCCAAGCCTAAACTCGATCCCGAACCCCAACCCGATTTCCAATGCCTAAACCTTAACCTATTCTCAATTCCCAAAGCTATAACCTATAACCTTATCGTAAACCTAACCTAAACCTATAACCTTAACCTATGACCTTAACCTATTCTCAAATCCCAAAGCTATAACCTATAACCTTATCCTAAACCTAACCTAAACCTATAACCTAAACCTATAACCTTAACCTATAACCTTAACCTTATCCTAACTATACCTTAACCTATTCTCAAATCCCTAAACCTAAACCTACACCTAATCCCAATCTCAACTCCCTACCCTAAGCCTAAGCCTAAACATGAAAACCCAAGCCTAAACCCGATCCCAACCCCAACCCGATTTCCAATGCCTAAACCTTAACCTATTCTCAATTCCCAAAGCTATAACCTATAACCTTATCCTAAACCTAACCTAAACCTATAACCTTAACCTATGACCTAAACTTATAACCTTAACCTTATCCTTATCCAATAACCAAAACCTACACCTATTACCTAAACCTTAACCTATTCTCAAATCCCTAAACCTAAACCTACACCTAATCCCAATCTCAATCTCCCTACTACCCTAAGCCAAAGCCTAAACATGAAAACCCAAGCCTAAACCCGATCCCGAACCCCAACCCGATTTCCAATGCCTAAACCTTAACCTATTCTCAATTCCCAAAGCTATAACCTATAACCTTATCCTAAACCTAACCTAAACCTATAACCTTAACCTATGACCTAAACTTATAACCTTAACCTTATCCTTATCCTATAACCAAAACCTACACCTATTACCTAAACCTTAACCTATTCTCAAATCCCTAAACCTAAACCTACACCTAATCCCAATCTCAACTCTCCCTACCCTAAGCCTAAGCCTAAACATGAAAACCCAAGCCTAAACCCGATCCCGAACCCCAACCCGATTTCCAATGACTAAACCTTAACCTATTCTCAATTCCCAAAGCTATAACCTATAACCTTATCCTAAACCTAACCTAAACCTATAACCTTAACCTATGACCTAAACTTATAACCTTAACCTTATCCTTATCCAATAACCAAAACCTACACCTATTACCTAAACCTTACCTATTCTCAAATCCCTAAACCTAAACCTACACCTAATCCCAATCTCATCTCCCTACCCTAAGCCAAAGCCTAAACATGAAAACCCAAGCCTAAACCCGATCCCGAACCCCAACTGACCGATTTCCAATGACTAAACCTTAACCTATTCTCAATTCCCAAAGCTATAACCTATAACCTTATCCTAAACCTAACCTAAACCTATAACCTTAACCTATGACCTAAACTTATAACCTTAACCTTATCCTTATCCAATAACCAAAACCTACACCTATTACCTAAACCTTAACCTATTCTCAAATCCCTAAACCTAAACCTACACCTAATCCCAATCTCATCTCCCTACCCTAAGCCAAAGCCTAAACATGAAAACCCAAGCCTAAACCCGATCCCGAACCCCAACCCGATTTCCAATGCCTAAACCTTAACCTATTCTCAATTCCCAAAGCTATAACCTATAACCTTATCGTAAACCTAACCTAACCCTATAACCTTAACCTATGACCTTAACCTATTCTCAAATCCCAAAGCTATAACCTATAACCTTATCCTAAACCTAACCTAAATAACCTATAACCTAAACCTATAACCTTAACCTAACTAACCTTAACCTATGACCTTAACCTATTCTCAAATCCCTAAAATCCTAAACCTACCTACACTAATCCCAATCTCAACTCCACCTACCTAAGCCTAAGCCTAAACATGAAAACCCAAGCTAAACCCGATCCCGAACCCCAACCCGATTTCCAATGCCTAAACCTTAACCTATTCTCAATTCCCAAAGCTATAACCTATAACCTTATCCTAAACCTAACCTAAACCTATAACCTTAACCTATGACCTAAACTTATAACCTTAACCTTATCCTTATCCAATAACCAAAACCTACACCTATTACCTAAACCTTAACCTATTCTCAAATCCCTAAACCTAAACCTACACCTAATCCCAATCTCATCTCCCTACCCTAAGCCAAAGCCTAAACATGAAAACCCAAGCCTAAACCCGATCCCGAACCCCAACCCGATTTCCAATGCCTAAACCTTAACCTATTCTCAATTCCCAAAGCTATAACCTATAACCTTATCCTAAACCTAACCTAAACCTATAACCTTAACCTATGACCTAAACTTATAACCTTAACCTTATCCTTATCCAATAACCAAAACCTACACCTATTACCTAAACCTTAACCTATTCTCAAATCCCTAAACCTAAACCTACACCTAATCCCAATCTCATCTCCCTACCCTAAGCCAAAGCCTAAACATGAAAACCCAAGCCTAAACCCGATCCCGAACCCCAACCCGATTTCCAATGACTAAACCTTAACCTATTCTCAATTCCCAAAGCTATAACCAATAACCTTATCCTAAACCTAACCTAAACCTATAACCTTAACCTATGACCTAAACTTATAACCTTAACCTTATCCTTATCCAATAACCAAAACCTACACCTATTACCTAAACCTTAACCTATTCTCAAATCCCTAAACCTAAACCTACACCTAATCCCAATCTCATCTCCCTACCCTAAGCCAAAGCCTAAACATGAAAACCCAAGCCTAAACCCCGATCCCGAACCCCAACCCGATTTCCAATGCCTAAACCTTAACCTATTCTCAATTCCCAAAGCTATAACCTATAACCTTATCGTAAACCTAACCTAAACCTATAACCTTAACCTATGACCTTAACCTATTCTCAAATCCCAAAGCTATAACCTATAACCTTATCCTAAACCTAACCTAAACCTATAACCTAAACCTATAACCTTAACCTATAACCTTAACCTATGACCTTAACCTATTCTCAAATCCCTAAACCTAAACCTACACCTAATCCCAATCCTAATTCAACTCCCTACCCTAAGCCTAAGCCTAAACATGAAAACCCAAGCCTAAACCCGATCCCGAACCCCAACCCGATTTCCAATGCCTAAACCTTAACCTATTCTCAATTCTCAAAGCTATAACCTATAACCTTATCCTAAACCTAACCTAAACCTATAACCTTAACCTATGACCTAAACTTATAACCTTAACCTTATCCTTATCCAATAACCAAAACCTACACCTATTACCTAAACCTTAACCTATTCTCAAATCCCTAAACCTAAACCTACACCTAATCCCAATCTCATCTCCCTACCCTAATCCAAAGCCTAAACATGAAAACCCAAGCCTAAACCCGATCCCGAACCCCAACCCGATTTCCAATGACTAAACCTTAACCTATTCTCAATTCCCAAAGCTATAACCTATAACCTTATCCTAAACCTAACCTATACCTATAACCTTAACCTATGACCTAAACTTATAACCTTAACCTTATCCTTATCCAATAACCAAAACCTACACCTATTACCTAAACCTTAACCTATTCTCAAATCCCTAAACCTAAACCTACACCTAATCCCAATCTCATCTCCCTACCCTAAGCCAAAGCCTAAACATGAAAACCCAAGCCTAAACCCGATCCCGAACCCCAACCCGATTTCCAATGCCTAAACCTTAACCTATTCTCAATTCCCAAAGCTATAACCTATAACCTTATCGTAAACCTAACCTATACCTATAACCTTAACCTCTGACCTTAACCTATTCTCAAATCCCAAAGCTATAACCTATAACCTTATCCTAAACCTAACCTAAACCTATAACCTAAACCTATAACCTTAACCTATAACCTTAACCTATGACCTTAACCTATTCTCAAATCCCTAAACCTAAACCTACACCTAATCCCAATCTCAACTCCATACCTTAAGCCTAAGCCTAAACATGAAAACCCAACCCGATTTCCAATGCCTAAACCTTAACCTATTCTCAATTCCCAAAGCTATAACCTATAACCTTATCCTAAACCTAACCTAAACCTATAACCTTAACCTATGACCTAAACTTATAACCTTAACCTTATCCTTATCCAATAACCAAAACCTACACCTATTACCTAAACCTTAACCTATTCTCAAATCCTAAACCTAAACCTACACCTAATCCCAATCTCATCTCCCTACCCTAAGCCAAAGCCTAAACATGAAAACCCAAGCCTAAACCCGATCCCGAACCCCAACCCGATTTCCAATGCCTAAACCTTAACCTATTCTCAATTCCCAAAGCTATAACCTATAACCTTATCCTAAACCTAACCTAAACCTATAACCTTAACCTATGACCTAAACTTATAACCTTAACCTTATCCTTATCCAATAACCAAAACCTACACCTATTACCTAAACCTTAACCTATTCTCAAATCCCTAAACCTATACCTACACCTAATCCCAATCTCATCTCCCTACCCTAAGCCAAAGCCTAAACATGAAAACCCAAGCCTAAACCCGATCCCGAACCCCAACCCGATTTCCAATGCCTAAACCTTAACCTATTCTCAATTCCCAAAGCTATAACCTATAACCTTATCGTAAACCTAACCTAAACCTATAACCTTAACCTATGACCTTAACCTATTCTCAAATCCCAAAGCTATAACCTATAACCTTATCCTAAACCTAACCTAAACCTATAACCTAAACCTATAACCTTAACCTATGACCTTAACCTATTCTCAAATCCCTAAACCTAAACCTACACCTAATCCCAATCTCATCTCCCTACCCTAAGCCAAAGCCTAAACATGAAAACCCAAGCCTAAACCCGATCCCGAACCCCAACCCGATTTCCAATGCCTAAACCTTAACCTATTCTCAATTCCCAAAGCTATAACCTATAACCTTATCCTAAACCTAACCTAAACCTATAACCTTAACCTATGACCTAAACTTATAACCTTAACCTTATCCTTATCCAATAACCAAAACCTACACCTATTACCTAAACCTTAACCTATTCTCAAATCCCTAAACCTAAACCTACACCTAATCCCAATCTCATCTCCCTACCCTAAGCCAAAGCCTAAACATGAAAACCCAAGCCTAAACTCCGATCCCGAACCCCAACCCGATTTCCAATGCCTAAACCTTAACCTATTCTCAATTCCCAAAGCTATAACCTATAACCTTATCCTAAACCTAACCTAAACTTATAACCTTAACCTTTTCCTAAAACCAAAAGTAAAACCTATAACCTAAACCTACACCTATTACCTAAACAAGAACCTATTCTCAAATCCCTAAACCTAAACCTACACCTAATCCCAATCTCAACTCCCTACCCTAAAACTACGCTTAAACTTGAAAACCAAAATCTAAACCCGATCCCGAACCCTAACCCGATTCCCTAAACCTAAACATAAACCAATTCTTAATTGCATGAACTTATACCTTATAACCTAAACCTAAACCTTGAACCCTAAACTAAACTTAAACCCGATCCCAAACTCGAACCCGAACCTAAATCTCTAAACCTACTTCAAAATCCCTGAAACCTAAACCTATATATTTTAAACCCTAACCTAACCCTATAACCCATAACCTATAACCTATAACCTATAACCTAAACACAAATCCCTAAACCTTAACCTATAATGCAACCTAAACCTATACTTAAAACCTAAAACTATTCTCAAATCCCAAAATCTATAACTTTGAACCTAACCTTTCCCTAAACCTATAACGGAAGAGAACCTAACCTTTCCCTAAACCTATAACCTACACTTATAACCTAAACCTATACCTTAACCTTAACCTATAACCCATACTTGCAACCTTAACCTAAACTTGTAACCTTAACCTAAACTTAATTCTCTAAAACTAAACCTATAACCTAAACTATACCTATTATCATATCCTAAACATATAATATAACCTAAACCTATAACTTAGCATAATCTTAAAGCTATTTCCATAAACTGACTGTAGTCTTTTCATTGTAGACATGGATAAGAGTTGGATGCGAGCTAAGAACAGGTTTGACCCAGAGTATAAACAAGGGGTTGAAGAGTTCATGGAATTTGCACGAAATCGGGCAGATTCAAGGAATAAGATTAGGTGTCCATGTCGAAAATGCAAGAACATAATATTTAAGACTTTAGACAAAGTAGAGGACGATTTGTTCATAGTTGGGATTGACCAGGGTTACACTTGGTGGATCTATCATGGTGAAGATATGACCCATAAAGTTGAGCCCATGAAGTCATTCTTGATCCAATTGTCTTGGGATGATGAGGATGAAGACGTTGACGAAATGCAAGATATCATAGGGGATGTGTTTAGGGGAACAACTGCGATCTTGATTTTGTAGCGACAAGCGGTGCCAAGATATTCCTCCAATGGGTGATGTCGAATCAGAAAAGTTTAGTAAGTTGTTGAGGGATGCGCAACGTCCACTTTATCCGGGGTGTAAGAACTTCTCCAAGTTGAATTTTCTTATAAAGTTACTTCATTTGAAGACAATAAATCGTTGGAGTAACAAATCGTTCAACATGTTGCTAGAGTTGTTGAAAGAAGCATTGCCGGACGGTGAGACATTGCCTAAGTCCCATTACGAGGCAAAATCCTTGATGCGAGACTTGGGCCTTGGATATGAACTCATACATGCATGTATAAATGATTGTTTATTATATCGGAAAGAGCATAAGGATGCTGAAGAGTGTCAAGAATGTGGAGAGTCTAGGTGGAAGTATGGCAAATCCAGGGATAAGAACATCCCGCAAAAGGTGTTAAGGTACTTCCCATTGAAACCAAGATTGCAAAGATTGTTTATGTCTCGTAAGACAGTGAAGATATGAGGTGGCATAAGGAGAAACGCGTTCATGATGATAGTACACTGAGGCACCCTGCGGACTCTGAAGCCTGGCAAAATTTTGACAAGCAACATGACTGGTTTGCAGAGGATTCTCGCAATGTTCGACTAGGTCTTGCAAGTAATGGTTTTAATCCATTTGGTAATATGAGTAGCTTGTACAGTATGTGGCCAGTGGTACTTATGCCCTACAATTTACCTCCTTGGTTGTGTATGAAGGAGTCATTTTTCATGATGTCATTGCTTATTCATAGACCCAGGTCACCTAGGAATGACATTGATGTGTACTACGACCGTTAGTAGATGAGTTAAACCAGGTTGTGGAGTCAAGGTGTACACACGTATGATACATTTGCGGAGACGGACATTTCGATTGCATGCAGCGGTCTTGTGGACAATAAATGACTTTCCCGCATATGGAAATTTATCTAGGTGGAGCACGAAGGGCAAGTTGGCTTGTCCTACATATGGTATTGAGACTTGTTCATTGTCATTGAAGCATGGTAGAAAAACATGTTATATGGGCCATCGTCGCTTCCTTCCTGAGCGATCATAGTTAGGCGTGGAAGACGATGATCTTTGATGGCAAACAAGATCATAGGCTACCCCGAAAGAGCTATCTGGAGAAGATGTGATGCAACAAGCGAGTAACATTGGAGAAGTTAGATTTGGTAAGGCATCGCACTTGAAGAAGAGGAAACGTCAAGATATTAGACTATAAGCGGAGGAAGAAGAGCATCTTTTTTGAGTTGCCTTATTGGAGTGATCCGAAATTGCGACACAACTTGGATGTCATGCATATTGAGAAAAATATATGTGACAATGTCTTCGGAACAGTGATGAACATAGAAAAGAAAACAAAAGACAGTTTCAAGGCTCGATTGGATTTACAAGAAGTGGGTTTAAGGAAAGAGTTACACTTGCAACCACATGGAAATTCGTATACTATACCAAAGACCCGCTACACGTTGACCAAACTAGAGAGAAAGCGTTTATGTGAATGGTTGAGATCGGTGAAGTTTCCCGATGGGTATGCGTCAAACATATCTCGGCGCGTAAACGTTACGGATTGTAAGGTAACAGGGAATGAAAAGTCATGATTGTCACGTCCTTCTGCAACGCCCTCTTTGCGGGTTGCGATTCGTGGATTCCGAGTAAGGATATCAGTGCGACGCTGATTGAGCTGGGGATATTCTTTAAGGATTTGTGTTCAAAATCGTTGAATGTGGATGTTATTAAAAGACTGGAGAGAGACATTGCTATAATCCTTTACAAACTTGAAAGAATATTTCCACCTGCATTTTTCGATGTCATGGTACACCTAGCGATTCATTTACCGCACAAGGCGAAGCTTGCAGGCCCAGTACAATATCGTTGGATGTATCCGATCGAAAGGTGGTAGAACCTATTGATTTTTTTTTTTTTTATTCCATAAACTGCATATATTCATGTTTTCATACGTATAATACAGTGGTTTTGTGTACAGATACCTTCACACACTCAAACAATTTGTGAGGAATAAGGCATGGCCGGAGGGTCGATAGCTGAAGCGTACATTGATAATGAGTGCCTTACATTTTGCTCCATGTATCTTCGTGGCATAGAGACTAGATTCAACCAAGAAGATCGGAATGCCGATGAAGGGCAGGAGGATGAACAAGGACTCATATCTATATTTGCACAAAACGTTCGTCCTTTAGGATCCCCGACGTTTCAGGATATGGATCTTGGGGATCTAGCAAAGGCGCGATGGTATGTGTTGCACAATTGTGAAGAAATAGAGTCATACTTGGAGTAAGTCTTCCCTCGATTATTGTAATTCCTACATATGATGATCTTAATATTTCTTGCTGACGACGTGCCATTTATGTGTAGTGAACACATAAACGAGATGAAGTCCAAATTCCCCACAAATTATGATCGGATGCATCAGGATTAGTTTCCAGAATGGTTCGCCGAACGTGTAAGATTTCAAATTGTATCTCACCACACTTAGAATTTCCGTTGTATTGCACATTATTTCAACCTAAGAAAATCACTAAACAATTATATTTTGTACATGATAATAAATAAAGACGTTGCGCACAAGCAACTCTGCAGATGTGTCCGATGAACTATACTCATTGGTGTGTGGCCCTGATAGACGTGTATTTAGATATACAGGTTGTATTGTAAATGGGATTCGGTTCCACACTGAAGAACGTGAGAAGAACAGGACCACGCAAAATAGTGGGGTAGTTGTAAAAGGACAAATGAGGGGGATGAAATTGACTTTTATGGCATTTTGACTGATATTATTGAGCTGAGTTATTGTAAGAGAAAGCGGGTGTACTTATTTAGATGTGATTGGTGGGACATTGAAAATAAGAAGTTGGGAATACAGACTGACAACTACTTTACGAGCGTAAATTTATCTCGAAAGTGGTTTAAGGACGACCCATTTGTCCTCGCCAAATCAAGCTGAACAAGTATTTTACCTCGCTGACACTAAGTTAGGCGGCTCTTGTACGTGGTGCAAAAATAAAGCCTAGGACGTATTTGACGTTCCGTGCACGTGTTGAAGATAGCGAGGACGGGGGAAATGACACGTATAGGGTTGAACAAGCATATCAAGAAGACATGCCATCTAGGGATACAGGGACTGATTCAAGTATTGATATTGATGTGGTGCAATTAGACAGAGATGATGTGCCACCTGATCATGTTGATGCCTTATTAATACAAGACATTGTTAGAGATGATACAGGTTTCATTGATGACAACGTTGAAGACTATGAGGAGGAAATACTAATCAGCGATAGTGATGGTGAAGAAGAAATAGCCCTAAGCGATAGTGATATAGACGACGATTATTAAATGTACACATGATTTACATGTCATTTTTTGTAACGACCTGAAAAATTCCGTACATTGGGTCGAGTACCACCTCGACCAGAAATCACATAGGATTAAATCCTTTAGAAATTTAACAAAGTTAACTAAGTACTAAATTCAATTAAATATGAAATCCGTTAGGATCGCTTTAAATACGATCTGCAAGACCCAAAACTTGCAGAATCATTGACGCTAGGTTACCCTAAAGTTTAGAACCAAACTCATTCCCCGTCATTCTCGGGAATGAAACGAAACTTTCGTATTAGGTCTAGATCGCACCTCGGGATTCGATTAACCCGAAGTTAAGGAACTAGGACCGCCCCCGGGCTTAACAATCATCTCAAAATCGGCCTTATCCAGATATTCCACGGCCATTCGTTTCGAATCGGAGCAAGGTAGTGTGAAAAACACTATTCACAAGCCGAAATAAATATCTGGAATAGTGATCGGCATCGTTTGTTGACGCGTCAGTATTAAGCAACCTGACCGTCGAAATCAGACCAAATTACACCCTCGGATTAAGAAAAATTTCAGGAACATTTACATGTACTCGGAATTTCTGATCGTGGCCCACTGACCGTCGAACTGAAAGTGGTCCTCCACGTGCGATCTACGTATCCGAAAATGTCAAAAACGTAATCCCACGTAGATCCATTGGTGGTGAGCTTAAGTCTGACGTTTGGTTCAAAGAGGGCTACCAGAACTCCCCTTTTGAGCTGGAAAAGCGTCAAAAATCTCATATAAGCAGTACCCCATGAACCTAAGTCTATTTCCGTAATGTTTGAGGCTATAAAGGGGCTTAGAGCAGCCCTCTCACAGCCATACAATTTAGGGAGAAACCCTAGAGGGAGAGAGAGAAAAGAGAGGAAAGACTTGGAGATCGTTGTCGATCTTCCTCCTCTTCTTTGGCTTGCTACACGGCCTACATCTCTCTCGATCTAGACGCTTTCCCGGTGTTTTCCGCCTCATTTGAAGGTAAGAAAACCTAACCCTAGGTCGATTTGCGGTGGAATCGAGGTGGGATGTATCTGACTAACTAGCAGTTCCGCTTTTAGGCTAGAAATCGCCGTAGACGGAAGATCTATCACCCTTCTTGGCTGATTCGTTCCGTTTTCAAAGGCAAAGGTGAGGACTTTAAGCTTATAAGTTACGGTTTTCAACGCTTTCAATGTCGGATAATGGTAGATTCATGATCGCTTGCAATTGCACATGTACAAAGTGCTTTCGTTTCTGTTTTGATTAAGCGGTGTGAAATATGGAATTTCACATATTCTAGGTATACGTATAAATACCGATACGTATTTTCTTGGATAAATGTTTGACATGTTTATTTAATGTATGATTATATGCTATATGAATAAAATACTAGTTTGGCGAAAGAATCGCTAAAATATATGTTCCTTTGTAAATGTCTTGGTATGTTGAAAATACGTATTGTAGAAATACCGTATACGTATTTCTTTTGGAATAATGTTTGTCATATGTATTTAATGTATGATTATACAATACATGATTAAAATACTAGCTTGGCGAAAAGAATCACTGAAATCTATCTTCCTTTGTAAACACTATGTATGTCGAAATTGGGTATACGTGGAAGTACCCTATACGTATAAAATTCGCCGATGTGTTTGCTATGTTTATTTGCTGTATGAATATGTTGTATATGTATAAAATACTAGCTCGGTAACGGGACAACCCTAGTACACCCTTCTCTAGCATACGTCATGTATGTTGAAGTAGTGTATTCCAAGTGTTGGTGAAATCACTTGCGAGTGTAAGTGTTTAAGTGTTAGAACCTTAGTTAGGTGCTGAGATGGGATTCTCCGCTACCTTAGAGTCACATATGACACTCTCCATGTGGTTGTTCACTCTAACCACTCACCTATGAACTCTAGGTATTTGTGTCCCTATGTGTATAGTGCTTTATAACATGCTTCGTAACATGCTTGATAACATGCTTTACAACATGCCTTATAAAATGCTTTACTTCATGCTTTATAATACATGCTTTGCCCTATGCTTTACTTCATGTTTCACAACTGACTGAGCTTGGGACTATGTTCGTAGTCCGGCATCGATGATCGACTTGAAGACGTGGTTGGGGTTTCGTTCACCACGCACGATGTGTTGGTGAACCCGAGTCGTGCTTCGGTTGGCGATAGTGGTTGGCCACACGAGGTGCTTCTGCGCCTCATATCGCCCAACTTGTTGTGCGCTCGAGCTAGCCGAACATATTAAGTAAACCGCATGCCTTATGTATGTTCACCATGTTTGGTCGCTAATGCTTGAACCTAGGGTACCAAACTTACCAGTGAAAAATCCCGTTAACCATGGTACCTCGATCCGCTAAGACTCATGAGCCGGGCATGGTGGTATGGGACACCGTGGTCGGCCGTCGGCCTCTGGCCCGGGCTACGTGCCTCCCGTAGTGACCCGGTGAGCAACTTTACTCGTGAGCCGATTATGGTGGTATGGGACACTATATTCGTGTGCTGTCGGCCTACATTGATAAGGTGATGGGGAGTGGTGCGGTCTTTGTGTGTACGGCCACAGCGACCCTTTATAGTGACCGCGAGCATACTCGAAGTTGCGGCGTGCCTTAGGGTTCGCCGCGATATATAGAGTATGAACTAGGCTGTTTACGTATAGTTGTATCGTGATGAATCGTTTAAGGGGTGATGGGGAGTGGTGCAACCTTTGTGCGTAACGACCACGACAGCCTCTGCGGTGACCTAGAAAACACACCATCGTCGATATTAACTAGGGTGACGACCCTAGATTGGATCATGTTTGGATATGATACAGGGAGGTACCTTAGTTTCCCAATCCTGCTTTGTTTGAAATGAATTAATTAAAAACTTCGGTAATCATACTCATCATGCATCGCATGTGCACGAAGATGTGGAGCACTTGTGGGATGTAAGCATGCGCGAACGTGAGATGGTGTCGCTTGAGGGAGTACGTCGGAGAGGGCATCCATCATAATCTGCATTCATACTTGCATTAATCGAGTAACTAGGAGTGTTTGATTTATTGCTTTATCATTCTTGCTTGATTGTATTGGTAACATGATAACTTATATCTTCTTGTTCCACTTGAGTTAGCTACTCACTCCCACGTTACGGGACGGTGTTGCGCACACCAACCGGACTGTCTCGGGTTTAGGCGATCCGACTATTCTGGAGCGAGCCGGTCTGACGAGGACCAGGAGGAGTTCTCGTATATCTGCGGTTATTTGGCGGCTTCGACTAAGGCTGCTTGGGGCGATGGGATTCTGAGATTGTATTTAGTTATTTTGACATTTTGTTTATTACACAGACATGTATATTATGACTCAGAAGGATTCATACTCTGGATAATGAATCATTTATTTTGTTTCTTTACATACATATATACACAGTCAGTCTTCCGCTTGCTTTTATACAACGGATCTGGAGTATGAATTACTGCTTTGGTATAATCTCATTCATGTTTACTGCTCTAACACAGACAACATTCAAATATCATTAAATATGTTGCATGAGTGATGCGTTGGAACTCGGGAGTTGAGTTACACTCGACCCCCGATTTTCAGGGCGTTACAAGTTGGTATCAGAGCATGATTTGATTAAACCGGACCTGAGTTATGTCCCCACTACATACGCTGACGCATTACACTTAGGAGGGTGCGCAAAATATAGCAACAGTCTTAGGGTCTCCCGATTTCGCCGTTCGGCGAAGTTCGCTGCACACGGACAGTTTGATCGAGTGCGTACTCGATCCCGACCACACTTATGGACCCCAAGTCACTCCTAGACCGTCTATTGACGTGTCCAGGTCTGGTTTACCAAAAATAAGTCGTTAAAAATCAGGAAAAACCAGATTATGTCAGAACTTTGCCGGAACTGACCGTTTTGGCACAAAACTGAGTCCATGGGCCCCCACGACTAATCCGTTAACATTTTGGACCAAGACAGGGTGCATTTGGCACCCTGGGAGTCTGATGAATAGGGCCAGACCGCGGCGGCGCGGTTCCGGCCAAGCCCGACCGCGGCGGCGCCGAGGCACCGGCGGCGGACCGCGCCCCCGTTCACTTTCCGGTGAATTTTCCAGCGTGGGGTGGGTCGGTTCAGTCCCCCCTACCCCATGGCACGTGCCATTTTGGCATTTGATTAGTTTTTTTTGGGCTGAAACACCCATTTCTCTCATTTCCCCTCTTTTCACCCACCACCACCTCCATTTTCGATTTTGCTGGAAACCCATCCCTCCAAACCTCCAATCCCTCCATTTCCTTCCATAACTCACGCACCCCTACCTCCTACAACAGCCCTAGCCTCTCCCTTTCCCCATTTCCACAAGTTGGAGCTCTCATAACCCTCCTTGGAGCTCAAAATCGGGTAATCTACTAACCCATCCCATTTTCTTCTTGTTTCTTCTTCATTTCCTACCTCTAGAGCTTCTTCCACACCTGTTGGATTGTTGATTGTGGAAGATAAAAGAGGTCAGCCCTTTGTTCCCCCATTTTGGAAAATTTCCATGGCCCTCCTTGGTGTGGTGGCCACCATTTTCTCCATTTCCTCCATCCTATCTCTCATGGGAAAGAGGAAAACCGCGGCCGACGACGCCGGCCCAAGTAGGCCAGCCCATACCCGAAGAAGATCCGACGCTGGGGCCGGCACAAGCACCGTGCGGGAGTTTAGGTCGAAGCGAGACCTGGATCCTGACCACCCCGCCAGGAATGCTTATCCAATAGGCATGGAATATGGGCGCTTCGCGGGCCGCAAGGTTGTGTTTGAAGCTCATGTGGATGAGAGGATGTTTGGTCTACACCCGATGATGGACCACTTGGTGGATATCGGGTGGAATCATATTTTTGAAGGCGAGTCCCCCGCATGTGAGCACACGGTTCGTGCCTTCTACGCTCACATCATAGACTCATCAGTAGAGCCTCTTCAGTTTACTGTCTCTGTGAGGGGCAGAAGGTGCACAATCACTGTGGATGAGGTGGCTCGAATCACGAAGATTCCGCTTGGTCAAGTGCATCCTAGTGATGACTTCTCTAGAACTGCGCGGGAAAGGGATCGCCGCACGCGATTTCTCTGTGGTCGCCGGGTTACTTGGAAGCGAGCAAATTGTATTGCGGCGACAAAGATGTCTGAAGACTTCCATTTGCTCCATCACATCTTCACATACAATGTATACCCACGGTGGGGTAACCTACGGAATGTACTAGGGTGATGGTGGACTTTCACAAGATGGGACACTTTGGGAAAACATATGCACGCCCACATTCATCCTATCCCGGATAGTTAATGTTGTTCGGTCTGCTAGGAACGATCTTTCGCTCCCATTTGGCCGACGATCCGGGATGGCTCGTGATGTAGGCTCTGATTGAATATGGAGGATCTTGCACTTAGGTCAGAATCATAAATGAAGCGACACTCGGGAATATGAAGATCGGCCCCAACGGCAAGCCCGACTCGGCGAGTCGGAGATGAGTCGGATAGTGCCGGTGAGGAGAGTGTTGACCTCCGGGCCGAGAGCGATGAGGAACGCGGTGATGACATACGGGAGGAAGAACACGAGGCTCGGGACACGAGGAGAGTTCACCCCTGCGGCCCGGGGCGGGGTGTGGATCGAGATGTATCGATGCGCGATTTGCCGTCTTGAGGTGAGGCAAGCCGCCTGCGACAGAGGTTGGACAAGTTCGGTTTGAGATTGGACAAGTTCGGTGAGATTGGTCAAGTTCGAACTAAACTTGAAGAGAATGAAGCCTACATGAAGAAGAATTTCAAGAAGATGTCCCGTACGTTGAAGGCCATCTGTGCTTTGTGCGCGAGGATAAGAATGCTCCTCCTCCACCGCCTACTTCGGATGCTTAGTCATCCGTGTTGTTGTATGTTGTGTTTGCTTTGGTTACCGCGATAGGCGGTTTGTGTTTTCGTTCAGATGATGTATTAGGTAGTAGAATGTTAGTGTTTGATGTGTGGATGTATTGGCTATATTGTAGTTTCCGTCATGATTCATGTAAACTCTGTAGTTCATGTATTATGACAATTTTGAGTTAATGAAAAGCATATAGCCTCTTTTGTTTGATGATGTGTGGAATGCTTAAGTGCTTTATGGAGTGTATTATCTTTGTATCTCACAAATCTTTGTACCATGTTGTATAGGGCATGCTTGCGACAAGATACGCGTGAGCACCGCACATCTCCTTTTGACGGCTCCATGGACCGAGACACCTTCTAGTAGTAGTGGTCCTACGGACCGTGGGTTGGATCCGATCGGCCCCTGCTGGTCCCACTGCGGCGGGTTGCCACCATACACGCCCCGGTCGTGAGCGATTCAGGCCATCATCGTCTGCAAGCATCATGACCCCCGGTGCACTCCGCCGGCCCGATAGGTTTGAGCGGTGATGATGATGATCGCATCGGCGGCGGTGCGACGGCGGCGGATGCGAAAGCGGCCGGCGGCGAGATACGGCACGGCAGGCACTCGGCGGCTTATGGCCACTATCGCTGAGGCCTTGTCCCGTGGTGGTAGTGCGACTCCACCTACTACTCCTGCTTGTCCTGCCGGGCACCCTGAGCCTCCTGCTCAGTGTGAGGATGTGCCCTTGCCTCCACCCATGGTGCCTCCTACTGGAAATGTCGGCACGCGCGGTCTACTCGAGCGGTTTCAGCGCTTGAGGCCTCCTTCGTTCATGGGCACTCATAGGCCCGAGGAGGCAGAGTTTTGGCTTGACCGCATCTCGAAGATGCTTCGGATGCTGCATTGCTCAGAGGCAGAGCAGGTAGAGCTGGCCGCCTTCATGTTTGAGAGGGAGGCGAGTTTATGGTGGGACAGTGTGTTGCGGTCTGTCGCAGCGGACTACGTATGGACCTAGGAGGCGTTTGAGTTCCGGTTCCATGAGAAATACTACCCGCCGACTTACCGACATGAGCGGGAGGACGAGTTTCTACACCTCAGGCAGGGAGGCATGACTATTACAGAGTACGAGCACCGCTTCACCGAGTTGGGCCGCTTTGTCCCGACTATACTAGTGGACGAGCGAGATGCGGATCGTCGATTTTCATTGGGCTTGCGGCCAGGAGATACGGTCGAAGATATCTTTGCCTCACTATACCCACATATGCGACCTTGGTTCACATGTCTATGACGGAGAGCAGGATGTGGGCCGGTTGGCCGATCACGTGGCACTATGGTTGCGAGGCCACGGCGGGAGATACGAAGCGAGGCCTATTTTAGGCAAGAGGCCTCGTGTTGACTCGCCTCCCAGGATCGCGGCGCCGGGGGCTCGGCGAGGCGCCCTATGTGTGACTTTGCACATCTTGCGGAAACAGGGTCATCTTATCGGGAGTTGCTTCGCGCGGATGAAGGGCAGGTGGGTTCTCTCGCCACGGATGATGGGCCGTTCTCGCCCACAGCCATATCGGCTCCACCGCTACGACGGCTCCCGCACATCCTTCCTTCCGACCTCCTGTGCGGCCGCCTTCGGGCCGCCACGGCGCCCTTGGCTACTCGGCCGAACCGCGGCGGGCACGCGTTCATACTCTTGTAGGCCGAGGCGCACCGAGACGTCGATTTCGGCTCCGACGGCCTTCGAGGGTACGGCTTTTATTCGCGACACTCCGTCTCTTTATTGGTGGACACTGGGTCCACTACTTCTATTATTTCTTGTGGGCGGTGAAGCGCCTATCTTTGCATACGATTCCCACTAAGGGAATGAGACTCACTACGGCTCTGGGACCATTCGGATGTCACACGATTATGCGAGGGTTGCTCGGTAGTTTTGGGTAGCAGCACAGTGCTCGTCGACCTTATTGTTGCTCCGCTATGGCACTACGACGTTATACTTGGCATGGATTGGCTCACCAGGATGAGGGCGGAGGTAGATTGCGACACTCGGATCGTGACGGCCTATGGACCTGACGGTACAGCTTTCACGTTCCCGGTGCAGGTCAGTTGGCCCTGTCGAGTTGATTGTTATGCTGCTTTGCTTGTGCCGACTGATGGTCCGACAACGTAGATAGTACGCCGGTGGTTCGAGACTTTGCGGCGTGTTTGAGACTATCCGGGTTTACCTCCTCGGCGTGAGATTGATTTTACGATAGATCTTACGCTGGTGCGACGCCCATCTCGTTGCCTACGTATCGTATGCCTCCATGTGAGATGGAGGAGCCGCGGACACGGATTGATGTACTTGTAGAGAGAATTTTTATTCGACCTAGTGTGTCTCCTTGGGAGCACCTGTGTTGTTCGTGAAGAAGAAGGACGGGTCGCTACGGTTGTGTATTGATTACCGTAGGTTGAACCAGGTCACGGTGAAGAACAAGTATCCTTTGCCCAGGATTGACGATCTGTTCGATCAGTTGAGAGGGGCGAAGTATTTCTCGAAGATTGATCTCCGGTCGAGTACCACCGGTTGCACGTGAGAGAGGAGGACGTGCGAGAGACGGCCTTCAGGACGTGCTTTGGGCACTACGAGTTCTTAGTGATGTCGTTCGGTCTGACGAACGCACCAGCCGTGTTCATGGATCTGATGAACCGGGTATTTCGGCCCTTCCTTTACCGATTCGTCATCGTCTTTATCGATGACATCTTGATATACTCCACGAGTCGGGAGGAGCACGAGGAGCACTTGCGAGCGGTATTGGAGACACTGAAGAAGAACCAGTTGTTTGCGCAGTACAAGAAGTGCGACTTACGCGGGAGGAAGTCAAGTTCTGGGACATGTAGTGTCCAGGATGGGATAGCAGTGGACCTTGCTAAGGTAGCTGCGGTTCAGGATTGGCAGCAGCCTGAATCGGTTACTGAGGTGAGGAGTTTCCTTGGCCTGGCTGGGTACTACAGACGTTTCATTCGGGATTTCTCGAAGATCGCCAGGCCCTTGTCTCAGCTGACTCGAAAGGACCTGAAGTTCGCCTGGAATGAGAAGGCGGAGGCAGCTTTTAAGGAGCTGAAGGACAAGTTGACGTCCGCCCCTGTGCTAGTATTGCCAGAGCAAGGGGTGAAATACACGGTGTATATTGGCGCGTCCGCGTTGGATTGGGTTGTGTGTTGATGCGAAAAAGATAGGGTGATATCGTATGCCTCGAGACAATTAAGGAAGCACGAGGAGAATTACCCTACACATGACCTGGAGTTGGCGGCTGTCATCTTTGCACTGAAGCTCTGGAGACATTACCTCTACGGTGAGGAGTTCGAGCTTTTCTGTGACCACAAGAGCCTTAAATACATATTCACGCGAGATTTGAATATGAGACAGTGCACGATGGATGGAGACCTTGAAGGACTTCAAGTTCGAGGTTTCCTACCATCTGGCAAGGCGAACCTTGGGCGACGCGTTGAGCCGCAAGAAGGCGATGCATTTGCGGCACCGTGATGATAGCCGAGTGGGATATGGTAGAGTTTGTGCGGGACTTCGAAAGCGAGACTCACCGTCGAGGAGCCATTTGAGTGTGTTGCGCACATTCGGGTGCGACCACTTATCGACGACAGATTGTTGAGGCCCAAGAGGGCGATGCACGGCTATGTCGAGCTTCGAGAGCGAGTGCTAGCGACGCCGTGGACTCCGAGTGGAGAGTTGGATCGATGGGGTTTACGGTTCGTGGCCGCCTATGTGTTCCGGATGTGCGACTTGAGACGCGAGGTTCTCGAGTCCGCCCATAACTCGAAGTTTGCGATGCATCTGGTAGCACGAAGATGTACCGGGATATGAGACGGACGTATTGGTGGGATAACATGAAGGCCCACATTGCTTGAGTATGTGTCTCGATGCGACATGCCAGGCGGGTCAAGGCGGGAACATCGCCGACCTCTCGGGACCGCTTCACCCATGCACATAGCGGAGTGGAAGTGGGACTTCATCTCCATGGACTTCATATCGGGGTTGCTTGAAGACGAGGAAGGGGCACGATTCCATTTGGGTGATTGTGGACCGGTTGACTAAATCGGCCCATTTCCTCCCTATCGAGTTACGAACTCTGCGGATGAGTAGCTAGATTGTATATCGGGAGATCGTCCGTCTCGCACGGAGTTCCTTTGGAGATTGTGTCGGACGAGACACGCGGTTCACATCCATCTTCCGGACTCGTATCTAGGAGGCGATGGGTGTGAAGTTGAAGTTCGGTCGGCGTTTCATCCTCGGTGATGGGCGAGACGAGCGAGTGAATCGATTCTGGAGGATATGTTGCGGCGTGTGTGTTGGACTTCAGGACGGTTGGGACGACTGTCTTCCGTCGCGAGAGTTCGCCTACAACAACGGCTTCCGAGCGACGATTGGCATGGCGCCATATGAGGCTCTATATGGTTGACCTTGTAGAGCACCGCACATTGGGCGGAGGTTGGAGAGCGTGGCCGATTGGCCCGAGTTGGTACAGCGACTACGAGAGAAGGTAGACATTATCGGCGTCGATTACTCACAGCGCGAAGCGAGCGAAGAGTTACGCCGATACGAGGCGGCGACACCGGAGTTCGAGGTTGGTGATCATGTGTTCCTTCGGGTTTCCCCTATGAAGGGAGTCCTTCGGTTTGGGAAGAAGGGGAAGCTCACACCGAGGTTCATCGGTCCATTTCAGATACTGGATCGAGTGGGTGATGTGGCGTATCGTCTCGCCTTGCCTACACCACTTGCTTCTGTACATAACGTATTTCATGTATCTATGCTGAAGAAGTACGTTCCTGATCCTTCGCATATCATCAGATGGGAGCAGGTACAGTTGAGCGAGGATGCGACATATGAGTTGCGCCGACGCGCATCCTTGACAGGAAGGAGCAGGTTCTGCGTAGCAAGGTCATCCCACTTGTGAAGGTACTTTGGACACATCATTCTGAGGAGGAAGCTACCTGGGAGACTGAGGCCGAGGTCAGGAAGAACTACCCTCAGATTCTCGAGGAGTACGAACAGTACAAATTTCGAGGACGAAATTTTTTGTTTAAGGGGGGGTAGATGTAACGACACGAAAAATTCCGTACATTGGGTCGAGTACCACCTCGACCAGAAATCACATAGGATTAAATCCTTTAGAAATTTAACAAAGTTAACTAAGTACTAAATTCAATTAAATATGAAATCCGTTAGGATCGCTTTAAATATGATCTGCAAGACCCAAAACTTGCAGAATCATTGACGCTAGGTTACCCTAAGTTTAGAACCAAACTCATTCCCCGTCTTGCTCTCGGGAATGAAACGAAACTTTCGTATTAGGTCTAGATCGCACCTCGGGATTCCGATTAACCCGAAGTTAAGGAACTAGGACCGCCCACCGGGCTTAACAATCATCTCAAAATCGGCCTTATCCGATATTCCACGGCCATTCGTTTCGAATCGGAGCGAGGTAGTGTGAAAACACTATTCACAAGCCGAAATAAATATCTGGAATAGTGATCTGGCATCGTTTGTTGACGCGTCGATATTAAGCAACCCGACCGTCGAGATCGGACCAAATTACACCCTCGGATTAAGAAAAATTTCGGGAACATTTACATGTACTTGGAATTTCGATCGTGTGCCCACCGACCGTCGAACCGAAAGTGGTCCGCCACGTGCGATCTACGTATCCGAATGAGTCAAAATGTAATCCCACGTAGATCCATTGGTGGTGAGCTTAAGTCGACGTTTGGTTCAAAGAGGGCTACTGAACTCCCCTTTGAGGCTGGAAAAAGCGTCAAAAATCTCATATAAGCGTACCCCATGAACCTAAGTCTATTTCCGTAATGTTTGAGGCTATAAAAGGGGCTTAGAGCAGCCCTCTCACAGCCATACGAATTTAGGGAGAAACCCTAGAGGGAGAGAGAGAAAAGAGAGAAAGACTTGGAGATCGTTGCCGATCTTCCTCCTATTCAGCTTGGCTTGCTACACGGCCTACATCTCTCGATCTAGACGCTTTCCGGTGTTTTCCGCCTCATTTGAAGGTAAGAAAACCTAACCCTAGGTCGATTTGCGGTGGAATCGAGGTGGGATGTATACTGACTAACCGATTCCGCTTTTTTGAGGCTAGAAATCGCCGTAGACGGAAGATCTATCACCCTTGGCTTGATTGTTCCGTTTTCAAAGGCAAAGGTGAGGACTTTAAGCTTATAAGTTACGGTTTTCAACGCTTTCAATGTCAGATAATGGTAGATTCATGATCTGCTTGCAATTGCACATGTACAAAGTGCTTTCCGTTTCCTGTTTTGATTAGCGGTGTGAAATATGGAATTTCACATATTCTAGGTATACGTATAAATACCGTATACGTATTTTTCTTGGATAAATGTTTGACATGTTTATTTAATGTATGATTATATGCTATATGAATAAAATACTAGTTTGGCGAAAGGAATCGCTAAAATATATGTTCCTTTGTAAATGTGCCGTATGTTGAAAATACGTATTGTAGAAATACCGTATACGTATTTCTTTTGGAATAATGTTTGTCATATGTATTTAATGTATGATTATACAATACATGATTAAAATACTAGCTTGGCGAAAAGAATCGCCGAAATCTATCTTCCTTTGTAAACACTATGTATGTCGAAATTGGGTATACGTGGAAGTACCCTATACGTATAAAATTCGCCGATGTGTTTGCTATGTTTATTTGCTGTATGAATATGTTGTATATGTATAAAATACTAGCTCGGTAACGGGACAACCCTAGTACACCCTTCTCTAGCATACGTCATGTATGTTGAAGTAGTGTATTCCAAGTGTTGGTGAAATCACTTGCGAGTGTAAGTGTTTAAGTGTTAGAACCTTAGTTAGGTGCTGAGATGGGATTCTCCGCTACCTTAGAGTCACATATGACACTCTCCATGTGGTTGTTCACTCTAACCACTCACCTATGAACTCTAGGTATTTGTGTCCCTATGTGTATAGTGCTTTATAACATGCTTCATAACATGCTTGATAACATGCTTTACAACATGCCTTATAAAATGCTTTACTTCATGCTTTATAATACATGCTTTGCCCTATGCTTTACTTCATGTTTCACAACTGACTGAGCTTGGGACTATGTTCGTAGTCCAGGCATCCCAGTGTCGACTTGAAGACGTGGTTGGGGTTTCGTTCCGCCACGCACGATGTGTTGGTGAACCCGAGTCGTGCTTCGGTTGGCGATAGTGGTTGGCCACACGAGGTGCTTCTGCGCCTCATATCGCCCAACTTGTTGTGCGCTCGAGCTAGCCGAACATATTAAGTAAACCGCATGCCTTATGTATGTTCACCATGTTTGGTCGCTAATGCTTGAACCTGGGTACCAAACTTACCGGTGAAAAATCCCGTTAACCATGGTACCTCGATCCGCTAAGACTCATGAGCCGGGCATGGTGGTATGGGACACCGTGGTCGAGCCGTTTCGGCCTACGCCGGGCTACGTGCCTCCCCGTAGTGACCCGGTGAGCAACTTTACTCGTGAGCCGATTATGGTGGTATGGGACACTATATTCGCGTTTGTGTCGCCTACATTGATAAGGTGATGGGGAGTGGTGCGGTCTTTGTGTGTACACCACAGCGACCCTTTGTAGTGACCGCGAGCATACTCGAAGTTGCGGCGTGCCTTAGGGTTCGCCGCGATATATAGAGTATGAACTAGGCCTATTTACGTATAGTTGTATCGTGATGAATCGTTTAAGGGGTGATGGGGAGTGGTGCAACCTTTGTGCATAATGACCACTGGCAACCTCTGCAGTGACCTAGAAAACACACCATCGTCTGATATTAACTAGGACTGACGACCCTAGATTGGATCATGTTTGGATATGATACAAGGGAGGTACCTTAGTTTCCCAATCCTGCTGTTTGAAATGAATTAATTAAAAACTCGGTAATCATACTCATCATGCATCGCATGTGCCTGGAAGATGTGGAGCACTGTGGGATGTAAGCATGCGCGAACGTGAGATGGTGTCGCTTGAGGGAGTACGTCGGAGAGGGCATCCATCATAACTGCATTCATACTTGCATTAATCAGAGTAACTAGGAGTGTTTGATTTACTGCTTTATCATTACTGCTTGACTGTATTGGTAACATGATAACTTATATCTTACTGTTCCACTGAGTTAGCTACTCACTCCCACGTTACGGGACGGTGTTGCGCACACCAACCAGACTCTGTCTCAGGTTTAGGCGATCCGACTATTCTGGAGGCGGAGCCCGATTACGACGAGGACCAGGGAGGAGTTCTCGTATATGCGCCATTGGGCGGCCGACTAAGGCACTTGGATGATGGGATTTACAGAGATTGTATTTAGTTATTTTGACATTTTGTTTATTACACAGACATGTATATTATGACTCAGAAGGATTCATACTCTGGATAATGAATAATTTATTTTGTTTCTTTACATACATATATACACAGTCAGTCTTCCGCTTGCTTTTATACAACGGATCTGGAGTATGAATTACTGCTTTGGTATAATCTCATTCATGTTTACTGCTCTAACACAGACAACATTCAAATATCATTAAATATGTTGCATGAGTGATGCGTTGGAACTCGGGAGTTGAGTTACACTCGACCCCCGATTTTCAGGGCGTTACATTTTTCAATTCAAATAATTTATGTATTCCATGTATACGTGAAAATTACAAGTCATGATTAATTCCTTTTATTGACTTGTTTATAATTCACATTTACAGTTGAGACAATTTTTGATCATGTCATCCTCAAACCGGAGCATAGCAGAAGCACACAACGTACTTCATCAGCTGTTACAGATGGATGTTTCGGTCCTGTCTTCTTCTGGTAGGGCCATAGAGATACCCGGTCTGGTCGATGAGTGTAGAGTGGAATATATCGACGACGACTCAGACGAAAGATTATACAATCTCAGAAAAATTCTGGAGCTGATGGAGATTTATAACCGTGGGAAACGAGATATGAAAGATGCGACTCTCTCACTTGCACATCTGAACGGAGTCCCGATGGATCAGATTTCTCCTATTGTGACTGTCATGTTGGCTATAAAAATATCCAATGCTTCACACAGGATGACATACACTTCTGAAGCATACGATGACTTACGCAGGAGTACTTCTGATAGTTTACCTCATAGTTGTTTCTTATTACAATAAATATGTGTATTTAATATACAATGACAATGTGTAATTGAATTTTCAATGGTTATAGATTAAAGTTTACAGTTTTATTATATCTTGCATTATAGTGTAATGGTCTAATCATATTTTATTCATCTCTCTGAGCATAAGCACAAATGCATTATACCATTAACATTACTCGTATAATGTTTTAGTATATTCCACTTGTATTGACATTGTTTAAATTTCGTAGTTTGCACATATTCAGTGATGGCACCAGGTGGGAGAGTACATCGTTCGCGCACTGGATCTACCCCTTCTACTCGTGATGCGACGGAGCCGAAATCGCCGTGCCGTTATATTGTATCGCGAGTGCGTCGATCCCTCGGTCACGATACACTGTGCACCGCATGTAAGTTTAGACATATTTCTTTTAATGATTTCTCGTTTATGTTTAGACTTACATATTTCATTCAAATACAATACGTCAACCACCGGCGAGGGACGTGGACCCACGCGTGGGTTACTTTTAGAGCGACTTACGCGTGAGGGTAGGGTGACAGTAGAGTTCCCACAGGACTGCATTAGACCTGTTGGGAACAATGTCATGTTGTTTACGTCAGAGGTCGGTGTTTTATGCCGATCTCTGATTCCCCCACCACCCCGTTGGAGAGACGTGACAGATGATGTTCGGCAGCTCATCCGTCACGCCTTCAGTAAATTTTAGTCAAATAAAATTTATTTTATAAATGTTCATTTACTTTAAGTTATTTTCTTAATAAATTTATTGTCTTAATCTATTATTTACAAAGCTGCAGGATAAATTTGACTTTAATTTGAGTGTTCCGCACATCTCCCATGCCGTCGACGACATGATGAAGGAGCTGTTCAAGGATTACCGCACTAGGTTACACCGGCAGTATAAGTAGTGCGTGAGCCACGAGGAGGCGTCAGATCCGCACGCCGCACGTGGACCGATGGGGACCGGCGGATACTCTGATAGGTTTTCGTCTGATTCTTTTCAGGTAATATTTACATATTTATGATATCTTAGCGTAATAATTAATTTCGCAATTAATAACAATATATTATGAATAATGTGTTCAGAAAAAGAGTAAAATAAATTCTGACAACAGAGGAAAGTTAGAAGTGAACCATGTAGCTGGTTCAAAGTCATTCGTACGACTTTGTCATGACATGGTAAGAAAGTACTGGTAATTATTACGTTTATATATTCTTTCCATGCATTTATATTAACTCTATCGTCCTTTCGATTGCATGCTAATGAGATTCCGTCACTCGGCCGTGGAGCCCTGACCGTGGAGACTTCTACAAAGGGACTCACTGTCAGCAGATGACGGGATCTTGGGTACATCCTAGGGCCAGCGAGATTTGGATAAAAATCCTTACATTGTATAATTTAATTGTATTAAATTATAATCATGTCATTTATTATGAAAATTCATATGTTTTTATTACAGGAGGAGATGAACACTTTACGCAGTCGGCCACTCGATGGTACTCGGAGGAGTGAGCCGTAGATCCCGAGTCGTGTGCTTGGCACTCGCTTCGGGATATGTGCGTGGGTTTGGCCATGGTGCCAAGCTCATGGCACCCGCTAGAGCCGCCTCCGGGGTCGATCCATCGTTGTTGGCGAGAGTGTCTTGACGCCGAGGCCGATACATCGCAGAGAGAGGTTCGGCCAGCCTACGGGTTGTCGTCAATGACATCAAAGATCAGCTGGACAAGCAGAGGGAGGAGCAGGGGAGGAAGATGATGGAGGAGCTGGCGAGGCAGAGGGAGGAGCAGGAGAGGAGGATGGAGGATTAACTAGTGAGGCAAAGGGAGGAGCAGGAGAGGAGGATGGAGGATCAGCTGGTGAGGCAGAGGGAGGAGCAGGAGAGGAGGATAGAGGAGATCCGGGTGGATCATGAGCGATGGATGATGCAGATGTTAGAGGCTTTCACTGCACGCTTACCCACCGATGCTCCACCACCTCCGCCTTCATCTTTGTGATTTTTTTGTATATTTGTTTATTATGTTAAGTTTATATGTATTAATGTGTGAATGAACGTGTTTGAATGAATGCAGTTTATGTTTGGGTTTGGGTTTGGGTTTAGTTGGATGTGAATGTGAATATGATGAAAATATATTATATAACAGGTGTATATTATGATGAATATGATGATATATTGGTAACAGGTGTCTATCAGGAATTTTGTGAGGAATTCCAGGCTGTACATTAAAAAAAAAAAAGACTTTTAGCGACGTAAACTTTTCATCGTTAAAAGTGAAATGATTTTTCATAAATGAAAATTTTCACGCTAAAAAAATTCTTGAAATTTTTTTTAAGCGGCAAAAATTTCACTGCTAAAACTTTGGAATTATATTTGGCGGCGAAAATTTTCGCTGCTAAAAATATTTGGAATTTTTTTAGCGGCGAAAATTTTCATTGGAAAAACTTAATTTTCTTTGGAAAATAGTTTTGCGTCAAACATTTCATTGCTAAAAGTCCTCTAAACAAATTCTAGATATCTTTTGCTGCGACATTTTTCGGTCTTAGGTGTTAGCTATTTTTTTGACGGCGAATATTTTCGCTGCTAAAAGTCATAGCAATTTTTTTATGCAATGAAATGTTCGTCGCTAAAGGTTTTGTCATTGTTATGGCGAAACTTTTCGCTAAAAGTCGTAGAAATTTATTTTGCGGCGAAATCTTTCGCTGCTAAAAGTTGTGGAAATTTTTTTTGCGGCGAATGGTTTCGCTGCTAAAGGTCTTGGATGTTTTCTGGGCGGCGAAACTTTTCGCTGCTAAAAGTCGTAGAAAATTTTTTTGCGGCGAAATATTTCGCTGCTAAAAGTCGTGGAAGTTTTTTCTTGTGAATGGATTTCTTCTGCGAAAAAGGCGTGTAAATTTGTTTAATGCGAAAGTTTTATTTGCTAAAAGTCGTGAAATTTGTTTATGGCGATATATTTATTTAAAAGTGTTAGCGATTTTAGCGGCGAAACGTTTATTTAGCTAAAAAAGTCGTGGAAAATTTTTTGGCGGCGAAAGATTTGGCTGCTAAAAGTCTTGGCAGTTTTTTGGCGGCGAAAATTTTCGATGCTAAAAGTCCTAGATATTTTCTGGCGGCAAAAATTTTCGCTGCTAAAAGTATTGACAGTTTTTTTGGCGGCGAAATGTTTTGCTGCTAAAAGTTTTGAAGTTTTTAGGCAGCGAATATTTTCGTCGCTAAAAGAGACCTTTAGCAGCGAAAATATTCGTCGCTAAAAATCTTACATTTAGCGTCGATTTGACTTTTTTGCTGTTAAAAGTCTTGTACATCGGTCTTTTAGCGACGAATTTAGCAACGAAAATTTTCGTCGCTAAATATTTTTAGCTACGAAATATTGACGTTTAGCGACGAAAATGGCCGTCGCTAAAAGTGGTGTTTCTCGATGTTACCTTTGTGATTTGGGTAAACTTGTGGTTATGCTTATTATGAGTTAAATGTACATTGAAAAATCCTCCTTATAAGATCCCATGATCAGAATCTTGCGTATGGACGCTGAGAACCGAGAATGGGGTACTATAGAGGCTGTTGGCACCGGATTCGGTGATTTGGAATTTTGTGAGCCCGGTTTTCGAGTTTGGAGCATGACAGAAGTTGGTATCAGAGCATAACTTGGGAATACCTGAGGATAACATCACATATCTGCTGATAGCTACACTACATTGTGTGATTGTTGAGAACTTAGAATGGTTAGACCCCCCGAGTTCGAATAACTTAGAAACTTCCTGATATAGCTCCCTATCATGTCTGCATTTGAGAGTACCCAAGGATGATAGGCCCTTATTCCTTCCTGTAGGACATGACACCCAAGAGAGTGACCCGAGCAACTTCCGTTTCCTTGCCTGAGATTCCTGTTCCCCCACCTGAGACTTCTGCACCCTCATTCGAGTCTAGCACAGCACCGACTGTGTCTGTAAGGGTGGACCAGCTACAACAGATGTTGCAAGCAATGACCGCCATTCTTCAGAGAGGAGACTGGAAGAGGAAGGCCCTCTCCGGTAGCTTCCAGCTGCAGCGATGTCGACAGCCACAGAGGCATAGGATCCGTCCGTCCTTCCGAGCATTTACACCACCCAAACGTCAGTCCTCAAGTGTATGCTTCAGATGTGATGAGGTGGGGCACCGCTTCTGGGAGTGACCCCACCCTCGGCAACCCCTACCACCTAGATCGTTCTCTGGTGCTTGCTTTGGGTGCGGTGGGATAGGGCATCATAGGAGCGAGTATTCCCATCCTCAGCAGTAGCAGCAACAACACAGTATCTGTTGTTGGGACCCCATCAGCGGCAGCAGCAGCAACAGGATCCTCAGACATCAGGAGGAGTCGTGGACGATTCATGTGACTTGGCCCCTACACCGTCTTCCTACATTGTTCATGAATGAGGCATCTTGGCAGTGAGAGCTTGAGATTTGTGGGCGTTATCCCCATCTCTTAGATGTTTGATTATGTTGGTATGTTGTGTTCTGATTATATATATATATATATATATATATATATATATATATATATAGTGGTGTGGTTTACCTCTCTTGGTAAGCTCTGTATTGGTTATGTTGTGGTTTAAATTTTGAGGACGAAATTTCTATTAGGTGGGGAGAGCTGTAAGGCCTGTATCCTAGTCCGTACTATTCTGTAGGCTTCCGCGGTCCTTCCGGTCGAATTCCGGCAACCCTCGACCTTTGTCCGACATTTGTGACCGATCCTAAGTCAAGTCCTATTAACCCGAGTCGACTCAACCCGAGACTTGTACCTTAGCAACTGCGCCTTCGCCGCAGTTCCGATGCCACAGCTTGCATGCCGAGGCGATACCCATGCCGGGAGGTGGGCACACGTTCAGTTCGAGGAAAACACCGCACGTTGTAAAACCCAAGAGAATCTCTACAACATGTCACATCCATCAATCAATCAATCCCATCAAGGGTCAAGTACATGTCAAGTGCACCATCACCTCACACCCATCCCTAAACAAACCTTAAAGTCAAAAAGCTCTTACACACCCCATACTTTTCTTACACCATCTACCCCTAAAGTCAAAAAGCTCTTACACCTATAACTTATCACATCCATCACTCCATCACCCATCTCTCTCTCTCTCTACAACCCTCTCTTACTCTCATTTCTCAACTCACTTTCTAAGCAAGAAAAAAAATCTCACGTCCAAGCTTCCCAAGCCCTCCAAGAGAACTTTGTGTGTGGCCCACTTCCTACCCTCTCATCCCCAATCTCAACCATCCAAACTCCATCTCCTCCGTTAGGATCGAAGCTAAGGAGAAAAGGAAGCCAAGGGAGCAAGAAGAAGACGGTGGGTGATCTTGGATCTCCATTTCTTTACTTTTTTTTATAATGTAAGGGCCCACTTATGGTGGGACACACCTTGATGTAGGCTTTGTATCAAAGAGGGCCCCTCCATCCTCGGTGATGTCTCTCTCTTTTCTCTCTCTCTCTCATGTATTGTGGACCCCACTATGATGTATGTTCCACGCCATCCCCTCCATAGGGCCCACCTTGTTGACTGTCTTTGGGTGGGCCTGGATGTAGGAGAAACACAAATATTAGGTTGATCCAAATCCGGTGGGCCACGTCTACGTGGGACCCACCGTGATGCCTTTGTTGTATCCGCAGTCACCACAGTGACTGACGTGAGGTGTGGTAGTAGTGAAGTGTGGACTGACAGTGGGTGTGCTAACCGTGAAGTGTGTGATAACGGTGGGGTCCATGGGACCCATCTACATCTCCACCCATTCAAATGGGCCACACAATAGTGCATGTGCTTTATCCAAACCGTCCACCACCACTGGACGGTGGGACCCACTTCCATGTGGGGCCCTCCTTAACATGTTTATCCATGCCTAGATCCATAGCTCCAGTGGCAGGCTGAGTAAAAGATACCTTGTTCAACACTGAGGTCTTGGCATTGATCCCCTACTGGGAGTGGCTAACGGTGAAGTGTGACTGACAGTGAAGTGTGAGCCAGCGGTGGGGGTCCATGGGACCCATCCACGCCGTCCATCCATTAGGTGGGCCACACCGTGGCGAATGCAAAGTGTCCACCTAAACGGTGGGACCCACCTCACGTGTGGGGTCTCCCTTGATGCATGTGAACGTCCAGGCCGTCCAGGGCCTGGATGTTGCATTTTCCTTAATATAATATTAATATATTATATTATTTACGGCCTGGATGTTGCATTTTCCTTAATATAATATTAATATGTTATATTATTTATATTAATATATGATACAATATATTATATATGTTATAATATTATATAATATACTAACTGATAAGGGTGGGCCCTATGTGGGACTCACCTCTGCTCCCTTTTAATGAATAAAGCTGCATAGCAGCAGCTATATTCATACAATATATTATATATTTTATATACATGTCTTTTTAATGCATAAAGCTGTAGTTGCAGTAGTTATAGTGTATATTATATATATATATATATATATTATATTTTATATATACAGGAAAGTGGACCCCACCACCAGCTGCTGTACACGGCAGTAAGCGCCGTAGGTCCCACCTGTTCCATCCACGCGGTCTATCTATGGGACCCATCATGATGCATGTGTTGTATACAAACTGTCCAACCATTTGAAATATCATTTTATGGCATGAGCAGAGGAATGGATCATATCTAAAGTTCAAGTGGGCCCCACCATTTAAATAGTGGACCATGACATCCACCGTTCAAACTTTTAAGGGCCATGGTAGTTTCCAATTAAGCTGATATTGTTTTCACTTCATTTATCTCTATGTTATCTTATGAATAGATCAGATCTTAAAATACATAAGGGTGGGCCCGACTTGATATATATGAGGTCCATCGATGTGACCTATTTGATATACATGAAGCCTGATGGTGCGGCCCATATAATGCGGCCCATGTGATGTGGCCCAGTTAATATATGAGGCCCAGTGATGAGGCCCATGGGCGAGGCCCGTTATGATATATTTGAGGCCCAGGTGTGAGGCCCACCTGTTGTGTATTCGAGGCCCGATGAGATGTATGTTGGCCCATATGACGAGGCCTATGTGATGTAAATGAGGCCCAATGTGATTGTATGTAACGCCATGAGCCCATTATATGTTTGGCCTTATGTAGGCCACTCCTTGGGAGCAATGTTGGTTAGATGTCCACATTGATGGGCAATGATGGTTGGATGTCCACATTGTGACCTTCCCTTAGGCCTTGTTAGGCCCATTCTCATTATTCCCTTAGTGGGTTAACCCAAATAAGTAGGTACCATTCACCGTAGACGGATGGCTCTATGCTATCAGATTTGATATAACCACGGCCGAGTGCCAATCTTTATACTATGGTTGATCGGTTAATCATCTATGGACCCCACTTTATTTATCTGCTGATTATCGACGCCGATTATCGAGGCCTCGACCCTAATTTTCGGTGTCGATTATCGATGATGATTATTGGTGCCGATTGTCGTAACCGATTTACCGAATTCAAATGTTGTAGCCGATTGCCGATTTTGATTCACGTGACCGATTTGCCAATTCTGATTATTGACTGATTCTGATTATCGTGGCTGATTGCCAATTAGTGATCGAGGTCGATTATCATGACCGATTGTCAATTTTCGATTGACGTGACCAATTTGCCGATTCCAATCATCGATCGATTCCGATTGTCTTGGCCGATTGCCGATTATCATGATTGATGGCCGATTTCCAATTGACGTGACCGATTTACCGATTCTGATTATTAATCGATTCCAATTGTCGTGGCCGATTGCCGAATAGCGATCGAGGTCATTTATCATGATCGATTGTGGATTTCGATTGACGTGACCGATTTACCGATTCCGATTATCGATCGATTCCAATTGTTGTAACTAATTTGCCGATTTCGATTGTCATGGTCGATTGCTGATTCTGATTGACTTGGCCAATTTGTCGATTCTGATTGTCGAGGCCGATGCTGATGCCGATTGTCGATTCCGACTCCTAAGGCCGATTGTTGAGGCCGATTCCGATTCTGATTATCGAGGCCGATTTTGATTTGTCGAGGCCGATTGTATAGGCCAATTTCGATTGTTAAGGCCGAGTATCGAGGCTGATTCCGAATGTCGATTCTGACTATTGAGGCCGACCTCGATTTTTGAGGCCGATTTCGATTGCCAAGACCGATTGTTGAGACTTATATGATGTGAGTGCGACCCGTAGTTGAGGCCCATTGTGACACGTATTAGGCCCATGATGCATGGCCCATTTGATGTATTCAAGACTCAGGTGTAGGGCATACATGTCATGTATTTGAGGCCCATGGGCAAGGCCCATTGTGATGTATTCATGGCCCATGGGCAAGGCCCATTATGATATGTATTAGGCCCATGAGCAGGGTCCACCTGTTGTGTATATGTGGCCTTTGAGTAAGGCCTATGTGTTATATATTAGGCCTTTGTGTGAGGCCGTGGGCCCATTATATGTTTGGCTCCATGTGATCATTTCTTGGAGGCAGGTTAAATGTCCACATTGTCGAGGCCGATTGTTGATGCTGGTTAGTGATACTGATTATTTGTATGTGACAGCATAGCATCATTATACATTCCAATACGCATCATCTACATGTTTGTTATGAGATGTGATTGACCATTGCATATGTCATAGGGCAGGTTGTTCATGGGGCTCCCTGATAGGCGGAGTTGCCCCACATGAGAGCACGATATGCGCAGGATTGATGTATGATTGGACTGTGTGACTTATGTATCTTGCATTGTGTGTTGTGGTTACTATACGCCCTAGCGACATCAGGGTTGTAGCCTCCACAGGCATATCGTGGGTGGCCAGATGGGACACCGAAAATGTTCGGTTCAAGCATCGGGCTGCCATAGATGGCCCTGGGTAAAAATTCCTAAAACTCTCTTGGTACCAGAGGATGCCCCAACATCGAGACCGAGTGGATATACATGAGCGCCCGAGTGTCGGATACCAGGAGGCTGCGTCTCCCACTGTGTCGTGATCGGTTGGGAAGGGGTGTGGCCTTACCCGTCCGAGGGAGTAGGCATAGCTAGGCTGAGTTTGACCAGCTCGAGAAATGGGTCCACTATCAACCAGCCGGATAGGTATTAATAGACTATTGGCTAGGCGGATAGTGAGGTCTCTTCCACTTACCTAGTTGTGCGCTTGATGGGGCGGCAGGTGGTGTTGAGTGTACTAGACCCCGGTGATGATCCTAGAGAGAAACTGTACTGATATGTAGACTTATTGAGTAGGAGTTGTATACTCATTCATTCATTCGTTCACTTCCACTCGGGCTAGTTGTGCGCAACTATTTGTTATATGTACCTTCGCAATGACCAGGATTTCGGTTGGGGCGCGCGACTAACCTGAGTCAGGAGTTTACCACATTGAGTCTGACTATCCAAATTTAGGTCAAATTTAGGTATGTGACTGGTTTGGATAGAAGTCCCTTATGATGGACCTCATAGCCTGCGATACTACGTACTATCATCCCGACTTCACACTCCAGCATGGTCATTCCATTCGCATGGCATCTCACATTACATCCACAACATATGGCATTCTGGGTTACTATGTTTATACATTTATACGGCCTAGATACGATTGATAGCATTCGTAGACTCATCAGGATTTGCATATTGTATTGCATCATCGGCATCTGATATTTGGCTTGCTATCTCCGCATTACATATCTGATCTACATTGCTTCATCAGTATATGATATTATTTTTATTATATTTCTGCATTGCATAGCCTGGATAAGGCTGATGTTATTTATGGGCCTATCAGTATATTTTCGCATTACTCCGATATTGTATGATTTATGAGCTTGTCAGTATTTCCGCTTACTCTGATTTCTCTAATATTGCTTACTTAGCACTTACCTTGTGCACACACTTTCACCACCCACTAAGCTTGTTATAAGCTTATGCACGATAGATGTATGTAGGTGGCATTAGGTTGCAGTAGCATTGAGCTTGAAGCGTGCAACAGACTTATGGAGCTTTGGCTTTTGACATATGTATTTCCCTTTCATCACTGTATTCAATTGTTTATATTAGTAGATATGTGATGATGATGTTGCCTTTGTGATTTGGGTAAACTTGTAGTTATGCTTATTATGAGTTAAATGTACATCGAAAAATCCTCCTTGTATGTAACATCCCGGATTTTTGCCAACCTGGAATTAGACGTCTTTAGGCAATGGGTCGCTCTTAACACCTTATTAACTTGTTAGAACTGAATCCCACAGTCTAACCTCACTTTTTAACCCATTTCCTTCACAAATCTCACTTTCACTACCTTATCCTTCACAAAGTAACTAAGTGCTAAACTAGATTAGCTACGAAATTCGCTTGATCCACTTTAAATACGATCTACAGAACCCAAAACTTATAGAATCATTGACGCTAGGTTACCCTAAAATCTAGGATCAATCTCATTACCCAGTTGCTTTCGGGAGCACATTGAAACTCCGTATCAGATCTAGACTGCACGTCGGAAGTCCGATTAACACGAAGTTAAGAAATTAGGACTGCCTTGCTGGGCTTGACAACTATTTCGAAAATTAAATCCAGATAGTGTCCCAGCGCTATTTGCTTTAGCTTGGAGCGGGGAGTGTGAGAAATATGAAATTAATTCAAAATAAAATATAAATTTATGAAATCTAAGACTTGTCGCTTGCGGGTCAGTATTAAGTAACCTGACCGTCAGAATCAGGCCAAATTACACCCTCGGATCAGGGATATTTCCCCAAACATATCCATGTACTCGGAATCTCCGATCGAGCTCCACTGATCATTGAACTGAAACTGTTCCGCCACGTGCGATCTGAAAACCCGATTGGAACGAAACCTCAGCTGAACCTAGATCCAATGTCTGTGAGCTTAAGTCTGACCTTTGGCTCAAGGGGGGTCGCCCGAAGTCCTCCATTGAGCTGAAACGGATCTGCTTTGGTTATAACCTAAGTATACCTTGACCTGGAGTCTAATTTGGTGACTTTTTAGGCTATATAAGGACCTTAAAACCCTCTCTCATTCAGCCATACGAATTTGAGAAAAACCTTAGGAAAAGAGAAAGAGAGAGAAAGTGAGAGAGAAGTGGGAGCATCTCCCTGCCATGCTTCCCTGCCGTTACATGAGCTTAACCACTCCATTCTGATCGTTTTTCCGGCGATTTTGACTTCGTTTCTAGGTAAGAAACCCTAACCCTAATCTATTTGGGGTTTTGATAGTTGTAGGTTATGAAATAGCTAACCTATTTCGTTCTATAGGTTGTCAAACTGCCATATACGAAAGTTTAGCAAACCTATTGACTCTATTACGATTCTACGACGAAAGGTGCGGACTTTAGATGTATAGGTTATGGTTTTCAACACTTTCAATGCCAGATAATGATAGATTCATGATTTGCATGCAATTGTACATGTACAAAGTGCTGTCTGTATTCCGTTTCGATTAAAGGCGAAGAATATGAAATTTTACATATTCTAGGTATTTGTAGAAAGTACCATATACGTATAAATTTTAGAAATGTGTTTGTCATGATTATTTGCTGTATGAATATATTATATATGGATAAAATACTTATTTGGCGAAAGGGCTCGCCCTAATACATGTTTTGCTAATATACACTATGTATGTTGAAATAGTGTATTCCAAGTGTTTGTAAAAATGACCGAATGAGTATAGAATTCACATTCATGCTCGCCATGACTAATTGTCATGGTTATATGATTGTTGTATAGGCGATGCCCCTTTGACGAAAGGATTTGCCCTAAATCACGCTACGGCCACTATACGCTATATATGTTAAAATGTGTGGTGCAAGTGTTTGTGGAAGTGACTGAATGAATATGGAACTTGGATTCCTATTTGCCATGACTATCCATCGTGGGTGCACACGTGTTATCCATGGGATAACTCCCTAGTGAAAGGATTTGGCCTTATACTTATGCGATCAACATACGTCATGTATGTTGATGTATGTAGTTTAAAGTGTTTGTTGAAATGTCTGAATGAGTAGTAGTTAGTAAATTGTAATGTATAAAGGTGTTGGGATAGGATTCTCAACTACCTTAGTGATGTGTATGATTTCCTTCATGTAAGTTACTTAGTTTAATCGCTTACTGTATCATAAAACGTATGTGTTGGATTTCCTGTTTGCATTGTGTTTTATAACATGCTTGTTAATATGTTTGAATTACTTGTTTATTTAATTCTGCTCTGATTACTTCACATGTTTAAGTTGTATTCTATAAATTCGTGAAGGGTGATGGGGGAGTGGTGCAACGTTTCCGTGCAACAGCCCTGACAGCCCTAAGCGGATAATATTGGATATTTGATTGTATGATTTGAAATCTTGATCCATTATTGCTTTAATTGTTTTATAATTGAATGTGATTGAGACTATGATTATAGTCCAGACAATCGGTAACAGACTTGAGTTCGTGGTTGAGATTTATTTCACCACGTAGGATGTGTCTGACGAACCTGAGTCGTACTTTGGTTGGCAGCAGTGGTTAGGCCACGTGAAGTGCTTATGCACTTCATGTCGTTCAGTTGGTTATGCGCTCGTGCTAGTCTGGCTCGTCAAGTAACCCGATCTGTCTAATGTATGTTCACCATATTTGGACACTATTGCTTCAACCTAGGGTACCAAACCTTACCAGTGAAATCCCGTTAACCATGGTACCTCGATCCGCTAAGACTCATGAGCCAGGCATGATGGTATGGGACATCGTAGTCGAGCTGTCGGCCTACGCTGGGGCCATGTGCCTCCCCGTAGTGTCCATTGAGTAACCATACTCGTGAGCCGATTATGGTGGTATGGGACACTATATTCGTACTGTCGGCCTACATTGATAAGGTGATGGGGGAGTGGTGCAATGAATGAGTGTAACAGCCCTAACAGCCCTTTGTAGTGACCTCGAGCATACTCTGAATTTGCGGTGAGCCGACGAGTTTTGCCACGGTGAATAGAGTATGAACTAGGCCTGTATCAATTTAGTGATGAACTGTTAAAAGGGTGATGGGGGAGTGGTGTAACGGTTTCGTGTAACAGCCCTGACAGCCCTTACAACAACCTAGAAACACACCATCGTATGAGATTAACTAGGACTGACGACCCTAGAATGGATCATGTTTGGGAATGATACAAGGGAGGTACCTTAGTTTCCCAATCCTGCTGTTTGAAATGGACTAATAATAACTCGGTAATCATGCTCATCATCGCATTGCATGTGCCTGAAAGATGTAGAGCACTGAGGAATGCAAGCTTGCCGCGAACGTAAGATGGTGTCACATGAGGGAGTGTGTGGTGAGGGCATACATCATGACTGTATTCATACTTGCATTAATAAGAGTATTTAGAATTGTTGATTGTACTGCTTTATCATTATTGCTTGACTGTTTTGATAACATGTTAACCTATGCTTTATTGTTCCACTGAGTTGATCACTCACTCCCACGTTACGGGACTATGTTCCGGACACCCACCAGACATTATCTGATTTCAGATGGCGACACTACTTCTGAGGCGAAGCTGAACTTTTGTGATGACGAGGATACTTTCTCGTGTATGCCATTTTCTGGCGGCTTCATGTGGGCCGTGTCTTAATCAATGGGATTACAGGGATGTTGACTAGATGACACTACACCTTTGGGATAATTTGAATTGTACTTGTAATTCATTAACCTGGTAACCTTATCACACTCTGGAGACTTACCATAGTTTATATATTTTATATATTTATCATAGTCTTCCGCTTGCAAATTTAACTGTCTCTGGAGTATGATATGCTGTTTTGGTATAATCCCATTCATGTTTCAATGCTCTCATCATAATCATCATTATCTATGTTGCATAAGTGATGCGTTGGAACTCAGGAGCTGAGCTTTGCTCTACCCCCGATTTTCAGGGCGTTATATTGTAGGATCCCAGGATTGAAATCTGGCGTATGGACCCTGGGAACCGAGAATGGGGTACGACAGAGGCTGTCGGCACCGAATTCGGCGATCTAGAATTTTGTGAGCCTGGTTTCCGAGTTTGGGGAGTGACACTCGCTCTCTCCTAAAGTGTGACAGTTTTCACTATTTAAATAGTTTTAAATCAGGTTCACTATAAACGTTTACAACCTACATAAGGTCTATACGATTTACATGTATTGATGGCCTACACAAGGTTTCAGTGAGTTTACATCTCAAACTCAAACAAGAAGTCTTACACAATGGAAAAAAATGTGCTCTCTCATCGAAGGCCTACACAAGGACTTGACGAGTTTGGTATTTGAAACTCTGAAAGCTAATCCTGCACAAGGATTGGTTTCCAAAACAATGAACTCAAATTAACTTTCTTAACTAAAGTAGACGAGCCCCACTGAAGCGACTTTGTTGAAGATATTACTAAATCATGAAAGCATCTTCAACTCCCTTGAACTACAACTTTGATGATGATAAGCCTTTGAAGATGCTGATGTGTGGGTCATGGGTAGGTGAATCCTAAATTTTAATTATGAGTCTTTATTGTTAGGGTTAGGATTCCTAAGGTCAACCATTCAATGCTTTCTAGCACAAAGGATTTGCCATTGAATATGGGTGCTAGAGCATTAATGAATGCTGGAGTTCATTCTTCAATTTGAGCTTTGAATACTCAATGAATATCTTTAACATAGGTATTAAATGATGAACTCTATAAGGGAAGAGAGCTTGGGAGAAGGGTTTTTAACTAGAGTTTCACACACTCATAAGGCTCTCTCTATTACTCACCCATTTGCAAAGAAACACTTCTTTCGTTTAAGTAGAGGAGTTTGCAACATTAAAAAAATGGGCAAAAATTTATAAGGTTCGATGGCATTGAAGTTCTCTTTGATGGCATTGAGAAAATCTAAAATGACTAGCTATATATGTGTTAGAGGGGGTGTGAATAGGACAATACCAAATATTTCGATACAATGCAGAATAATAAAACAATTAAACTCAATTGCTTAGAGTATTGAATTCTTGATATCAAGTAGTTCGAGGACAACCTTCACGTAAAAGATTTAGGTAGGACAACCTTATTTCATGATGTCTTTGAAATCAAAATATCAAACTTAGCAAGAGTTAATCAATCACAAGATAGGCATATAAATAATAAAAATAATTACCACAATGCATAAAGGAATTATAGTGGCTCGGTGCTTAAATCCACACCTACTCCACTCTTAAAATTACTACCCTCATAATTTTGGCTTTCATTATTTTAAGGTTTTTACAGGGTCACCTTAACAACCTTATATAGTTTTTATGATTTTTAGGGGCTATCAGAATAAAACCCTTGTTGTGATTTTCACGGGATCACCACAAACTAACTCGTTGAGATTTTCGGGCTATCTCAGAAAAACCCAAAATGAATTAAATATAAATACAATACTTATCTTCCAATGGCGAGCGAAGACGTTACTTTAGCCTGATTGCAATGATCTTCTTTCTTGGTATATTGATAAAGTCGTGTATGAGTTCAACCCAAAAAGAATATAAGGATCTAATGTGTTTTTAATAAATAAATACCTTAATAGCTATAAATTCTATTATCTTGAATCTCAAGTAAAGTATGGATTACTCTATTAAAAAAAATAATTAAAACTATCTTGAGAAAGAGAATAAAATAAGGTAAACAAATGTTAAATTACCATACAAATAACTTAAGAAGAGCCTGGCTTTCTCTCTTGCTTCGAAGAATTTTCTCAATGAATTTCGTGTGTTAAATGAGTGAGAGAATACCTCCATTTATATCTAAAGGATTTGGAAATTCGGTTGACCCGATTTTAGGTTCTACTAGCCGAATTCCAACGATTGCGTTCCAATGGATCTTTGAATTTTGTGGGATAAGATCTTTCAAAAATTTGACTGGCCCAGGCTAGGATTCGACTAGCTGAACCTCTAGTTCGGCTAGCCGAGCATAGGGTTCAGCTAGCCAAATTTGTTTGAGATCCAAAGAAATTCTGCATTGAAAACTTGGCCAAACATAATTGGGCTGATCGAGAAGACATGTTCGGCTAACCAAACCCAAGGTTGGGATAGCCGAACCTACTGCATAAAATCAATGTCAATCTGTAAACTTGCCCGAATTATGTTCGGTTAGCCGAAGGTAATTAGGTTGGCCGAACCAAATATCAGGCTGGTCTAACTTGAGTGTATTTTTACTTAAACGATGTTCATTACGATGTTATTTTAAATACACCTAACCTACGATCAATCTTGAAAGTGCCCCGGTTTGTCAAATTACGTGAGTCTTGAGTCAGTCTTACAAGTGATCCACAAGCTAAAGTTTACAAGATCAAGATCTCAACCAAGAAGAAGTTCAAGCGCTCCACAAAGGCAAACAAAGCCTCACTTCTCTAACCAAACCCTTCCGGTATATGACCCCATTTAAATTAGTCTTACTCACAACAATTCTTAAATCATCCTTCGTAAGCTTAAGTTTTAATCACTTAGAGTTTTAGAGGTGTAAACATGAAGTATACAGGAAAGATCGATTCACCTAACCTAAGGTTAATATAAAGTTATACCACCTGATGGTTGACTCATACGGAGTGTTCCGATCTTTGAACCATGTACTTTTAAGCTTGAAGATGTTGACTCTTCCTTGATATGCTTGATCGAGTCGTTTCACAGATCTTCATGAGTTGTTAAAGAATATCTTCATGAGTGCTTGGTCTCTTCATAGGACTACGAAATATGACAATCCTAGTTGTGCCTAAGCCTATGTACTAATAATCTCATCTTTTGTCAATTTCATGACAAAACACACTCATACAAACATACAACTTATCATAACATATTACATCATCTCAATTGACTCATCATGTTCATATGATCTATGGTTCAAAGGAACAGCTATACACCACTAGTGATATCATATCTTGGATCTTGATACTCCCCCTCAGAACAAGCATTCATAACTCCCCCTGAGCACTCACCACATAGAATATATATCAATACAATCCAATCACATGCCAAAAATATAATCATATGATTCGTGCATGTGAGGGCATGTGCTGAAAATCAAAGTGTGAGAGTTGTGCTTGTGCTTATGCTCATATTATCCATAGTTTTTCTCCCCCTTTTTGTCCGAAGTCGACAAAGGAAGAAACAAATAAATGAAGTATTCAATCAGATAATCAAGGATAATAGCATACAACATAGGGATAAAAAGTCATTTAAATGTTATATATAAAATCATCTAAATGCACGTAAGGGAAAGCCATCCAAGTAGTGCAAGTAATCCAAAGAGAGAATAATAGTTATTACAGACCATAATAGATAAAATATCTAAACAATATCAAGTAAACATGTTAAAACTTAAATTATTACAAATTATTTAGACGGAGCAGACATCTTATGATAAATGGTTTTTAGGCTCTTACTTATCTAAAGTCCAACTTTCATCGCTAGTGTGTCATTTACGTTGGCTGGTTCTATTTGGGAAGTAAAACAAATATAATTGCAAATATTTTCCAATTGTCTTCTGGTTTGAACACCAGAAAGAGGGATACCAAGTATTTGATTCATTGGATGGTCTTTTACCAACCTTGACTCAGTAGAATCTAATTTGGATGATGGTTCACTTTGATTAATCATAATAATAATATCATCATCATCATCTTGGCGATGATTGGGATTGATCGGTTGATCATCGATTACAACATTTATGGATTCTTATATCAACCTAGTTCTTTTATTTAAGACACGATATGCTTAACAGTTTAGAGTGTATACTAAAAATATTCCATCATCACTTTTCGCTTTAAATTTTCCCAAATGTTCCCAATCTCGTTAAATAAAGCATTTGCTTCCAAAAGTATGAAAATATTTTACAGAAGGTTTTTTTTTTTTTATTAAACCAAAGTTCATAAGCCAATTTATTTTTACCTGCTCTTATATAAACTCGATTAATAATATAACGTGTGGTATTAACAGCTTCAGCCCATAGATTTTTCACTAATTTTTTACTGTTAAGCGTAATACTCCCCATTTCTTATAGAACTCTGTTTTTCCTCTTGGCAACACCACTTTGCTTAGGGGTTTTAGGTGCAGAAAATTCATGTAGTATTTCATGGTCATTACAGAACTTCTCAAAATTGCTATTTTTAAATTTAGTGCCGTGATCACTTCTTATTTTGTTCACAGATAGTTCTTTTTCAGTCTGAATGCATTTAAATAACTTTTTGACTTCGTTAAAAGCATCCGACTTTTCTCTTAAGAAGGTTACCCAAAAGTATCTAGTGTAGTCATCAACTACAACTAAAAAGTATTTCTTACCGCCTCTACTCTTCATTCGAGTTGGTCCAACTAAGTCCATATGGAGTAGTTCAAGAGGTCTTGTTGTGGCTAAGGAGTTCACCTTTTTGTGACTACTCTTGATTTGTTTGCCTATTTGGCAGGCACCACATACTTTCTTCTCTAATTTTTTAGTTTGGGTAAAGCTCGAAGATGATCTCTCTTGCTTAATTTATATAGATCTTTATAGTTTACATGTTCAAGATGTTGATGCCACAATTCAGTTTCGCCTGTTTGGACCATGTAGTAAGAGTGAGTTGAAGAACAAGAGTCATCAATGATATAACAATTTTCATAGGTTCTTCAACCATTTAATAATATATGGCCTTGATTATTAATTATCTCATATCCGTGATCTGAAAATTTAACACTATGATTATTATCACAGATTTGAAAGATGCTTAACAAATTATGTTTTAAACCTTCAACATATAAGACATCTTTAAAGATAGGTAGGTTTGGAAGTTTTAAATTACTTCTTTTGATGATCTTGCAGTTGGTACCCATCTCCGAATGTCATTGAGCTGCCATCAATTTTATTGATGTCTGATAGAATCACCTTATCACCTGTCATATGTTTAGAGCATCCACTATCCAATTACCATCTTGAATGACTAATTAATTTGAAAGATGTGTGGATAACGAGACACTTATCTTTTAGAAATCATTTCATTATAGTTTTGGGTTTAGGAGGATCTCTTACTATTCATTGTGTTTGGGAATAAGAGTTTTTTTTTTTTCCTTTTTTACTTAATCTGTTATTTCTAGAGTTGGATTTCAAAAGCTCTCTAAGTAAGTCCACTATCTTATCTTCTAGGAGAGGATTATTGTTTCTCTTTTCATAAAAGTTGGCCTTAATTTTTGGATTAGAAGTTTTTTGAAAATGTTTTCCATTCTTCTTTACTTCCTTTACAGTTTCTACTTTTGACTTTGAAGATTCTCCTTTTACAAATATGAGACCAGACTTTTTATATTTTTTTGTGCGATTCTTGATATATCTGAAGCCAAATTTGTCATTATTTCATGGATATGCAGTTAATAATTTTTTCAAGTCACTGGTCACCTTGGGTGTATATCCAAGTATCTTTTGAAGTCTTAAGAGAAGTAACTTCTAATTTGAAATTCTCATTTTCGTTCTGAGATTTTGAATTTAAAAAAGTTTTCAAACTTAAATCTAGTTTGGTTTTCTCAAAACAATCAGAAAAATGAGATTTTTCCAAAACTGATTTTTCAAGTTCTAATTTCATATTAGCAAAGTTTTCTTTTTGAATTTTTAGTTTAGCCGCAATCTTACAACTTTCGTTGTATAGAACATCTAAGTGATTTGAAGATGTTCTTCATTTTTAGAATCACTTCCATGGGTTTCTGTTGAGTGTCAAATATTGCATATTTCTCCCCTTTTATATCTTGGCTTTGTGAATGTGATAATGGTTAATGGGTATATTTTATACATGTTTGTATTATGAGGTGAATCTGAGAGCTTGGATTGAAAAGAATGTTAAAAGCACGGATTTGGTGCTCAAGAATCACCAAGGCAAGGGATGGATCTTAGGAGACCAAGATTGAAGATTTCAAGATCCCAAGATTCAAGGAAACTAAGTGGAGAATGAAGGAAATTGAAAGTATAAAGTGCAGAAATTCACAGAATCTGGACTTTACTGTCTATGTCCTTGATCACCGGTCGATGACATTGAAGCCACTGTTCGATGACATTGACCATAGGTCGATGAGATTGAAGAATTATAGAAAATCAATTTTGGTTGCTGGACAAATTGGATGCAGTTCTCGATGACATTGAAGCCCTGTTCGATTGCTTGAAGACCTTCTTGATGACATTGGGATTTTTGAAGCAACTCGCTAGAACACTCTGGATGCATTCTTGATTGATCGAACACCCTTCGATGACATGAATAATTACGTAGTACAAAAAGCGTTACACAGTGTGAAAAGGCGTGACTTCCAAATTTAATTTATGTTCGAGGATATTGAAGGCATTGCGCAGAGTACATAAATTTGAGGCAATTTTCAAAAATGGCCGGATAAAGGCTATAAATATGGGTTCTTTGAGGAGTTCTAAATATGAATTAGGTTTTAAGAAGTAGAGCCAAAGGGTGGAGCAGCCTCCCAAGAGTTTTCTTCCTTCCTTACTTATTTTTAATGCTTTTTTTTAGGGTTTTAGATCCAATCATGTCTATGGTTGGCTAAACCTCTTAGCTAGGGCTAAGAGGTAAAGCTTGTAGGGTGTTTGGATGATTGTCTTGCTTTGATTCTTGTTTTTATTGAACCTCATAAATTTCTAGTTTGATATTAAAGGAATATTTTCAGTTTTCTATGATTTATTGTGAATCAAATTATAATAGATATTGTGATAGCTTTAGATATCTTCTTTTCCTATTTTGAGATTATGAGATTAGTAAATTCTATTGTTCACTATCGTCTCTTGGGCATGGTTGGTGTTGAGGGTAAAATATTACATATTATACCCCATTTATATCTTGGTTTTATGAACATGATAATGCTTAATGTTCTATTTTACTTATGTTTGTGTTGCAAGGTTAATTTAAGAGCTTGAATTGAAAAGGGTGCTAAAAGCATGAATTTGATGCTCAAGAATCATCAAGGCAAGAGATGGATCTTAGGAAACAAAGATTGAAGAATTCATATGCCAAAGATTTAAAAAAAAACTAAGTGAGGAATGAAGAGAATCGAAGATTTGAAAAGAAGAAAAAGAATCCTGAAATCGTCCTAAAAATGCATATTCTGAAACTCTGGGTCATTTTGTGAAATTGATCAGAGTGAAGTCTATTTTGGAAAACTGCGTAGAGTGAAGTCTATTTTACAAACTGCACAAATTTGAGGCGATTTCTAGAGTTTTCTAACTAGGTGCAAAAGTTGGAGTTCCACAACTATAAATAAGACCCTCTAGGATGTTCATAGGCATCTTCTAGGGTTTAAGGAATTGAACAAAATAGTGGAGAAGCCGTCACCAAGAGTTTTTCTTCTTCTTCCTTAGTTGTTTTCATGTTTTTCTTAAGAGACTTTGGTCCAATCATGTCTATGGTTAGCTAAACCTCTTAGCTCGGACTCAGAGGTGAAGCTTGTTGCATGATGTGATGTTTCTATTGCTTTGATTCATGTTTGTGTTGAACTCCATGGATTCTAATTTAATATTTAAGGAATAATTTCAGTTTTTAATGGTTTATTGTGACTCAAATTACAGTAGATCTATAGTAGCTTTGAGTATCTTCTTTTCCTGATTTGAGATTGTGAAATTAGTAAGTCCTGTTGTTCGCCATCGTCCCTTAGGCATGGTAGGGTAATGGAATATTTACTAATTTTCGTAATTCTCCTACTTTGAGATTATGGGATTGGTAAATCCTGTTGTTTACCATTGTCTCCTAGGCATGGTTTGGTGATGGAATCTTTACCAATCATCATAGTTCTCCTTCATTGAGAATTAGGTCAATGAAAGTTTAGATTTGGTTTTATTGATATATTTTCCAATTGGATAGGATACGACTCCAATTCTAATTGTGTTACTTGAATCAAGCAAGAGAGCTCCCTGAGCACTACAAGTGGATCCTTGGTCCCTAGTTCCCACTTTTAAATTCTTAGTTTTAATTACTTAATTCACAATTACTCTCTCACTAACTTAAGAATTAGTTTTACATCTTCTTTTATCTTTACTTCTAGTTAATTTCAGATCAGTCCCTGCGGATTTAACCTCGGTCTTACCGAGATTATTACTACATCGCAACCCTACATTTGGGGTTGTGAACAGTAGGATGATAAAACCCTTCTGATCATAATAATACTCCTTCATTGAGGATTAAATCAATGAAAGTTTAAAGATTTTATTTAATTTCTCTATCTTCCAATTGGATATGATATGACTCCAATTCCAATGTGTTTCTTAAATCAAAGTAAGGTAGCATTGTAAGGCCCGTAACCTAGTCCGTACCATTCCTTAGGATCCAGCGGTCCTCCCGGTCGAATTCTGGCGATCAGCGATTTGTAATCAGCGTTTGCGCGTGACCCTAAGTCTCATCTCATAGATTTAAGTTAGCTTGACTCGAAACTTATACCCTAGCAACCACGCCGTCGCCGCGGTTCCAACACTGCATCTTGCACTTCGATGCGATACCCAGGGTAGGAGTATGGTCCACATTTATTTTGAGGAAAATGTCATACGTTACGAATTATGAGAGAATCTCTACAACCCATCACATCAATCAATCAAGTCAAGTACACATCCCATCTCACACCCATCCCTCTCTTACACAAACCATCCCTAAAGTCAACCCTCATGTCACTTACCCCATCACTCACACCCATCACTCACCCATCCCTTTTCATCCCATCACCTCTCTTTCTCTCTCTTTCTTAAGTCCATTTCCTAAGCAACAAAGAGAGAGCCAACGTCCAAGCTCTTCACAAAGACAGCCAAGTGTGTCCCACTTCCTACCTCCCAAATCTCCCATCTCCACCCTTCAATCCTCATCTTCCACCATCAAAGAAGAAGATAAGAAGCTTAACTTTCCAAAGGACCAAGAAGAAGTGAAATTGGTGGGTGATTTGTAGGTTAGATTGTGTTTTTTATGATGGGCCAAGTGGGGCCTACCGATTGATGGTATGGATCCTATTTGGGACCCATCTTAATGTATGCTTTATATCATGTATTGAGGGACCCATAGTGGCGGGGCCCCTTCATCACAAGATTCTGTCTCTCTCTCTCTCTCTCTCTCTCTCTCTCTCTCTCTTCCCTGTTGCGACCCACCTTGATGAATGGAGTAGATCCACACCGACCATCAGTGGCAGCCACCTTGCTGTCCACCTGCTGGATAGTTTTGGGTAGGCCTGGTTGAAGGGAAATCACAAATATCAGCAGGATCTTGAAGTGGGGTGGCCCACCTTTGTGGACCCCACCTTGCTGCATGTGTGGTGTATCCACACCATCCATTTTGAAGTGATTATTCCAGGACATGAGCCCAGATTGGGGCAGATCCAGTGGCACCGAGCAGAAATCAAACTGCCAAAAGGCCTACTGGTTTGGGTGGATGTATAGGGTCAGCCCACCTCATAGGTGACCTACATCTAAGTGGGACCCACCTTAATGTATGTATCTTGCGTCCACATTATCCATCTGGACGGTGCTGGGTGGAGCACACTATGATGCATGTGGTTTATATCCATGATGTCCATGCTGCCTCCAGCACTTGGGGCTCACTTGATGATGTGTGTGCGGGGTCCACACTGTCCATGGACCCCACCAGATATAAGTTTTAGCCACACCGTCCAATCCTTGGACGATGGGGTTTACCATGATGGATGCGTTGTATCCTCATCGTCCAGGGATTGGACGGTGAGAAGTGGATTGGCTGGTCTACCACACACCAGCTATAAAGCTGCTGTAGTGAAGTCAGTAAGTTCTGTGGGTCCCGCACGATGTATGTGCTTCATCTATACCGTCCGTTTCGAACAAGAAAACAAATGCGTTTGGTTTGGGGGAATTATTCAACGATAACAAAGAAAAAGTGAGAGAACAATGATCACAAGATATTTATTTATTCTTGTTTCATTTACATCCTCGGATTCCCTTGATTTTGAAAATAAAGTGCAATCAAAGCAATGAATAAAAGACAGTCCGATGGTAATTTCGGCAGCATTTCGATGCTTTTTTATCACATCTCTAGGGGAGATGGGTTGTACGGGCTTGGAAACCTTGATCTGACAGTTGAGATCAGTTTTGATCATCTTTCTATTCGTTCTTCCTTGATTTGATGCTAGGATATAGCCATTGTGCACTATTAGATACTACTACGGGTTGTCAAAAGCCATTGTGCTGTTGTTAAAAGCCATTATGCACTGACAGGAGCCATTGTGCGGTGGAAGAAGCCGTTGTCTTGCCGGTATCGTTCTGTGGTGTCTTTGTTGCATCTTTGGTGTGGTTACTGCACGCTAGAGTTGTTACGTCTTTGGTGTCGTTGTGTCTTTGGAGTTGTTACGTCTTTGGTGTCGCGATTCTGCTGGCTAGCTGGAGTCATTTGTGTCAGTGTCTTTATTCTTGTGGCTGGAGCTATTGTGCGCTGGTGGTGTTGTGCACTGCACAACACATACTCCACACAACAGGTGCAAACTCTCCCTCCTTTCCTCTTCTCCTTTATCTTCTCTTGAATCTGGTGCTCCGTCTTGTCTCCTTCTTATCTCTCTTCTAAATGAGGAATGGGAGGGGTTTTTATAGACCTCCCTGGCTCCTTCCTTCCTTAAACAATGGTGATCACCACCACTTTTCCTTAAGGCAATAACCAACCTCCTTTCTTAGCCAGTGGTGTCCACCAAGCCTTCCTTTAAATGGTGGTGATCACCATCTTCTTCTTTAATACAAGGCAATGTCCATCAATTCTCTTTTTACCAAAATACCCTATATCATTCATTTTTACCAAAATACCCAAAATATCCTCGGATGCAGATTTTTACCAAAATATGTAAAATACCTCCGGATGATGATTTTTGCCAAAATACCCAAAATACCCCTGGATGCTGATTTTTACCAAAATACCCAAAATGCCCTTGGATGCTGATTTTTACCAAAATAAGGAATGAATGACTCTGGGAAAGATCTGCACCATGGAATTCTCCGACCATTGCAATGGACTACGCAATAGATTATTTTTGTGCCTCAACAGATGACCTCTCGATCCCTCTTTGATTGATTTATGAAATCAATTGGAGGATCGATCTTCCTTCACTTGAAGAACTGAATGAACTGCAACTAAAGGATGACTGGATGATCATGCTTGCGTGGAAGACTAAATGATCATACTTGACCAGAATATCGAATGATCGTGCTCGAACGGAATACTTGAATGCCCCCAGCCAGCAGTGTCGACCGGATGTTTTACTAGAGAGGATAAAATTGTCTTTTCATCAAAACTAGCCACTATAACAGTTGTGGTGACTTCGTCCCTGAGTATCTTGGTCAGAGAACTATCTTTCAATGTTGCTGCTGTTGCAACAATCTCTTTAATCTACTCTTGCGATTCTTTCTTTGAATTCTGTGTCTAGGGAGTTCTTTAATGCTGCTCTTGCTGCAACAACTTTTTCGATTGTTTTCTTTATTCATGATCTCCATAACCCAAGCTTTCGAATAATAGTCTTTCCTGCTAAATTAATCCGGATTAGTATCTCAATACATTATAATTTTAGCTTCATGGAGCATTGATAATTTTTGAAATATATTAAAAACTTCTCCTCTTTTTAAGCTGATTGTGATATTCGCAATATGATAATGATTTAATCATTTCATCTTTGCGCTTGTCATCATGCTTCGCATTGTATTCTTTGCTCATTATATCGCGCTCTTGGAGATGTCATCTCTAGCTCCAAAGGTTCAACCACTGAGTCTTTTCTAAATTGTGATCCTTGGCATAGACTTTTCCTTATGTTTTTGCTGACTCTGAAAAATAGATAAGACTTCTTTCAGTTTCCATTTAATTGCTTTCCAAAGGTCATAGAAGTTACTGATGATGATTTCATTTGTTCTTTGTCTCCATTAAGTTTGGTACTCGGAGACTTGCAATATCATTATTAGAATAATGAGAAGTTACGACATTGGACTATATAATCGGGCTTTTATATAGAAACAACTTTTGAACGTTCACACTGAATCATGCTTCATAATTCTCGGTATATGAATTCCTCCACCATGCATAAGAGATTATCAGAAGACCAAGGCATAGATTACATTAAAGATATAGATCATGCCCCATTTCCAGGTCAATTTCGCATAAAGATTTCTTCAGAAGATAATACTTCCTAAGTGAAGCCTATTGACACCCTTGAAGGATTGGATAATCTTTGTTGCTCCTTTAACGAATCCAAAGAATATATCTGAATCTTTAAATTGTCTAGGAGAGAATGATGATTCTTCACTAGTTTATTTTCTGTCGCCTTTGAGAATCTTGTGCGATAATATTATTCTATTATCAAGAAGGCGGGAGACAAAAAGTCCTTACGGCTCGACCTTGAAGACTTGAGCTTTTGAGTAGATAATTGCTAATATCTTGAAGGCATTTATTGTCACTGTAATTTGAACCTGATTCAAAAGAAATGCATTTTTACATGTTGTTTACTCAATATTTAAAATTTTCATTAGGCAATTGTATATTTGAGTATATCTAATGTGAAATATATATCTGCAGCATTTTGATGCTACACATAGTTTATGCTTTTTGATCAGTGGAGTTAATATACTTTGACTGACCATACTTTGACTAGACATGACTTGACTGAACTGAACTTGACTGAACTTGACTTTACTCACTAGACTTGACTTCACTGGACACTTTACATAGTTTAGGCTCTTTGATCAGTGGAGCAACACACAGTTTAAGCTCTTGAGTAGTTGGAGCAATCACGGCCATGAATGGGGTTTACGCATAAGGATGGCCACAATAACTCTCTAGAGTTCACGGGGCTTTACCAGGCTACCTTAGGCACCAAATCTAAGGTCGCTAGTCCATCAATGAGTAGGTTTAAGCCCTTCCTCATGAGTTAATACCGAAATCAAACCAGAGATCTAGGTTTTCTTCGTCTGTGAGTTCGGACCCATTCCTGGGAGGGTATTTTCATCCTTGTCCATGACGCTCCATCCGCTGCCCGCATGAGTATGCATGTGATGTGGCCTATATGAGCTTTTAGGGCCACTGGCTCCACACTGCTGTCCCGAATAATATAGGTCTTATGCGTAGTTGGTCGTATAAGGCTTGGCTAGACTGCCTTAAATGATAAAATGTTGTCACTGACGTGATAGATGATCGTACAGGCTTTGCTAAAGATAACAAATTGATAACTGAAGATAGCGGATCAATGATTGATATATCACGTCAGCGATATGACGATGACAATGGTAACTACTACTGATTTGGTAATAATCGTCAGTGCTTAAATATAATATGCTTGAACTTTATGTGCCTGAAAGTCTACCTTTTCTTCATGTATGTCATCGAAATTCTAAGACTTTGCATTTTGAAACTTTTTATTCTGAAACTTTAGCCTTCTTGATACTTTGAGGCTTTGACATCCTTGATATTCTTCTTATCTTGCCCCCTTTTGATTTTAAAGTATTATGTTAATAATATTCGGAATCAAAACTGTAATTATCTTTAAGGATAACGTATTTGGTATGCTTTTGTTTGCCCCCTGAATCATTACGCCGTGAATCTTCTGAGTCAACACGCCATGAAACTTCTGAGTATTCGAGGATGACATATTTTATTGAACTGACAGGTATGAAAATTTGCCCACATGATGGACGTAATTGTCTTGGTTTCTTCTTGTCTGTTCTTCTATAGAGTGAACATCTCCAATCGGGACCATATATCATTACTGTCTCTCTTATTTCATATCTTCTTTATAACAATTTTATTATCGCTGGTCATCTTTGTTAGAATATTTTTTTCTTCTTTGCTTCACTTTGAATACTTTAGTTGTCACAATTCGATTTTCTTTGCAGCTAACCATTGATTCCTTATAGGTAGTGTATCATTTGTATGTTTCTCATTGTCCTTGAATTGTCCCATCTCTTTCTATACTTTCTTATTTGTAAAATTGCTGACATTCTCTTTATCAAAATTTCAACTCTTTTACTTTTGACGATCCTTCATTTTGCTTTCTTTCTTTGGCAATATCTGTTGTTGTTCTCTTAAGACTTTGAAGTACCTGATTCATATGAGGGTTGAGCAACTTCACTTTAACTTCTTTCAAATTGCAAATTGACTTTCTTTTCTACTCTGTCCAGTTGTGACAATGCCCCATGGGTTCTCTATTGACAGAAGAATTCGTTAATTGATTCATCTTCTCATTGGCGAGTAATGCCTAATTCAGTTGAACTAACCTCTCATTTGAAGGCTTTCTCTCAAGGTTTACTGTTGTTCATGGTAGTCGCTCATAGTATTGTGCATGAACAACCACCTTAGTTGGGAGAAAGGTCGTTTTGGTATACCTGTCATTCAGAACAGAGTGTTAGTTAATTATCTAAATAAAATCGTACTTTATTTTTAGAGATGAAGGGGAGGATGTTCCCATTGAGAATCGCCATTTTGGCATTTATACGATGCCAAAAAGTGATAAATGTTCTCTGAATATTTCCTAAGTTATCATTGTAAAGTATTCCCCAGCAGAGAAAACAAATGCATTTGGTTTGGGGGAATTTTTCAACGATAACAAAGAAAAAGTGAGAGAACAATGATCACAAGATATTTATTTATTCTAGTTTCATTTACATCCTCGGATTCACTTGATTATAAAAACAGAGTACAATCAAAGTAATGAATAAAAGATAGTCCGATGGCAATTTTGGTAGCATTTCGACGCTTTTTTATCACATATCTAGGGGAGATGGGTTGTACGGGCTTAAACCCGTTGATCTGACCATTGAGATCAGTTCTGATCATCCTTCTGTTCGTTCTTCCTTAATCTGATGCTAGGCTACAAGCCATTGTGCACTATTAGATGCTACTGCGGGTTGTCAAAAGCCATTGCGCTGTTGTTAGAAGCCATTATGCACTAACAGGAGCCATTGTGCTGTGGAAGAAGCCATTGCACGCTGGTATTGTTGCGCGCTAGTGTCGTCGCGCATTGGAGTTGTTGCACATTGGTGCCATTGCATGCTGGAGCTATTGCGCGCAGTGTTATGTGCTGGAGTTGTTGCGCACTGGTGCCGTTGTGCGCTGGTGCCATTGCGCGTTGGAGCTATTATGCGTTGGAGCTTTGTGCACTGGTGGTGTTGTGTGCGACACAACTCCTACTCCGCACAACAGGTGCAAACTCTCCCTCCTTTCCTCTTCTCCTTTATCTTCTCTTAAATCTGGTGCTCCGTCTCGTCTCCTTCTTGTCTCTCTTGTAAATGAGGAATGAGAGGGGGTATTTATAGACCTCCCTGACTCCTTTCTTCCTTAAACAATGGTGATCACCACCACTTCTCCTTAAGGCAATAACCAACCTCCTTTCTTAGCCAGCGGTATTCACCAAGCCTTCCTTTAAATGGTGGTGATCACCATCTTCTTCTTTAATACAAGATAATGTCCATGCATTCTCTTTTTACCAAAATACCCCAGATCATTCGTTTTTACCAAAATACCTAAAATATCCTTGGATGCTAATTTTTACCAAAATACCCAAAATACCCCCGGATGCTGATTTTTACCAAAATACCTAAAATACCACTGGATGCTGATTTTTACCAAAATACCCCCAGATGCTGATTTTTACCAAAATACCCAAAATACCCCTGGATGTTGATTTATACCAAAATAATGAGTGAATGACTCTGGGAAATATCTGCACCATGGAATTCTTTGAACATTTCAATAGAATATGCAATGGATTATTTTTGTGCCTCAACATCGTCCAAATGGTGGGACCCACCTGCTGTGATAATGTCAGCAAGTCCAGTGGGTCCCACATAACGTATGTGCTTTATTCACGTCGTCCATCTATGTGGGCCACACCAGCTGAATAGCTGATATATTGACGTCATCAAGTGTGGGCCTGATCATGAGTCAGGTGTTAGATCCAAACCATTTATCCGATGCGCGAGCTCATCTTAAGGGTTGGAAGAAAAATAAGATAGATCTATCTATCAGATGGACCACGCTACAAAAACCAGTGAAGGGTTAAACGCCTACCATTGAAACCCGTTTGGGTTCCAGAAGATCAATATGAAATTTATTTTCCTCTTAATTCAAGTCTTTGAGACCTTATGAATAGTTTGAATGGAAAATCAACGTTATAGTGTGGTTCAGATGATCTTTCAATCATCATCTCCATTGATATTTGTGGTACGGTCGAGATGATCTTTCAATGTGATTCATTTTTTGGGTAATGTTCTAAAATGATCTCCTAAAATAGATGTATGGTGTAGATAGTTCACCTAGAATGGTGGGCCCGACTTGATGTATATGAGGCTCATTGTTGTGGCCCATGTGATGCGGCCCACTGAATGTATATAAGGCCCATGTATTGCGGCCCATTTGATGTATATGAGGCTCGATATGATGAATATGAGGCCCATATGATGAGGCCCAATGTGATGTATATGTGGCCCATGATTGAGGCGCAATGTGCTGCATGTGTGGCCTATGAGTGAGGTCCATCATAATGCATATCAGGCCCTTGAGTGAGGCCCATTGTGAAATAAATTTAGCCCTTATGTGAGGTCGTGGGCCCACTATACGTTTGGCTCTATGTGGGCCACTCCTTGGGAGTAATGTTGGTTAAATGTCCACATTGATGGGCAATGATGGTTAAATGTCCACATTATAACCTTCCCTTAGGCCTTTGTTAGGCCCATTCTCATCTTCTCTAAGTGGGTTGACCCAAATCATTGGGCCCCATTGATATTGCATGATATATGCTCATACGCATCATCTGCATCTTGTTATGAGATGTGGCTGATCATTACATATGCCATTAGGCAAGTTGTTTATGGGACTCCCTGTTAGGCGAAGTTATCCCACATGAGTACATGGTACGCACAGGATTGATGCATGACTGGATTGTGTGGCTCATGCATCTTACATTGTGTGTTATGTTTGTTGTATGCCCTAGCGACATCAGGGCCACGGCCTCCACACGCATATCATGAATGGCAGGATTGGACACCAAAAATATTGTTACTAGCATCCGGGTGCCATAGATGTCCCTGGGTGAAAATTCCTAAACCCGATGGTACCATAGGATGACTCCAATGTTGAGACCGAGTGAATACATGAGCGCACGAGGGCTGTATACCAGTAGGCCGCATCTCTCATTATGTTGTAGTCAGTTGAAACGGGGTGTGACCTTACCCGCCTGAGTGAGGGGACAATATCTAGGTTGAGTTTGAACAGCTTGAGGAATGGGTCTGCTATCGACGAGTCGGGCCCGATATTGGCAGGCGGATAGTGAGGTCTCTTCCACTTACCCAGTTGTGCCTTCAGATAGGGGCGGTAAGCTGGCGAGAGTGTATTAAACCCTGGTGATTGTCCAGTGTAAGAATTGTACTGATATTTGATGCTCTAGTAATGAGCTACATTGATATGTGGATTGGGATGAGGACTTGTATGCTTGAGTTGCATCGCGCATCGCATAGCCTTGGTATGGCCGACATCATTCACGGCTTGTATCATATGGCCTTGATATGGCCGATAGCATTCATGCCTTACATTGCATAGCCTTGGTACGGCTGATAGTATTCATGGATTCACAAGCATATTCTGCATTACTTTGATATTGCATTTTGAGCACACTTATATTGTACACACACTCTCACCACCCTTTAAGCTTTTTCATAAGCTTATGCATGACTGTTGCATGTAGGTGATGCTAGGACGTCGCAGCAGCATTGAGATTGGAGCGTGCAGGGGACTTCTGGAGCTTCCGATTCTGTTATTGTATTTTCCTTTATACGCATTATACCTTAAAGTTTTTTTTTTATAATAGTGGATGTGGTGATGATGTCTTGGTTATTGTTCGTGGGTTATGCTTATGGTTTTGCTTATTACAGAATAAATTCATGCTGAAAAATCCTCCTTGTCGGATCCCAAGATCTGAACATGGTATATGGGTGCCGGGAGCCGAGAATGAGGTACTACAGAGGCTGTCGTCGCCGGATTCGGCGATTGAGAATTTTGTGAGCCCGGCTTATCAGTTTGAGGCGTGACAGGCATCCTGATAGCTACAAGTGGATCCTTGACACCATAGTTCCCAGCTTTCAATTGATAGTTTTAATCAACACATTTACAATTACTCTCTTTTATTCCACATTTATATTTAGAACATTTTCTAATTCTAGTTCTAGCTATTTTTAGAATACGTACAAGTTTAGTCCCTTTGGATTCGACCTCGGTCTCACCAAGTTATTACTACATCGCGACCTTACACTTGGGGTTGTGAACAAGTTTTTGGCGCTGTTGCCAGGGACTACGGCCACATTTTTTTATATTAATTGGTATTAAAATTAGATCAGGATTAGGGTTAATTTCTACTATGTTTTTAGGTTACAATATTCTATTTTTAGAAAATAACTTTGTTATCTCTTTTATAGGATCTTAACATAGCAATCCTAATTGGGTAAGTTCTCTCCAACTCTCTCTTATATTTTTAGATTTCTTATTTGCTGTAGTTTTTTTTTTTTTTTAGTTTTCCTTTTCAGGCTTAGTTGTTTAAGTTATTCAAGGGCTGTGAGTGTTTCATGCCCAAGTGGGTTCGTGATAACACTCTCCGTATTTTAAGTAAAGGAGGATTAGTTGAAAGGTTGCCTATCCATCATCGAATTGACACCACTTGAGATCCTCTAAATTAATTAAAGTTATGGATGTAAATCAATCTCAACATTCAGTTGATGAAGTTGAAGATGAGAATGAGGTGCATCATGCACCCCCGCCTCATACTCTACGAGATTATTTACAATCGGTGGGGGTGAGTACACCTTCCTGCATGATATTTCCATTGAATATAGGAACTGTGGATGTTAAACGTGGAATGATACAACTACTTCCTAAATTCTATGGACTAGAATATGAAAGTCCATACTTGCACATCAAAGAGTTTGATGAGATAGCCGCCACATGACACTTTCGAAATGTATTTGAAGATATAGTGCCACTTAAATTATTTCCCTTCTCATTGAAGGAGAAAGGTAAGATGTGGATGCACTCCATAAAGCCACGATCTATCGGCACATGGGCCGAATGACTTGGGAATTTTCCCATTTCATAAAACCGACACTTTAAGGAAGGCAATCATGAACTTCGCCCAGAAAGAGGAAGATACCTTCCAATGATGAGAAAGGTTCAAGGATCTCACAAATTCCTGTCTACACCATAGCTATGAAATATGGTGAAAATAAGCTTTTTCTATAACGGATTAACTTTACCAATGCGCCAGTTTGTATAGATGATGTGTAATGGTGAACTCATGAACAAGGAGGCCAATGATACGTGGGATTACCTTGATCAATTGGCAGAAAACGCCCAATCATGGGACATCTCCCCAAGACCCACCACTTCTAAGCCTACTCAATCAAAAGAAAGGGGAGGAATTTGTGTTTTAAAAGAGGAAGATGCCATGAGTGCAAGGGTGGCCAATCTCACAAAGAAATTTGATGCCATGGAACTTAAGAATGTAGAACCTATCAAACCCGATAAGGCTGTGGAAGTTGTTTGTGGTATTTGTGCTTGTAACATACATACAACTAAAAATTGTCCAACAATTCCTATTTTTCAAGAAATATTGAATGAGCAATCGAATGCTGTAAACAACTACCAAAGAGCTTTCAGAAGACCCACCTCGAACACATACAACTCCAATTGGAGGAACCATCCAAATTTCAGTTGGAGGAATGGACAAACGACTAACCCATATGGGGTCCTTACTTAATTTTAAAATCAAAGGAAACCTCAAGAGGATATGGTTCAAAAATTCATGCAAAACCAAGAGTTATTCAACCAGAATATGGTATAAGCATTACAGGATTTCAAAATAACAATGTGAGTGTTTGCATCATCCATTCAAAGGATATAGTCACACTTAGTGAGTGGGAAAAAAGAGATGCTTCCAGTCCAACCTCTCCCCAATCGAAAGCGACAATGTGAAATTAGTGACCTAACACTACCAGAAAAATGGGCAAAGGCTACGGATTTAATCCGTAGCCATCGCCATATATCCGTAGCAAGAGACATATGGCTATGGATTAAATCCGTAGCATGTCCGTGGCATGACCGTCGTCATAGGTGCCGAAACAGTAGGTCTACAACCTATGGCTATGGATTTAATCTGTAGCTATAGGTTAAAATAGCTACGGATATAATCTGTAGCAAATATTTTTGTAGCCAAAAGAACTTATAGCTACGGATATTATTGGTAGCTAAAAGTAGTGTTGGATCCGTAGCAATATGCTGAATTTTATAACAGCTACGGTTAATATCCATAGCTATAGCCTACATTAAAAGAAATTTATAATCATTCATTCATTCAATTACCACCTGCATAATCATTCATTCATTTAATTACCACCTGCATAATCATTCATTTATTCAATTACCACCTGCATAATCATTCATTCATTCAATTACAATTATTCATTCATTTAATTACAATCACATGGTCTCATTTGATGGATCTGAGTCGAAAGATGCCGCAGTAATCAATCAGTTTCTGGAGCTGGAAGATCTTTCAGTGGAAGATGAAGATTCATGTACTAATGGTGAAGAGTTACAAGACCATTCAGCAATGGTGAACCAAGAACTATTCTCTGGCATCATATGAGCTGCCTCAGATTGAACCAAGGCAAGAGAAAAACTTTCATTTCAGTTGTGGATGACTTCCATGGCCAGCTGATGAGCAGTCTTGTTCTGTAACTTTTTAAGTTCATCCATGGCTTCATATGTGTCTTTGTCAACAAAAAGCTTTAGATTAAATCGTGTTGGTGCCTTCGTTATGCCTTCCCACTTCTCAACTGTCTCTTTCAGTTTTCCAAAGCCCTGCATAGGACAGGAAGAAACTTAATGTATGCTTACTTTGCTAGTATAGAACCGTTCGGATTTTCTATTAGTTGCCCCAGGAATGATATGTAGATGAAAATGGGGCAAAACCAAGCATTAAGACACTGCTGATATAGAAATTTTCTGTGGTAGTGTTCTTTTAAAAATGATTAGACATTTACTAAATTTTAGATCCCAAAACCCATGAAATAATTTAAGTTGCAAGTGTGGCTGGAAGAAATTCAGATGTTGTAAATAACATGACCTAAATACAAACTTGGGTACTCACCAGGCGGGTTGTGAAATCGCTGAAAGATTCTCCCTGTTGGCGTTTGCGACTCCAGTTGTAGGTTTAGGGATTTGAGAATACATTTACGTTTTAGGTTTAGGAAATCGGGTTCGGGTTCGGGATCGGGTTTAGGTTTGGGTTTTCAAGTTTAGGTTAGGGAGTTGAGATTAGGATTAGGTGTAGGTTAAGGTTTAGGGAATTGAGAATAGGTTAAGGTTATAAGTTTAGGTTTAGGAAATCGGGTTCGGTCTTAGGATCGAGTTTAGGTTTGAGTTTTCAAGTTTAGGTTTAGGTTTAGGTTAGGGAGTTGAGATTAGGATTAGGTGTAGGTTTAGGTTTAGGGATTTGAGAATACGTTAAGGTTTAGGTGTAAGAAATCGGGTTCGGGTTGGAGATCGGGTTTACGTTTGGGTTTTAGGTTTAGGTTTAGGTTATAGGTTATAAGTGTAGGTTTAGGTTTAGGTTTTAGGTTTAGGTTATGGGTTATAGCATTCGGTTAGAGGTTTAGGTTTAGGTGAAGGTTATAAGTTTAGGTTTAGGAAATCGGGTTCAAGCTCGGGATCGAGTTTAGGTTTGGGTTTTCAAGTTTAGGTTTAGGTTTAGGTTAGGTTGTTGAGATTAGGATTAGGTGCAGGTTAAGGTTTAGGAAATTGAGAATAGGTTTAGGTTAAGGTTATAAGTTTAGGTTTAGGTTTAGGTTAGGGAGTTGAGATTAAGATTAGGTGTAGGTTAAGGTTTAGGGATTTGAGAATAGGTTTAGGTTAAGGTTATAAGTTTAGGTTTAGGAAATTGGGTTTGGGTTACTGTTTAGGTTTAGGTTTTCAAGTTTAGGTTTAGGTTTAGGTTAGGGAGTTGAGATTAAGATTAGGTGTAGGTTTAGGTTTAGGGATTTGAGAATACGTTAAGGTTTAAGTTTAGGAAATTAGTTCGGGTTCGAGATTGGGTTTACGTTTAGGTTTTAGGTTTAGGTTATAGGTCATAAGTGTAGCTTTAGGTTTAGGTTTTAGGTTTAGGTTATAGGTTATAACATTCGATTAGAGGTTGAGGTTTGGGAAATCGGGTTCGAGTTCGGGATTGTATTTAGGTTTGGGTTTTTAAGTTTAGGTTTAGGTTTAGGTTAGGGAGTTGAGATTAGGATTAGGTGTAGGTTAAGGTTTAGGGAATTGAGAATAGGTTAAGGTTATAAGTTTAGGTTTAGAAATCAGGTTCGGGTTTAGGTTTGGGTTTCCAAGTTTAGGTTTAGGTTTAGGTTATGGAGTTGAGATTAGGATTAGGTGTAGGTTAAGGTTTAGGGAATTGAGAATAGGTTAAGGTTATAAGTTTAGGTTTAGGAAATCGGGTTCGGTCTAAGGATTGGGTTTAGGTTTGAGTTTTCAAGTTTAGGTTTAGGTTTAGGTTAGGGAGTTGAGATTAGGATTAGGTGTAGGTTTAGGTTTAGGGATTTGAGAATACGTTAAGGTTTAGGTTTAGGAAATCGGGTTCGTTCTAAGGATCGGGTTTAGGTTTGGGTTTTCAAGTTTAGGTTTAGGTTTAGGTTAGGGAGTTGAGATTAGGATTAGGTGTAGGTTTAGGTTTAGGGATTTGAGAATACGTTAAGGTTTAGGTTTAGGAAATCGGGTTCGGTCTAAGGATTGGGTTTAGGTTTGGGTTTTCAAGTTTAGGTTTAGGTTTTGGTTAGGGAGTTGAGATTAGGATTAGGTGTAGGTTTAGGTTTAGGGATTTGAGAATATGTTAAGGTTTAGGTTTAGGAAATCGGGTTTGGGTTCGAGATCGGGTTTATGTTTGGGTTTTAGGTTTAGGTTTAAGTTATAGGTTATAAGTGTAGGTTTAGGTTTAGGTTTTAGGTTTAGGTTATAGGTTATAGCATTCGGTTAGAGGTTTAGGTGTAGGTGAAGGTTATAAGTTTAGGTTTAGAAATCGGGTTCGGGCTCGGATCGGGTTTAGGTTTGGGTTTTCAAGTTTAGGTTTAGGTTTAGGTTAGGGAGTTGAGATTAGGATTCGGTGCAGGTTAAGGTTTAGGCAATTGAGAATAGGTTTAGGTTAAGGTTATAAATTTAGGTTTAGGAAATCGGGTTTGGGTTTGGGTTTAGGTTTGAGTTTTCAAGTTTAGGTTTAGGTTTAGGTTAGGGAGTTAAGATTAGGATTAGGTGCATGTTAAGGTTTAGGGAATTGAGAATAGGTTTAGGTTAAGGTTATAAGTTTAGGTTTAGGAAATTGGGTTTGGGTTCGGGTTTAGGTTTGGTTTTCAAGTTTACGTTTAGGTTTAGGTTAGGGAGTTGAGATTAAGATTAGGTGTAGATTTAGGTTTAGGGATTTGAGAATACATTAAGGTTTAGGTTTAGGAAATCAGGTTCGGGTTCGAGATTGAGTTTACGTTTGGGTTTTAGGTTTAGGTTATAGGTTATAAGTGTAGGTTTAGGTTTAGGTTTTAGGTTTAGGTTATAGGTTATAGCATTCGGTTAGAGGTTTAGGTTTAGGAAATTGGGTTCAGGTTCGGGATCTGTTTTGGTTTGGGTTTTCAAGTTTAGGTTTAGGTTTAGGTTAGGGAGTTAAGATTAGGATTAGGTGTAGGTTAAGGTTTAGGGAATTAAGAATAGTTTAAGGTTATAAGTTTAGGTTTAGGAAATCGGGTTCGGTCTCGGGATCGGAGTTTAGGTTTGGGTTTTCATGTTTAGGTTTAGGTTTAGGTTAGGGAGTTGAGATTAGGATTAGGTGCAGGTTAAGGTTTAGGGAATTGAGAATAGGTTTAGGTTAAGGTTATAAGTTTAGGTTCAACAAATCAGATTTGGGTTCAGGTTTAGGTTTAGGTTAGGGAGTTGAGATTAGGATTAGATGTAGATTTAGGTTTAGGAAATTGGGTTCGGGTTCGAGATTGGGTTTACGTTTAGGTTTTAGGTTTAGGTTATAGGTTATAAGTGTAGGTTTAAGTTTAGATTTTAAGTTTAGGTTATAGATTATATCATTCGGTTAGAGTTTAGAGATTATAGCGGTGGGTAGCTGCTGGAGTTGCAGCAGAAAGTAATTATGCGGAGAAGATTCTACAGGCAAAGGATTTCCCCGAGCGTCGAGGATGCCTCATTTTCTTGTAGTGCGTTGAGATAGCGAGAGAGAGAAAATGCTAGGGCTTTAAAAATAGGATGAGAACGATAGAGAGGGAGAGAGGGAGGGAGGGTGAGAGGGTTTTGGTTGTAAAGAGGGTAGTTCGTTTTGGGCGCAGAGAGAGAGAGAGAGAGTGAGAGAGGGCCGTAAAAACATTTGTGCGCGTAGCTCTGTTTGAGCGCGCGCCCAATTATTTTAGGCATGGATTGGGTACCTACGTAGGGCCCACCATGATGTATATGATTTATCCACTCCGTTCATTTATTTTTATAAATATATTTATGGAATAATCCCAAAAATGAGGTATATTTAAGGTCAAACTGGACAACACCATATGAATCATGTGTGATTTAATCTCTATTGTTTCCTATCGTGTGGTCCACTTGAGCCTTCGATATCCTCATTTTTTGTGATTATATACTGAAATTATATTTCAAAACAGATGGACGGATTAGATAGAACACATATAATGTGGTGGGCCTCAAAAAGTCCCTTATAGGACTGTCAATTTCTAGTGGTGTAGCAACCTTTTTGCTACGGATATAATCCGTAGCAATTTAGCTATAGTTTATATCCATAGCTAAAAACCACCTTAATCTGTGGCCTTTGCTCATTTTTTTGGTAGTGTAAACTCTTCAAATAAAATGGAGCAAGCCAAGTCTATCACCACTCGTGGGAAGACAATTGCCAAATCTATTCCGGTAACGGCTGAAAAGCCTAAGGACTTGGAAGAAGATGAGAATGGTAGACCTAGTATTGCTCCATAAGAGGAAGAATAAAAAAAAAATGTGTGAGACGATTGTGCCATTCCCTCAACGGTTGATTGTAACAAAACCTCTATCTTATTCTCAGGATATTATAGAGGTGCTTAAGCAAGTTTAGGTCAATATTCCTCTACTAGATGTCGTTAAACAAATCCCTTCATATGCCAAATTTCTGAAAGATCTATGCATTACCAAAAGACAGCAAAACATACAAAAGAAAATCTTTTTAACAGAAAAAGTGAGTGCCATCCTCAAGCAAGATGTGTCATA